>CM019066.1:29049992-29597146 GCA_009667805.1 Leptobrachium leishanense | reverse complement strand
AACACAGCGCTACATCTGTGTTATATTATTTTTCCTTATTATTTATTGTAGAGTGTCGTGGGTAATATTACCGTGCTGTTTTCCCTATGTTATAATCTGTATATAAACGATTGTTCTGTTTGTATTTTGAGTCATGCTATGCATTAAACACAGGTGACACTAGAGCAACTTTTTGGATTGCTATTGGTAGGCTCTTCAGTATGGAAATTGCCAGGGCGTGTGTACCATTGTATTCTGTACATTCCCCTGTCATGCCTCACCTCCATAGCGCGGCCGTGGCGTCATGGCGACCGTCGGCGTCTCCCACGATGGGGGAGGTCGGGTTTTGGGAGGTCCCATACCGCTGGTCGCGATGCCCTCTCGGTGCGGCGTTCGGGCTCCCCCGCTGCCTCCATCCTTTCCCTGTCGGCCTCCCGCGTGGTTCGGCGTCGCTTGCGGGCGGCGGTGGGTGCGGTTCCCCATCGTGCGCGTGTGGAGGATCCTTGGATCTCCTGGGCGTGTGCGGGGGCGGCGCCCTCCGGCCCGCCTGCGGGGCGTGGTCTTCGCGAGTTCCGGACAGGACCTGGGGAGACCCGGCAAACAGGAGGGGCAGGGGAGGAGTCCCACACACAGGAGAGGCTGAGCTCGTTACCCATACCTCATAAAAACCCAAAAGGCCAAGGAGAAAGTGCTCAGTCGTCAACTCCCTGTTGATATCTAAGTTCCCTGATATATTGTCTCCCAATCTCATAGCTACAATAACGAACCTTTGCCTTCTATTTGACCACGTCTTCCGGATATCCCCTTGTACCTTGCTTTGACCTTATCGATCTCCTGGTTTCCGAACTTGGCTTCCCACTCTCGTTTATGAACATACTCCGCCTGGACCGACCACTTGCCTGATTTCGACCATCCTTTTTCTATGCTCCTTCTGTACCACGAACCGCATACTGGACTCCAAAAGGACCCGCATTACGAGTAAAGCATGACAGAACGACTGAGCCAGGACCCGGAGTCCGCGGAGGTGACTTCTGCTATACGAACCCTCACCGAACAAGTAACGGCCATTGCCCACTCAGTGCAGCAGTTACAAGTAAGCCATGCTACACTACAAGCCCAAATTACACACCGAAGGTGCCTCAGCTACCAGAGCCCTGAACCCCCTGTTCTCCTTACCAGTCAAAGATTCTATAGGCGATCGTCTCGTACCTACAGATCATTTTGTGACCAGTTGCCAAGTGATGTTTTCACTAAAACCACGTACTTTTTGTAACGAACATGTCAAGGTACAAACGGTCATATCATTATTATCTGGTGACCCCCAATCTTGGGCTCACCAACTGTTGAGAACCCAAAAGTCCACTCCTCAATACCTGGGAGACACTTCTATCCGCCCTGGATGCAATATATGATGACCCATTCCGTCAAGATACAGCACAACGTGAATCAAAACCCTCAAGCAAGGTCGCCGACCTGTCGAGGACTATGTTATAGAGTTCAAACAATATGCCTTGGATACTGCATGGAACGAAGCAGCTCTCATCAACCCAGTTCCGCAGCGGGCTATCAGACCAAGTAAAGGGTGGAACTCGCCCGGATCGCTGTTTCCGTCTACGCTAGAAATGCTGATGCAAGTATCTATATCAATTGATAGAAGACTCCGCGAGAGGAGACAAGAAAGAAACCTATATTCCCCATACAACCACGTCGTACCCCGCAAACTGCCCTTCACGATGTCACCAGAGCATTGGTTCCCTACGCACCACGTAATGCACAGGAAGAACCAATGCAGATAGGAGCTATCGACAGGCGCCTCCCACCAGAAGAGATGGCACGACGCAGAACAAATCGCCTTTGCCTCTATTGTGGGTCAGGCCGGTCACGTGATCCGTAATTGTCCCGAGAAGGCCGAACGTGGAGGTAAGAAAACAAATACGCCTTCCGACCCTGACCCCAAGCCTAATGCATTACTGATTGCTCCTCACCTGTCTATCCCTATCTTCCTACAGCTGAATGAACAACGCCTCCCACTAACTGCCATGATAGATTCCGGAGCAAGCGGAAATTTCATGGACTTATCACTCGCACTAGTTTGTGTTGTGTACCTATAATCAATAAAAAGCACCCTGTTTCACGTAAAACTGATTGATGGTTCATCATTGAAATCAGGGTTGGTTACCCTTGAGACCATTCCCATCCAAATGTATATTGGTCACGACCACCTCGAGACCGTTTCTTTTGACCTTGTATCCTCCCAGTGTTCCGAATAATACTCGGGTTACCATGGTTGCGTATACACGATCCGCTTATACGTTGGGAAAAAGAGACCGTATTGTTTATATCCCACATTGTCTGCAACAATGCTTGAGACCTCACGTTAAAACCATTAATTCTATCCTAGATGTATATATGGAGAAAAAACAGGTTATCCTTCCACCAGCTTATATCGAGTACCAAGACGTGTTTACGACGAAAAAGGCAGAAGATCTCCCTCCTCACAGGGTGTATGATTTGCCCCGATCGATTTGCTTCCGGGAGCTGCCATCCCCTATGGAAGAATATACCCCCTGTCCGAACCAGAGCTTAAAACCTTAAAAGAGTACATACGCGAAAATATACAGAAAGGATTTATCCGTTCATCTACTTCCCCTGCGGGAGCCGGGATCTTCTTTGTGGGAAAAAAAGGACGGAGGCTACGACCCTGTGTCGATTATAGAGATCTCAACGCCATCACAAAAAAACAGGTACCCACTTCCATTAATCCCGGAACTTATGGAACGGTTAAAAAACAGCCAACATATTCACAAAACTTGATTTGAGGGGCGCCTACAACCTCCTGCGCATTCATCAAGGAGACGAATGGAAAAACCGCTTTCAACACCCGCTATGGACATTACGAATATCTCGTCATGCCTTACGGATTATGCAACGCTCCAGCAACTTTTCAGAATTTCGTAAATGATGTGTTCAGAGACCTCCTTGACATATGCGTAGTGGTATACCTCGACGACATATTGATCTACTCAGACACCCTCCAAGACCACAGACGACAAATGTTGGGGTCTTCTCCAGACTACGAAAACATCACTTTATATGCAAAAAAAGAAAAGTGTGTATTCGAGACCGATCGAATAGCGTTCCTGGGCTATATCCTTTCCCCTGGCAAAATTGAGATGGACCCTGAAAAGATAACCGCCATCACGTCTTGGCCGATTCCCACCTCCGCAAGGAGGGTACAGAGGTTTATAGGGTTTGCTAATTTCTACAGGAAGTTTATACGTTCCTTTTCAAGACTCGTTGAACCTCTCACAAACCTAACCAGAACCAAGGTACCATTCAAGTGGTCAGAATCTGCATCCCAAGCCTTTCACACCTGCAAAACATGTTTACCACAGCTCCCATCCTTAGGTTACCCAACCCTGCTCTGCCGTACTACCTGGAGGTAGACGCTTCAGACAAAGCTACGGGTGCTGTCCTCTCTCAGAGACACGTCACCGACCAAAAACTCCATCCTATCGCATACTTCTCAAAACGACTTACTCCTGCCGAATGTAATTATGAGATAGGTGATCGAGAGATGTTAGCCATTAAAAAGGCCCTGGAGGAAATGGCGTCACCTTTTGGAAGGTACTATATGTCCCATTACCGTATTTACCGACCATAGAACTTAGAGTATCTTCGTACAGCAAAACGAGTCAAACCCCGTCAAGGCTCGCTGGGCTCTTTTCTTTTCTCGCTTTCAATTACACATTACCTATCGACCAGGCGCAAAAAAAGGTAAGGCAGACGCCTTGTCCGCTTATCGAACCCCGAGAAATCCATACCTACAGAACCAGAATCAATTCTCTTTCTGGTCAATTTTTAGCTACCTATTCCAGCACCATGACAAAAATCAAACAGCACACTTCCCCGACAGACGACCCTCCAACTTCTGATGGTCTTCTTCTGTACGAAGATAGAATAGTTGTTCCGGAGGAGGCACGGCTAGAGGTTCTCGCATTGTGTCACGATTCCCCCCAAGCCGGTCATGGAGGGATTAAGAAAACTCAAAATCTACTCCGACGTCATTTCTACTGGCCAACCATGAACAAATCCGCTATCCAGTATGTACAAGCTTGTCCAGTCTGTAATCGTAGTAAAAAGTGCCCACAAAAGACGGCAGGTCTTCTCCAACCTCTTTCTGATTCCTGATCGGCGTGGAAAGAACTTAACAGTAGACTTTATTGTTGACCTACCTCCCTCCCAAGGGTGTACGACAATCATGGTCGTGGTAGATCGTCTAACAAAATGGCCCACTTTATCCCCGCAAAAGGATTACCTACCGCAAAAGAAACTGCACATCTATTCCACAAGGAGGTTTTCCGCCTCCATGGGATCCCTACCTCAATCCTGTCTGACCGAGGTTCCCAATTCACCTCACGTTTCTGGAGGATGTTTTGTCTCTCTTTACAGATAAAAGTTAAACTATCCTCTGCCTACCATCCACAAACGAATGGGCAAACCGAGAGACTAAATCAGATCGTGGAACAATATCTCCGGTGCTACACCTGCCACCTACAAGACGATTGGATCGACTTATTACCTGCAGCTGAGTTTGCTTATAATTCAGGAACACATCAGTCGCTACGTGAGTCCCCTTTCTTCCTCAACTACGGGTACCATCCTGCGCTCCTTCCTGATCTACCTCAGATAGGAGACGTCCCAAACGTCCAAGAACGACTGGAACGACTACGTGAAGGGCATCAACGGCCCGACGTCTACTACAACAAGCACAAGACACGTATAAAACTTATGCTGATAGAAAACGAAGACCCTCTCCCACATATAGTGTTGGTCAGAAAGCATGGCTCTCCACAAAGAACCTCCGTCTTACTTGTCCCACCAAAAAGTTGGGACCTACATATATAGGTCCTTTTCCCATTTCAGCCATAGTATCCCCCACTGCAATCCGTCTCCAATTACCGGATAATCTATGTCTTCATCCAGTGTTCCACGTTTCCTTATTGAAACCCTGGACTGCACCCTCCGCTCCTTCCCAAACTTACCATACCCCTTCCCCCTCTCCAAGTGGATGGTGATCCTGAGTTCGAAATTCACCGCATCCTGGATTCCCGCTATCAACGGCGACAACTCCAATATCTTATCCATTGGAAGGGATATGGCCCGGAAGAACGTTCCTGGAACCTGCTCGAAATGTACATGCTTCTCGCCTTCTTCTTCGATTTCATCGCTCCCATCCGACCAAACCTGGTCCTTTGCTCTCCCGGAGGGCTCGCCTTGTGGGGGGTTGTGTCATGCCTCACCTCCATAGCGCGGCCGTGGCGTCATGGCGACCGTCGGCGTCTCCCACGATGGGGGAGGTCGGGTATTGGGAGGTCCCATACCGCTGGTCGCGATGCCCTCTCGGTGCGGCGTTCGGGCTCCCCCGCTGCCTCCATCCTTTCCCTGTCGGCCTCCCGCGTGGTTCGGCGTCGCTTGCGGGCGGCGGTGGGTGCGGTTCCCCATCGTGCGCGTGTGGAGGATCCTTGGATCTCCTGGGCGTGTGTGGGGGCGGCGCCCTCCGGCCCGCCTGCTGCGGGGGCGTGGTCTTCGCGAGTTCCGGACAGGACCTGGGGAGACCCGGCAAACAGGAGGGGCAGGGAGGAGTCCCACACACAGGAGAGGCTGAGCTCGTTACCCATACCTCATAAAAAACCAAAAGGCCAAGGAGAAAGTGCTCAGTCGTCAACTCCCTGTTGATATCTAAGTTCCCTGATATATTGTCTCCCAATCTCATAGCTACTAATAACGAACCTTTGCCTTCTATTTGACCACGTCTTCCGGATATCCCCTTGTACCTTGCTTTGACCTTATCGATCTCCTGGTTTCCGACACTTGGCTTCCCACTCTCGTTTATGAACATACTCCGCCTGGACCGACCACTTGCCTGATTTCGACCATCCTTTTTCTATGCTCCTTCTGTACCACGAACCGCATACTGGACTCCAAAAGGACCCGCATTACGAGTAAAGCATGACACCCCCCGTGTTTGTTTGTAGTTGTAAACTCTAAATAAAGTAATTCCTGGTTTGTTTTCACCCTGCGAGGAGCTCCGACTATTGATTGGGTGGGTTTGGACCAGGTTCAGTACTCCTTCGGGATATTGACGGCGAAGGGAGCCTTTATGCACGTGGATACCCATACTGGGTACTTATCCCCACGTTACACAGGTAATTTATTTAACATATGAAAGATGACGAATTTATATAGAACTTATATTTTTCAGAAAGGAATTTAATTAAAAAATATGGGCGTCTCCTTTCAGAGACCTCCTTGATTGACTAGTGTATGTATCTTCTGCCATAGTTGAAATATGAATACAGGAGGACAACAACCTTTATGTACATCCTCCAGGGACAAGGGTACTAGAGACAGGAAAAAGAGAGCTTATGGCCAGTGGTGGCTCGTGCATAGGACAGGATGGGGCAGCTCCCTGCCAAATTATTTAAAAAAAAACAATATAATTTATTTCTTCTTTTGTGTCATTTAACATGTGCCTGATTGATAAAATGTGTTATCTCCCTTTAAGTAGCTTCATTGTCTCCTCACCTGTTGCTAGGCAAAGTAAAAAAAAAAAAGAGATAACGTGACTGTAACAGATCTCTGTGCCCAGACAGGGTCACATCTGCCAAATGCTGATTCCTTGCTGGACACCCAGTTTCTCCTCGTGACTCTCACACCTTGACTGCTTAGGCCTGTGACCTTCCCAGCCCATACCCTTTAACCGGACTATAATAACCACACAACACCTATATAAATTGGAATGGGCATGGGCCACAGCTTTATTGAATTAATATAAACTTATAACTTGCAGTGCTTTGTATGTTACCTCTGCCCTATTGCCCAATGCAATAGGCAGTTCCACCAATATGTTAACCAAGAGCTCTTCCCCCACAAGCGACGTTCGTCTCCCCATAGCCTCACCCGAAGGCGGTTTATCCGTCCTTAAAGCACCGCTGTCCAGGAAACCCGCCAATCCAAAGCTGTGACATGACATCAACGAACTCCAAACGGGGGGGTGGGTGGGCATCTTTTTACTGCACCTCTCACGCTGTCAGGAAACAAGAGACAGAACACTCCCCCAACAGAGGAATATGAAGCCAGGTAATAGAAACATTGTTGCCAACCTCCACCAATGCCTATCCAGATCTTTACTTGATTGACAGGCACCGGCCATCAGTCATGCTCCCCTTCCTGATAGGTCCAGGGGATTCTTGACTGCTTAGGCCTGTGACCTTCCCAGCCCATACCCTTTAACCGGACTATAATAACCACACAACACCTATATAAATTGGAATGGGCATGGGCCACAGCTCTATTGAATTAATATAAACTTATAACTTGCAGTGCTTTGTATGTTACCTCTGCCCTATTGCCCAATGCAATAGGCAGTTCCACCAATATGTTAACCAAGAGCTCTTCCCCCGCAAGCGAGGTTCGTCTCCCCATAGCCTCACCTGAAGGCGGCTTATCTGTCCTTAAAGCACCACTGTCCAGGAAACCCGCCAACACCAGGGGCCGCCCTAGTGCCCTAGTGCTGCCCCTGCGCTCCCCCGCAGACAGCGCCCTGAAGTTAAACCAACCTGACGTCGCAACATGCTAAGCCTACCAACCAAAAATCCAACCCGATCTCCTTGCTATCCTCCTCATCATTCTCCCGCTCATCACTCCTGACTGTTCCCAAGTTCCCGCCCCTCAACAATTACTGTCATGAACGACGATTGAGATGCTCACCCCCTGACCGATTATCTCCCTAACTTGGCGAATTGACGACCCTTAAGTCACGTACCTCTTATGAGCCCAGAGCCCGGGGGCCGCAAACTCGTCCCAACGGGGCGAGAAATAGTCTCAGAAAAAACAAAAGATAGACCCCGAAACATGGCAAAACAATGGGCCAAATCGAACTTCATGGAACTAATCAAATCCACTGATCTAAGTGCCCCCAAGTCGTTCCCCCCAGCGTGCAGCACTAGTACAACCTCCTTAGAAACCAGCCTCGCCAAAAACTCGCATTCCTGAACCACCTGGGCCCACCTTAAACCCCGGATACGTATCCAACGAATCGTTACCAATTCCGCTGGAAAACCAAGGTTCCTGCTTGGCCGCCCAATGTACGTAGAAATGTCCGAGAATGCAAACCGTCCTTGGGGGGGAACCTGAAATCAAAGAAAATTAGGGCGCACATAGGAACGAAAGCGGCTCGAACGCCATCTACCTAAGCGCTGAATCATTTCGTCCGATGCACCAGCATCCGCCGCCATAGTTGCCGCGCCAATCCGAAACGAATGCGGAGCGAACAGCCTCGAATCGTAACCTAAAAGGCTAACACACCGCTTAAAGACCGCCGAAAATTGAATCCGCGTAAGGGGAGCCCCTGAAAGATGCACTAAAAAGGAACCCCCTCCCTCCGGACGAACACCCAGATATTGCCTCACCAGAAACACTGGACATTCCGCCCCCCCAACCGCACACAGGATGATCAGAGAACCCCTGCCCAATTGATCCGTTTTGGACCGAGCCACCAAAAACGGCACCTGATTTGCCAACAAAGTCACGTGCTCCACGCGTAAAGCCGCATGCACCCGAGCATTAGGAGCCACCAATTCCCCAATCCTCAACGCCCCGTAAAAACAAAACGCAAAAGCCGCCCGGAATAAGTAAACTTCGAACTGGTCCCTACAAATCGACCCCAAAGCTACCAACAATTCCCCTAAGAGCTTACCCGACACTGGACGCCTGGCATCAGGTACCGCCATTCTACGCCAACCCCGAACAATCCGGCGCAACAGAAAGTCATTCCCCACATCGACCCAACCCAGTGTTTTGCATAAAAAGGTAAGGGCGGACAAAACCTTGGCCGCCCCGGAACCAGAACACCCCCGCTCCTGGAGCGAGCGGAGATAGACCAGCGTAGCCCACTGGCGGTCCTCGGCCGTCCGCCAACTCCGTTCATCCCCTGCAACTGACCCCCACGCCTGCCAGACCTGAGAATACGAGCTCCAAGACGCCGCTGATAACGAACCTTCCAAAAATATCCTCAGTCCAGCGAAGCTAGGGTCCAGAGCCACGGAGGAAAAGGGGTCCCAACTTCTGCCGCTCCCAGAGCCACCTGCCAAAAACGGTCCCACTGGAACCGGGAGAGAGCGTCAGCAACCACATTCTGCACGTCCGGAACATGCCTAGCCCGCAACCATACGTTACGCTCAAGGCAGCGCAGCACCAGGCGACGCAAAAGAGCCAAAACAGGAGGGGAACTGGACGACGAGCAATTCACCACCTGCACCACACCCAGATTGTCCGTCCAGAACACCACCCGCCTATTAGCCAGACGCTCCCCCCACAGCTCCAGGGCCACCAACAGCGGGAACAGCTCCAAAAAGGTTAGATTCCGAATGAGGTCCGAAGAGGACCACTCCGGAGGCCAAGCTTGTGCGCACCAGTCACCCTGAAAATACACCCCAAAACCGTGTGCCCCTGACGCATCCGCAAAAAGCTCGATGGACCCGTTGTCCACCTCCGCCTCTTGCCAATTTGTCAGCCCGTTGTAATTTAGCAAAAAGGACTGCCATATGACCAGGTCTGCCCTCAAAGAATTGGTGATCCGCACAAAATGGTGCGCCGCCCGATTTCCTGCAGATGCCAGCGACAATCTCCTGCAAAAAGCACGGCCCATAGGCATCACCCGGCATGCAAATGCCAAGTGACCCAACAACGACTGAAGCTCCGACAGCCTCAATTTTGCAACTCCTCGGGCCCTGACCACCAGACGCAGCAGAACCTTAATCTTCTGTTTCGGTAGCCAAAAAACACGCAGCACTGTGTCGATCTCAATACCCAGGAAAGCGATCAAACGGCTAGGACCTTCCGTTTTATCCTCCGCCAGCGGCACCCCAAATTCCCCGGCTACCTCCCTAAAAACCTGCAGCAACTCCGCGCAATCAACAGAACTCGCCGGTCCCACAAACAGAAAATCGTCGAGATAATGGACCACCGAGTTCCGCCCTGCTCGCCAACACACTACCCAGTGCAAAAACGAAGAAAATAGCTCGAAATAAAACCAAGAAATTGAGCAGCCCATGGGGAGACACCAATCATAGTAGTAGCTACCCCGAAACTCACAGCCCAGCAAATGGTAACAATCCGGCCTAATTGGCAACAAACGAAAAGCCGATTCCACGTCAGCCTTAGCAAGCAAACAACTCGGCCCCGCATCCCGCACAAGCTGTAACGCCTCGTCAAACAAGGAATACCGCACCCGGCAATCATCCTTGCCAATGCCGTCATTATCCGGCTGGATAGGACAGGTGGTGGATCAGACGGAAATTGCCTTCCTCCTTCTTGGGCACCACGTCCAATGGAGACACACGTAGATTGGGGAAGGGAAGCTCCGCAAAAGGACCCACCATCCACCCCAGTCGCACCTCACCAGCCAATTTTTAAGCCTCCACTTCCGAGTTTCCCAGCAGAAATCAAATTCCGGGAAAACTGAGGAAAGTCCGAATAAACATGTGGAATCACAAAACCATCCCGAAAGCCTTCCAGCAATAAAACCGCACTCCGCCGATTAGGATACTTGCCGAGCCAGGGCAGCAGAGCCCGCACAGTCACCGGTGATATCCCGCCGACCAAACTGTCCCGTCCGGAAGGTCTGGGAGTTGGAGCTTGGCCTTTTTTAAAGCACCTAAATGCCGGGTGGGGACCCCTACAGAGCAAGCATTCATGTCGAAATTTACAATTTGAGGACCAACGGCAGGTGGACTCGTTGAAGAGCCAACACCACCCCTTTCCGGTCCCCGCAGGCACTCCCGGGGTTCTAGGTGCCGCGGATCCTGGAAAGGGAGCCACCGCCGGCCGATTAGGCGTCATAAGCAACAGTCATAAGTTCGTATCCTGCACATCAAACCGCATCCCCGGGCGCACCGCCATCTTTTGCCGAAACTGCTGGTCATAGCAGAACCAGCACTGCCCACCACAGATTTTATACGCTCCCCATATCAAATCAATGTAAGCGAATAAAGCCGTGCCGCGCTCCGGAAACTTCTCGCATAGAATAGCGCAGTAGGCTAAAAACCCTTGAAGCCAATTGCCAAACGTGGGGGGCAATGTCTTAAATTTGTCTTTCTCTTTTTCCTCAACAAAAGGATCAGGTCGCCTCGGGCGGTCTACCGTTTCCCTATCTATTGAGATCAATGTGAGCACATCAACGTACTCGCCCTTCCAGATTTTCTCCCGTATCTCACTAGTTACTTGAAGACCCATTGGAGATAATTCGCAAGACCCATATAGCTTCCCATCAGGAGCCGCCGCCACCACAACTGACCCTGCGGATAGCCCCGGACCCCCGCCACCAGATGCATTGAGGACCGTCGCCGCGGCCCCAGGAACTCCCACAAGGGAGGGTGCAGCCGCAACCATTGAGTCAGGCGCTACTAACCCACCAGCATTCGCTGCCAGCGCACCTACCGGAGCCAGCGCCAAGACCCCCGAACTACCAACTGTGTGCCCTTGAAGCCTCCAAACTCCCGCTGACCACGACCCTAGCGCTCCCACCAAGCCTGGCACGTCCGCCCCGCTGGCGCCAAGCATCCCTAGCTGCCCCACTCCTTGTGCTATACCACGCCCCGGTACCGTAGCTGAAGCCGAAATCCCCAAATTCGACCCGGGCGCAATCACATTAACACCAGCCACTGACTCGTCCTGCCAGCGCCGAACAGCCACGACTAGGGTCTCCATTAACCCCATCGATAATGCACCAAGACAGACGGCCTCCCTGCCGCCCGGCGAACCCGCAACCGACCCCAGGTCAGACTCAAGTGCAGCCAATAGGAGAGATGGACCCTCAGCAACCACAGGGACCTCAGGCTCCAGCGATGAGCGAACTGCTCCACCACTTCCCGCACGAACCGGCATCTCTTGTCTCCCACCAGCACCACGAATCCAGCCACTCCCAGCCTGAGAGCGCCGATCAGGACTCCCCAGACTCAGAGTATCTTCTCCAGAGGGCCTGGATGGCAGCGCCGATCTCCTCCCAGCCACTGCCACTGAATTCTCACCTCCCCTCCGATTAGAATTTTCTCCCTGCTGTTTTTCAGCGCTCCTCCGGCAGGCGCCGCCATTTTGTGGGCTTGCCCGACGCGCCGGCCGTGACGCGGCCGGTCTGCCCCGAACAGGAGGGGCCTGGGAGCGGAAGTGGATGCTCTTCCTCCTCTCTCCACCGGAAGCGCCTGCTGCGCACGTGGGCTCCTGGATCTCTGGAGCCGGCAGCCATCTTGTTGGGTGCATACCTCATCTTCTTCCCTCTCACCCTCGTCCTGATGACAAGGGTCCTGAATTACATTCAGTAGACAGTTACAGTAAACATTTCTTAACCTAAAACAATGGGTGATTCTGATTGACAAATAGATTACAGCCTATTCAAATACACAGATAACATTGTAGAAACTCCATTCTGTCTCCAGCCATTTAAACACATATTTTTCCAGAGGGAAACAGTCATTGTCTGGAAAGAAATTATTATTATTATTCTTTATTTATAAAGCGCCAACATATTCCGCAGAGCTGTACAATAGGCACAGTATAGACAGGGTTACAATACAATACATTGAACAATATTTGACAAACAGTACAGGAGGAGATGAGGGCCCTATTCCCGTATGAACTCACAAATTATACATTTAACCGAGCCGGGCTAATATTAAAAAGTAGCCCATAATAGTTCCAGACACGCGGCTGCAAAAGCTATGTTCGCCTGGTCCAGATGAACCGGCAACTGCAGATATACTTAGCACTGTGTGCCATGCGTCTGATGGTTGCGGGAGACGACAAACAGACCCAAAATCTCCCGTTTAACTGCTGGGCCATAGTCTGTAGTCAGAAGGCAAGCCCACAGCCCCCTATAAATCGAACAGTGACAGCATTTTCTGTCACAGTGATGATTTGTCTTTGACAATGGCCTGCAGAAATCTATGGGAAGTCTTGGCAATCATAACCACAACTGTTATCAAGCCCACTGCTGTTGGCTATTTTCACTTTTTTCTGATCGATGTCAAACAAACAAGCTCCTCTGAGGCATGAATGTAGATTTTATCTGCTTCACACACCTGAAGCCTGCCTTAATCCCTTAATGATAGAAAATTCACAGAAACATTTGCCTTAATGTACCAAATATCAATAGTAAACAGGATTTTTTTTTCTTTCACACACTGAAGTTTTGTATACTCAGAGTACAAAGGGTAGGATTAGTATTCAGGTTTGTTTTTACCAAAGAATAATAAAATCACGTTTTCCACTTCTAGATTTTTTATACTGCGTAATGTTTTATGCACACATCATGTGGCTAATTTCTGGATTACACTTGCGATCTCTGAATTTATGGTTATTTCCAATAATGAGGGAATAAAATATGTTTATAAGGTTTATTTCCTATACAAGTGAAACTCAAAAAAATTTGAATATCGTGAAAAAGTTCATTTATTTCAGTAATGCAACTTAAAAGGTGAAACTAAATATATGAGATAGTTCAAGCTGTGATTTGTCATAATTGTGATGATTATGGCTTGCAGCTCATGAAAACCCCAAATCCACAATCTCAGAAAATTAGAATATTGTGAAAAGGTGCAATATTCTAAACTCAAAGTGTCCCACGCTAATCAGCTAATTAAGCTATAACACTTGCAAAGGGTTCCTGAGCCTTTAAATGGTCTCTCAGTCTGGTGCAGTAGGAATCACAATCATGGGAAAGACTGCTGACCTGACAGTTGTGCAGAAAACCATCATTGACACTCTCCATAATGAGGGAAAGTCTCAAAAGGTAATTGCAAAAGAAGCTGGATGTTCCCAAAGTGCTGTATCAAAGCACATTAATAGAAAGTTATGTGGAAGGGAAAAGTGTGGAAGAAAAAGGTGCACAAGCAGCAGGGATGACCGCAGCCTGGAGAGGATTGTCAGGATAAAGCCATTCAAATGTGTTGGGGACTTTCACAAGGAAGAGACTGAGGCTGGAATCAGTGCATCAAGAGCCACCACACACAGACGGATCCTGGACATGGGCTTCAAATGTTGTATTCCTTTTGCCAAGTAGCTCCTGAACAGCAAACAACGTCAGAAGCGTCTTACCTGGGCTAAAGAAAAACAGACCTGGTCTGTTGCTCAGTGGTCCAAAGTCCTCTTTTCTGATGAGAGCAACTTTTGCATGCCCCCTTTAAGTTCAGTTTAAAATACTTGCTCACTATCCTCTTGAAATTTAGGAATTTTAATTGTAAATAGCCATATCCTGTAGAAAGAGGCCCCACACCCCTTGCTGTCGGGCAGATGCAGAAGAAAATAATTCTCTTGGTTCTGTCAAAAATATGACAATTAGTTTGTGGGTTTAACCATGGTAATTATTATTATTATTATTGTCATCATTTATATAGCGCCAACAGTTTCCACAGCGCTTTACAATAACCAAAGGGAACGAGATACAGATAAACGGACATATGATGGAAACAAGAGGTGTCTATAGGGCCCTGCTCAAAAGGAGTTTACAGTCTAGAGCAGGGGTGTCAAACTCAAATGTCATCGGGGCCGCATCAGCAGTTTGGTCACCCTCAAAGGGCCAGTTGTATCTGTAGGACTATGTGTCCACTCTTTATTATCATAAATTATTGTCACTGCATTCAATTATTACTGTTTTTTGTTCACACATGGATTTGCCCCAGCTCACACATGGATTTGCCCCCAGCTCATGGATTTGCCCCCAGCTCATGGATTTGCCCCAGCTCATGGATTTGCCCCAGCTCACACATGGATTTGCCCCACCTCATGGATTTGCCCCAGCTCATGGATTTGCCCCCAGCTCATGGATTTGCCCCAGCTCATGGATTTGCCCCCAGCTCATGGATTTGCCCCAGCTCATGGATTTGCCCCACTCATGGATTTGCCCCAGCTCATGGATTGCCCCAACTCATGGATTTGCCCCAGCTCATGGATTTGCCCCAGCTCTCACCTGGATATGCCCCAGAGGCAGCCAGCTCTCACATGGATACTTGCCCCAGCTCATGGATTTGCCCCAGTTTACACATGGATTTGCCCCAGCTCATGGATTTGCCCCAGCTCACACATGGATTTGCCCCAGCTCATGGATTTGCCCCAGCTCACACATGGATTTGCCCCAGCTCATGGATTTGCCCCCAGCTCATGGATTTGCCCCAGTTTACACATGGATTTGCCCCAGCTCTCACCTGGATATGCCCCAGAGGCAGCCAGCTCTCACATGGATACTTGCCCCAGCTCATGGATTTGCCCCCAGCTGTCAGGATTGCCCCCTGGTGCCACCCGGTACCTGCCGGACCCGATGCTAATGCTGTCCGTCCCATCCTCGGCGAACCACAACCGGACGCCATGGTTACCACACCTTCATCCTCCGGCACCCTATCCCCTAGACAGCGGCCGGCGCGCGCATGCGCGCTATATCGATGAGGACCTCGACGCCGGGAGATGACGTCAGACGCCAGATATGGTGGGAATCGGTTTAAAAGAGGCTACAGAACTGTGAGTAAATGCCCAATTATTGAGTATGATTCCTAGCACATGGACTGTGTTTCATTGTCTCCAAGTCATACAGTGGCCGCCCTTCAGCTTTTACAGCCGTCTCGCCGAGCCTCAGACCTCCAGCCTGCTACAGTGTATCCAGCACCTCAATCCGCTTTGGCTCTCCAGCCTCTACAGCCGTCTCACCGAGCCTCAGACCTCCAGCCTGCTACAGCGCATCCAGCACTTCAATCCGCTTTGGCTCTCCAGCCTTTACAGCCGTCTCACCAAGCCTCAGACCTCCGGCCTGCTACAGCGCATCCAGCACCTCAATCCGCTTTGGCTCTCCAGCCTCTACAGCCGTCTCACCGAGCCTCAGACCTCCAGCCTGCTACAGCGCATCCAGCACCTCAATCCGCTTTGGCTCTCCAGCCTTTACAGCCGTCTCACCAAGCCTCAGACCTCCGGCCTGCTACAGCGCATCCAGCACCTCAATCCGCTTTGGCTCTCCAGCCATTACAGCCGTCTCACTGAGCTTCAGACCTTCGGCCTGCTACAGTACCTCAATCCGCTTTGGCTCTCCAGCCTTCACAGCCGTCTCACCGAGCCTCAGACCTCCGGCCTGCTACAGCGCATCCAGCACCTCAATCTGCTTCGGCATTTAGCCTTCACAGCCGACTTTCCGAGCCTCAGACCTCCAGCCTACTACAGTATACCACAGTATCTTACGTTTCCTCTGTGCCTTGAGATACCTATCATCTTTCGTGAGTACTACAATCCCCTACGGGTCTGTTACTATATTATGGTGTTTTCATATACTGAGTACTACCCGTCGTGTCAAGCCTCCAGTATTCCCGTGCCTATCTCTCCATACCCATCAACACCTGACGTCTCGGCCACTGTCACGAATAGGGTTGTACCATTCCATCTCACCCTTCGTATAGTGGCTCTCACGATCTGGTATACTCTGCCTCTTGGGTTCCCATCGTTCCAGTACTACAGTTTCCCCGTGGCAAGTCCTGACACCAGCTCATGGATTTGCCCCAGCTCATGGATTTTCCCCAACTCATGGATTTGCCCCAACTCATGGATTTGCCCCAGCTCATGGATTTGCCCCAACTCATGGATTTGCCCCAACTCGTGGATTTGCCCCAGCTCATGGATTTGCCCCAACTCATGGATTTGCCCCAGCTCATGGATTTGCCCCAACTCATGGATTTGCCCCAGCTCATGGATTTGCCCCAACTCATGGATTTGCCCCAACTCATGGATTTGCCCTAACTCATGGATTTGCCCCAGCTCATGGATTTGCCCCAACTCATGGATTTGCCCCAGCTCATGGATTTGCCCCAACTCATGGATTTGCCCCAACTCATGGATTTGCTCCAGCTCATGGATTTGCCCCAACTCATGGATTTGCCCCAACTCATGGATTTGCCCCAACTCATGGATTTGCCCCAGCTTACACATGGATTTACCCCAGCTCTCACCTGGATATGCCGCAGAGGCAGCCAGCTCTCACATGGATACTTGCCCCAGCTCCGGCAGGGGTTGAGGGGACCCAGATGCCGGGCAGCGGGAGTGCCTGCCCGGTCCTGAACAGTCCGTCCTGTTGAAGGGGATGCGGCTGCGTGCGTGCGCAGGTCACGCGGTCCGGCCAGTCAGGTGGTACAGAGACTCAGTACCACCTGATTAGCCGGACCACGTGACCGGCTGCGCCTGCACGCAGCCGCCTCCCTTTTAACAGGACGGACTGTTCAGGACCGTGCCTCAACCCCCGGGCCAGTTTTAGGGGCGCGAATGCTGCGCAGGCTGGCGGCTGCGCGGGCCACATGACGAGGTCTGGCGGGCCGGATTTGGCCCGCGGCCCTTGTGTTTGACACCCGTGGTCTAGAGGGATTGAGGTTGAGGAAGACAAGGAGGAATTTTACTGGATGGCAGGATCATTAGTGCCAGTGGTTTGGTAATGATGGGGTCATAGAAGCAGCTTCAATCATGTGTAAGTAGGTGAGCAGAGGGAGTAGTTGCATCAGTGATGTGTTATGCTAATTTGAAGAAATGGGTTTTGAGGGATTTCTTAAAGGCCTGAAGGTCAGGGGAGATTTTGATAGGGCGCGGCATGTCATTCCACAGGACCAGTGCTGCCCTTGAGAAGTCTTGGAGTCGAGAGTTGGCTGTTTGTTTGTAGACCGATGACCGGAGTTGTCTAGATGGGATGTGCTTGCGGAGTAAAGAAGACATGTAGGGAGGGGTTGAGTTATTGAGCGATTTGAACGGGAGCATCAGTATTTTAAACTGTATCCTGGAACGTACAGGAAGCCAACGGAGGGACTGGCAGAGTGTAATTATCTGTGTCTTTGAGACAATTCTATTGGCTTGTAAATATGAGATTGTTTTGTATGTCAAATCTTCTATAAAAGAACTTATCCAACAAAGGGACATCAGATATTTGAAGAACAAAATCGGTGTGTGATTGTCTTCATTTATCTCCGTTGGCTAACGTAGCGCTGCGCTTGCCACGCCTTTCCATGATGGAACAGCAGCAGAATGCAGAGAATTAATTGTTTGGTAAATATAAATAGGAATATTGATTAGATTGTTTATTTAACAACAAGCACAATTAGTAAATTTACCCCAAATACAAACCCTGACCCAAAAACTAACCCTAAACCTAAAATACTTCAATGCTTCTGTGTATTTCGAATGATGCCGAAAATCTTCGACTGGTCCCAGGAATTTTTGATTGTGTTGAAATTGGAAGTATCCGAGCTAAAGCGTCGTTTTCAAATCGATTTTTGCGGGCGTCCACAAGGTAGTGACTTTAGCATAGCATACATGGGACATACAGCGGTGTATAGACAAAAATAGTGACACAACACAGGATGAAAGTAGACAAGGACACAATTGTCATGGAGCTGATGTAACGCTCCATGCTTCAAACCCCAAGAGACTTTATGTTCAATCTATATCGTGTGTATTTAAATATATATTACATCGTTTGGTTTTAGTTTAAATTAGTTTAGTGTATAGTGGCATAGCTTTAGTTTTAAATACTTATATTCCTGTAGGTAAATGTGTTTCTGTATAGCCAGTAAACAAGCTTTACTGCTGTGTAATTTATGCAACAGGGCTTTCCCCCTTATCTGGCCGCATGTTTAATTCAAGGGATCTGTGATAGTGTTTGTCTTTAATCTGATGTGTTAGAACAATGGATTATGCAAATGTTGTGTGAGCTAAAGGCTAAAGAATATAAAGAATGTTTATTGTAAATATCTAACTGACATAATGTAATTACCATATTGGTAGGACGAGGTGCGTCATTTATGCAAATTATGACTGTTGGATTTCAGCATAAATGGTGGCGTTTTTGTTCATTAGAGGTCAGAACTCTCAGACTGAGACAGAGAGAGAATCCTGTTGGAACATACAGCCGCGTCTGGTGTTTCATTCAGTGACGCTACACTACACTATCACCCTCAGAAGGTACCGAGCAGCCTTCTGGAAATTCCTAACGGCTCCAGGGCAGAGAAACAGAAGCAGGCGGGTCAAGCTGCTCGAGGCACTGAGGACAGCGCTCCCAGTAGCCGGGCTGACCGCAACGAAGGGGTGTCTGGAGAGTCAGGACAGGCGGAAGAGAATGGTTCCAACACATTCCACAGGCATAAAATGTTTGTTAGTGGACACCCTGAAATTACCTCCCATATCTTGCTCTGTCCAGGGCACCTCTGCGGACCCAGGACCCGAATACAGTCAGCAGTCACAGTTCCCAGTCTCTCCTTCTGCTGATGCCCCCCTCCCAGACATTCAAACGGGGCCCACCCCACAATCCCAAATGGGTGCAACTCTTCCTGGGACCAGGAACCTAGCAGCCTCCCAGGATGATCACTCACCGGTCTCCTGGGAAGGGGGGAAGTGATCTCCTATCTTTCTGTACCTTGGTTGGTAGGGGTGGCGTTATGAGGGGTCCCCATTTTCCTCAGGGAACAGTCACACGTGGATGCCAGAACAGCCTCCAGCAACACCGGGTACAAACGCTCTTCGGTGCAAAATATATCAGGGGCAATGACTTGACCCCCTGTTGTGCTGCTCTCCTCCATGGTGGGCAAGTGGGTGCTGGCAGCTCGTAGTAGGGACAGCTCATCTTGCAGCCGCCGGCACTGTGCTTGCGTCCCATCAAGCTCAGCCTTCAGGTGGCTGGTAGTGCCCTGGTCCTGCTGCGCCAATACATCCAGTTGGTGTGTCAGGCGGCTCACCTCCTCCTCGTTTGCCTTGGCTTGAGCGAGGCTCTCTTTCAGAGCTGCGTTGGTTTCTTGCAGGTGGTGTTGGCACAGCTGGAGTTGGTTCTGGAGCAGCTGTATTTCCTCCTCCTGCTCCCAGGCCCATGCCTGAATAGTATCCCGGGAGAGCTGTGTCTGCTCTAATTCCTGCTCGCAGTTCTCCAGGCGAATTTTAAAAGCTGCTATTTCTATGTGTAGAGCAGCTCCAGTTCGCCACTCAGCCTCCAGCTGTTCAATCATTACACGGGAGCCGCGCTCCAGCTTCTCTATTTGAGCGTGGGCCGGCCCGGTGCTAGACTATTTTGCGCCCTAGGCAAGTCCAGCTACTTAAAAAAAAAAGCGACACAACATTAAACTACTAAAATGGACACTGCACATGAGAGCATTATTGGGCACTGAACAGGAGAGCGTAGGATAAGATTGGGTTGGTAGTGTTACTGATAATATATATATATATATATATATATATATATATTCGGTAATAGCAGCTCAACGTCTGCTAGAAAAAAGAATGCAGGTGCAACTTCCTCAGGGCTGTGATGTAATGAGTACATCAGCGCAGTGCCGTAGTCGGTATAAAATAGTGTCTCCCAAAAAGTTATTATTTTCCCCCCAGCTCACATGGATATATATATATTGTCCCCCAGCTCACATGGGTATATTTGCCCTTCAGCTCACACAAGGTAATATTTGACCCAGCTCACACATGGGTATATTTGCCCCCAGCTCACACATGGGTTTATTTGCTCACACATGGTTATATTTGCCCCCCAGCTCACACATGGTTATATTTGCCCACCAGCTCACACATGGATATATTTGCCACCCTGCTCACACATGGATATATTTGCCCCCTGATCACACATGGATATATTTGCCCCCCTGCTCACACATGGATATATTTGCCCCCAGCTCACACATGGTTATATTTTCCCCCTGCTCACACATGGATATATTTTCCCCCCTGCTCACACATGGATATATTTGCCCCCCAGCTCACACATGGTTATATTTGCCCCCTTTCTCACACATGGATATATTTGCCCTCCAGCTCACACAAGGTTATATTTGCCCCGCTGCTCACACATGGTTATATTTGCCCCCCTGCTCACACATGGATATATTTGCCCTCCAGCTCACACAAGGTTATATTTGCCCACTGCTCACACATGGTTATATTTCCCCCCTGCTCACACATGGATATATTTGCCCCCTCTCACACATGGTTATTTTGCCCCTCTGCTCACACATGGATATATTTGCCCTCAGCTCACACAAGGTTATATTTGCCCCCCAGCTCACACATGGTTATATTTGCCCCAGCTCACACATGGTTATATTTGCCCCCCTGCTCACACATGGATATATTTGCCCCCAGCTCACACATGGTTATATTTCCCCCCTGCTCACACATGGATATATTTGCACCCCTGCTCACACATGGATATATTTGCCCCCCTGCTCACACATGGGTATATTTGCCCCCAGCTCACACATGGGTATATTTGCCCCCAGCTTACACATGGGTATATTTGCCCCAGCTCACACACGGGTATATTTGCCCCAGCTCATACATGGGTATATTTGCCCCGCTGCTCACACATGGTTATATTTGCCCCCCTGCTCACACATGGATATATTTGCCCTCCAGCTCACACAAGGTTATATTTGCCCCGCTGCTCACACATGGTTATATTTGCCCCCCTGCTCACACATGGATATATTTGCCCCCATCTCACACATGGTTATATTTGCCCCTCTGCTCACACATGGATATATTTGCCCTCCAGCTCACACAAGGTTATATTTGCCCCGCTGCTCACACATGGTTATATTTTCCCCCCTGCTCACACATGGATATATTTGCCCCCAGCTCACACATGGTTATATTTCCCCCCTGCTCACACATGGATATATTTGCCCCCCTGCTCACACATGGATATATTTGCCCCCCAGCTCACACATGGTTATATTTGCCCCCCAGCTCACACATGGTTATATTTGGCCCCTGCTCACACATGGATATATTTGTCCCCAGCTCACACATGGTTATATTTCCCCCCTGCTCACACATGGATATATTTGCACCCCTGCTCACACATGGATATATTTGCCCCCCTGCTCACACATGGGTTTATTTGCCCCCAGCTTACACATGGGTATATTTGCCCCAGCTCACACACGGGTATATTTGCCCCAGCTCATACATGGGTATATTTGCCCCCAGCTCACACATAGTTATATTTGCCCCCCAGCTCATGCATGGGTATATTTTCCCCCAGCTCTCACCTGGCGGCCTGGCCCCGTTTATCCGCCAGCATCCCGGGCCAGATACAGTGCGATATGTGCCACACCAGGAGCAGCTTCATCTCTCACCTCGTTGTCCAGCTGCTTCGCCTCCTTCACGCGAGACTCCACAGCACAGGAAGCCAGCGACTGATGTGCCGGCGCACATGTGCCGGCGCACGTCGTCTATGTCAGCGTCTGGCGTCTGGAGGAGGAGCATTCCTATTGTGATCGTGGGTGACGGAGGCAGGCCGCGGCTGGCGTGCGGCAGCAAAGGAGTAGTAGTTGCGGTGGCCGAGGACTGGGATTTCCTGCTTCAGTGGTCAGGCCGGCTGCGCCCTAGGCGGGCACTGCGCTCTAGGCGGCCGCCTAGCTCACCTAGCGGCAGCGCCGGCCCTGAGCGTGGGCACCACTGAGCTCCGTGTGTAGGTCGAGGTTACAGTCCTCACAGACCTGCAGCTGGGATGACAATTTTTGTATAGTGACTGACTGTTCTTGTACTTCCATGCAGCGACCATTTCTCTCCACCGTGACAGCTCGCAGCTCATCCTGTAGCCGGTGCAATTGCAGGCCAGTCTCTTTCTCGCTCTGGGTTGCAAAGTCTAGTTGCTCTTTCAAGGTCTCTACCTCCCTTCGAAGCGGGTCACAACATTTGCATTCGCTCTCCAGCACCACCTCGATTTCTTTCACCCGTCCACCCCTCCACTTCTTTTTAGCCTTACTTGAGGGTGGGTTGACGGTCACGGTTGGTGCGAAGGCATATTTTTTTGGGTCTTGGCGTTGGCAGAAGCCGATGCTTCCAAAATCCCTGGTCTCTGCCAATCCAAGTCTGTAGGCACCCTCTGGGTGTATGGTGTAGTTGCCAGCCAGTTCTCCTCCCGGCCACGAATGTCCCCTGGCTCAATCCAGCCTGGGACCTTGTATTTACTGTATTCCACATGCAGAGGGTTAAAATCTTCCTGGTCCTGCACAGCTTCCCCTTGCTGCAATAAACAGACCTCATTCCAAACCTCATTCCATGCTAGGGCTTGGACCATATTGCTTGAGGCGTCTTTTTACCTCCTTGAGCGTTTCCATCTCGCTCCTGGTTGCACCACACTTGTGCCTTTGACCCTTCAGTATTCGTTCCTTCCATGGGTCTCCAGCAGGTCCTTCAGGGTGTCCTGTTTGCAGCCTGCGTAGTTTGTCATCTCAGGGTGTCTTAGTGTTGGAGAGCCTCTATCCCACCGCTTGCCACCAATGTGACGGAACCATTCTCTTCCACCTGTCCTGACTCTCCAGACACCCCTTCGTTGCGGTCAGCCCGGCTACTGGGAGCGCTGTCCTCAGTGCCTCGAGCAGCTTGACCCGCCTGCTTCTGTTCCTCTGCCCTGGAGCTGTTAGGAATTTACAGAAGGCCGCTCGGTACCTTCTGAGGGTGATAGTGTAGTGTAGCGTCGCTGAATGAAACACCAGACGCGGCTGTATGTTCCAACAGGATTCTCTCTCTGTCTCAGTCTGAGAGTTCTGACCTTTAATGAACAAAAACGCCACCATTTATGCTGAAATCCAACAGTCATAATTTGCATAAATGACGCACCTCGTCCTACCAATATGCTAATTACATTATGTCAGTTAGATATTTACAATAAACATTCTTTATATTCTTTAGCCTTTAGCTCACACAACATTTGCATAATCCATTGTTCTAACACATCAGATTAAAGACAAACACTATCACAGATCCCTTGAATTAAACATGCGGCCAGATAAGGGGGAAAGCCCTGTTGCATAAATTACACAGCAGTAAAGCTTGTTTACTGGCTATACAGAAACACATTTACCTACAGGAATATAAGTATTTAAAACTAAAGCTACGCCATTTTACACCAAAATAATTTAAACTAAAACCAAACGATGTAATATATATTTAAAAACACACGATATAGATTGAACATAAAGTCTCTTGGGGTTTGAAGCATGGAGCGTTACATCAGCTCCATGACATTAATACTAAAATAGGTGAGGGTATACGTGGGAGAGACATTCAACTGGGTGAAGGGTGACAAAGAGAGTGACATTCATCTGGGTGAAGAGATAAGAGGAAGACACACAACACTGGCTGAAGAAAAACCACACAAAACATGGCACCCAAAGCCATAACTGAAGGAATTGAAGACATTGAACTCACCCAGCAATTATTCATTTTCGACTGAACATGAGTTTCCTACTAGAAGTGCTTACATGCATCTCCCCAGAACTTGTGGCCATTACCACCATACATCTGCGCTTCATCTGGATCAGCAACACATAATGGACACAATAACAACCAACAAGATGGATTCCAATTACCTTCAGATAAACGAGCATGACCCATTATTAAAATATGACTAGTTTACTCCTTATCTCTTCCAGCGACGTTCAAAGTGCATTATACAGATCTTAATGATGTGAAGGAGGGCAACTATGAAGCCAAAGGACCCATCGCGCTAATCTTTAACAGGCGTATTATGGTTGTTAATTAGATGGTGAAGTTACGTTATCTTATCTCTGGTTAATATTTTGAAGGTCTTTATCTTAGACCACAGGTCCATAAATACACAAAACATCCCTGCTCTGTGCTCAACGTGCCTTGGCAGCCTTGGGGTGAGGATGAATTGGCTGAAAATTGTTGGAGGCATTCTGGGAGGGGGGCTTATATTAGCAGCTGGTCTCCTAATTGGCCATTTTGGTATCAGTAATGTAAAAGACCCGAAATGGGTGAATGAGGTCTCCGCCGACCTCGATGAAAGATTCATTGCGGAGTTCATGAACGAGGTGGACAACAAGCGCATTGAAGAAAACTTACGGTAAGAGAGCTGCTAATTCAATGGAGGTCCAGATGGTCTACTCAGTGTGTTTCACATTTTATTCTTTAGATGCCCTAACAAAACATATATGTGTTTTCGTTTTCCTGTCGTACATTTGTGGCACTCAAGCCACCCGTGATTACTCGTTCAGAAAGTAGTAGCAATTGAATTTTTCATGAATTTTTCCCAGTCTCTCCACTGCCATGCTGTATTTAGTAGACTGCAGTGATGGGCATTACCCTGAAGAAGAGTTCCAGACCCAACACGTTTGTATTTGATGCTCATTCTATGAAATAAACATAGGTGACAATATTGTCAGCTTTTTGGAGAAACACGGCGCTGTCTCTACTCTTTCTATGTGAGCTTTGTATGTTTCCTATGTTTAAGGAACCAGGATGTTGGTGGTATATCAATATCCTGTAGTGGGACTTTATTTGGTCCCCCCTCCACAACTATTCTGTATGCCAGTGAGAGCAAGGTATCTAGATTAGTCTGTCATTAACCTTCTCCATACGAACTTCACATGAGGATGTAAACAACCAAGCAAATTGAGGTTTAATGACCAGATTGTAGGTCAGCCATTATCATAGCTTTTAGTGGTTTTCCCTCTATTCTTCTCGTTCATTAAGCTGTCAGGTGCGCTGTGTGCGGTGAGTGGGTTGAGTCCTGTTTGCGACAATGTTCCAATACACACAAAGGGAATAAACATGTGTATAGCAAAACATGTGTTACTGCAATACTTTTCTGTGAGAAATACTTGATTTTCTGGAAAATTTCTGGGGTGCCAACAATTTCAACCATGACTGTATACACAAAATTCAATAAACTAATCTGCGCAGCCAAGTATCTAGCCTCATTCTTTTTGCCAGGTATGTGCACCAGGAAATATGCTCTCCACCTCTTTCAGTGCCTAAACATTGGTCCGGTAGGAGTCGCACCGAGAGAAGATGGGCTGGGTCCCTCTGACCCGTCCCAAAGGGCAGCCTTGTTTCTAGGTTGTGAAAAGGATAGCAAAGCAAGTTTTCAGAAATTCGGATATGAGCCTCTCTTCTCTTGTAAGGTTCCTCGATCTACTCAAAAGGGTCACTGAATCTTACCCCCTCACGTATTCATTATCTTCTATCCAAGACACCGGCGGTTCACTTACATTATGTTATACGGTTTATATAACTGTGTCGTTATGTAACCGAATGCGCTTGTCCTGTTTTGTGGGACAGCTGTATTTTCCTTTAACTGGTTATTTGTCGTAGTTAAATGCATATCAGGGCAGTAAAAATGCCTGTGTGTATAAATGATTACTGCACGACGCATAAATACCTAGTGCTTTGCCATAGTAACCCGCGTTATCTTATCTGTTCTATAAATCAGATATGTACTTAGAGCTCATCTGTTTTGTTAATATGTTACATCAACACAATAAATGTGCATTCAGCATTAATATGTTTAAAATGTATCAGTGAATGAAAATATACAGATCCAGACGAAGGGCAACACATGTACTATTCATGTGAGGAAATCTTTATTGCACAAATAAATAAGTGCAATATTTCGACCAATTCGGCCTTAATCATGCATGACTGAAACATCACACTTCATTCTATGACTGTAAAATAAATCAATAAAGATTCTCTCCCCTGGATAAGTACCTGTGTCGCTCGCCGTCTGGATTTGCATGCTGTGGTTTGGGGAGGTGGACCACTGTGGTGGAGCACCGTGTCTTCTGACTGGTTGAGGGTAGGCTGAGGCTCTTCTCAAGAGGTTCTTTCACTTGATGTTGTCTCTAGTAAGTGAAAATATGATACACTTGATAGACTTATGGTATACTTATTGTTACGGATCCTGGTACCCTCAAGCTCAGGAACCTCCGTCTGGGCACCCCTTTCCCCTGCACAAGGAGCGGATTGCACCCCGACAGAGTAGACGACACATAGACTGTGAGATCAATCCTTGTCTCTTGAGCACCTACACTCAAAATTCCTTTATTCAGAGCTTTTCAGTGAAACATTCAAACGTAAAAACCACACCCCTGCATTTCTCTACACCAGATCCTCCAAAAGCCTCCCCTCCCCCCCCACACACACACAAACACAACCTGGTCTCCTAACAAAGGAAACTGATAAAGATTTATTTTTACAGCCAGACCTGGGGGAGGGGGTGGAAGCATGGCAAATGGTTACAGATTACACACGGGGAAAAACACAGTATTTCACACAACACTAAATAGAGAGCAATGAAATGTAAGGTAATATAAAGGCAAATAAACATTGGGGCGGCCGTTCCATCTCATAACTCCCCCTTCCAGATCATCAGGGTGAGCTTCGATCCCAATGGATCGCTTGCCACTGACTAGACCTCTCCCTCTGTCCTGTTGCTGCACCATTTGTAAATTCCCAGGGTGCGGGCACAGAAGCACCATCGGCGGGGTATCCCGGTTGTTGGCCCATAATCGTGGGGTAAGAGGCAAGCCACTTCTCTTGCCCAGTGCCTCCAAAGATTCACTGCAGCAGTGTGCGCCAGGTAAAATGCCATTATAGTCCACAGAGAAAAAATGTTTGTTAGTGGGTACATTGGGCCTCCTCCCCACATCTCCATTTCTCCAGGATATTTCTGCAGACCCAGGACCAGAACCCAGTCAGCATTTACAGTCCCCAGTCTCTCCTTCTGTGGATGCCCCCTCCAAAATATTCAAAAGAAGCCCACCCCATGGCAATTCCATCAATCCCCATGGGGTGCACTTCTTTCTGGGACCAGGAACTCAGTAGCGTCTCCAGGTGGTCACTCACCGGTCCTGCTGGTCTCCTGGGCAGGTGGGAACTGGTCCTCTCTCTGGTGGCACCTTGGTTGGTAGGGGTGGAGTGCTGGGGGTCTCCATCTTCCTTCGATGACCCAGCACACTCTGTTGTCAACACAGCATCTGGCTCCAGCAGCACTGGGTACACTTGCTGCTGGGTAGCAAGGCTGACTGCCTCCTCTCCCTGATGCTTGCTCTGCTGCTGGCTCCTCACCTGGGGCCATTTTCAGCTCTGCTGGCAATGTGAGGCTGTTCTCTATTCCCAGCTCCACTGTCCAGTGTAAATCCTCACCGACAACATGCCGTCTAACGATCTAGGCATCCAGCTGTACCTCAAGCCACACGGTCCTTGCTTCCAGTTCAGCAACTGATGCTTGCAGCTCAGCCTGGATCTGTTGATGCCGCACGGTCTGGAGCCTCTCGTTTTACACCTGTTGTGGGCATCGTGCAGCATACTTTTGGATTGTCGCAGCTGCTCACCAATACTGTGGCTTTGCTGGGTCTCTGCATCAAGCTACTCCTGAAGCTATTGATCGGCCTTGTTGAGCAGCTGGGCCTTGCTTCGCTCTGCCTCCCGGTCTGCTCTCAGTCGGTTAATCTGCAGCCTGGCCTTCTCGAGATCATCACCTACTTGTTCAGCGTGACTCTGCTTGGCTTTAAGTTTCTCTTCCAGCTGCCTGATCTGGCCTTCCAGGAGGCACTTTTCCTCCCGGGCTGCCTGGACTTTTAAAACATCAAAGCCTATGGCCTCATCTTGCTCCCGAGCAGCATATTCCTTGGCTCACCCAGCAGCTTTAAGTAGCTCCAGCCAGTGGCGTAGCGTGGGGGGGGGGCTGGGGGGGCCGTGGCCCCGGGCGCAGTTTTGTTAGGGGCGCATTCGCGCCCCTAAAACTGGCCCGGGGGTTGAGGGACCCAGATGCCGGGCAGCGCGGGAGCGCCTGCCCGGTCTTGAACAGTCCGTCCTGTGAAGTGGATGCGGCTGTGTGCGTGCGCAGCCGGTCACGTGGTCCGGCTAATTAGGTGGTACTGAGTCTCTGTACCACCTGACTGGCCGGACCGCGTGACCGGCTGCGCACGCACACAGCGCATCCACTTCACAGGACGGACTGTTCAAGACCGGGCAGGCGCTCCCGCGCTGCCCGGCATCTGGGTCCCTCAACCCCCTGCCGGAGCTGGGGCAACAATCCAGGTGAGAGCTGGGGCAAATCCATGACCTGGGGGCAAATCCATGTGTGACCTGGGGGCAAATCCATGTGTGACCTGGGGCAAATCCATGAGCTGGGGCAAATCCATGAGCTGGGGGCAAATCCATGAGCTGGGGGGCAAATCCATGAGCTGGGGGCAAATCCATGAGCTGGGGGGCAAATCCATGAGCTGGGGGAAAATCCATGAGTGAGCTGGGGGCAAATCCATGAGTGAGCTGGGGCAAATCCATGAGCTGGGGGCAAATCCATGAGTGAGCTGGGGCAAATCCATGAGTGAGCTGGGGGCAAATCCATGAGTGAGCTGGGGCAAATCCATGAGCTGGGGGCAAATCCATGAGTGAGCTGGGGCAAATCCATGAGTGAGCTGGGGGCAAATCCATGAGTGAGCTGGGGCAAATCCATGAGCTGGGGGCAAATCCATGAGTGAGCTGGGGCAAATCCATGAGTGAGCTGGGGCAAATCCATGAGCTGGGGCAAATCCATGAGCTGGGGCACATCCATGAGCTGGGGGCAAATCCATGAGTGAGCTGGGGCAAATCCATGAGTGAGCTGGGGCAAATCCATGAGCTGGGGGCAAATCCATGAGTGAGCTGGGGCAAATCCATGAGCTGGGGGCAAATCCATGAGCTGGGGCAAATCCATGAGCTGGGGCAAATCCATGAGTGAGCTGGGGCAAATCCATGAGCTGGGGCAAATCCATGAGTGAGCTGGGGGGCAAATCCATGAGCTGGGGCAAATCCATGAGTGAGCTGGGGCAAATCCATGAGCTGGGGCAAATCCATGAGTGAGCGGGGGGGCAAATCCATGTGTGAGCTGGGGGCAAATCCATGAGCTGGGGGCAAATCCATGAGTGAGCTGGGGCAAATCCATGAGTGAGCTGGGGCAAATCCATGAGCTGGGGGCAAATCCATGAGTGAGCTGGGGCAAATCCATGAGCTGGGGGCAAATCCATGAGCTGGGGCAAATCCATGAGCTGGGGGCAAATCCATGAGTGAGCTGGGGCAAATCCATGAGCTGGGGCAAATCCATGAGTGAGCTGGGGGGCAAATCCATGAGCTGGGGGCAAATCCATGAGTGAGCTGGGGCAAATCCATGAGTGAGCTGGGGGGCAAATCCATGTGTGAGCTGGGGCAAATCCATGAGCTGGGGGCAAATCCATGAGCTGGGGCAATATCCATGTGAGAGCTGGGGCAATATCGATAACGTGTCCACAGGTTGGGGGGGGCACACAATTCTTGGCTGGCCCCGGGTGCTGACAACCCACGCTACGCCACTGGCTCCAGCAATCCAGTGATCTCCACCTCCAGACTTTGTGTAGGAGCCTCTGCATTATCTCTGGTTTGTCTTGTCTCATTTAGCTCTTTCTGGCCATCTTTTAGTTGATCCTGTAGCCTGTGCAGTTGTAGGCTAGTCTCTTTCTCTCTCTGGGTGGCAGAGTCTAGTTGCCATTTCAAAGTCTCTACCTCCCTTTGAAACTGGTCACGTAGTTTGCCTTCTCCTTCCAGCACCGCCATTTCTTTCACCCGTCTACCCCTCTGCTTCTTTTTAGTCTTACTTGTGGATGGTGGGATGATGGTCATGGTTGGCGCTGAGGCATATTTTATCTGGGTCTCGGCGTTGGCAGAAGCTGATGCTTCCAACATTCCTGCTCTCCGCCAATTCAGGTCTGTAGACCCCCACTGGGTGTGTGGGGTAGTACCCAGCCAGTTCTTCTGGCTGCAAATGTTCTCTGGTTCGATCCAGACCAAGACCTTGCCCTCGTGACACTCCACATCCTGAGTGCCAATCTTTTCCTTGTCCAGCACAGCTCCTCCTGTAGGCGATCTCCTCCATGCCATCATCGGCCTCCCCAAAAGGCCTGAGAGCCTGGTAGTGGACTTTACAGGCAGCAGGCACCTGGTTCAGAGAAGCCAGCACAGCTCCCCCGGGTGGTCGCATCTCTGCCCAGCAGTCTCTGTGTACGCTTTCCTTCTTCAGATAAGTGTTCACCTCTTCCATGATTCCTCAGATGACCTTTGCAGAGGGGTTAGGACTGACCAATGGAACCTCATCCACATCTCTTTTTGAAACTCCATCTCTTCTACAGAGTCTTGGGACAAGGCTGACCTGGCACGGTGGTCCTCCACGAAGCCAGCTTTTGGATTTTTGCTGGATGCCAGTCCCCGAGCCTCTGCCAAATCTTTCAGCATTATCCATTTCAGGCGCAGATAGATGCTCACCATTTAGTATTTCAGGTGCCCATAAACTCCCTCCAGCTGGTAAGGGCAATCCCACAGCGCAGCCAACACTGTTAGGATCCTGGTACCCCCAAGCTCGGGAACCTCCGTCTGGACGTCCCTTTCCATTGTGCAAGGAGCTGATTGTACCCCAACAGAGTGAACGACACATAGACTGTGAGATCAATCCTTGCCTCGAGCACCAACACTCAGAATTCCTTTATTCAGAGCTTTTCAGTGAAACATTCAAACGTAAAAACCAAGCCCCTGCGTTTCTCTATACCAGATCCTCCCAAAACCTCCCCCTCCCCCCACACACAAGCACACCCTGGTCTCCTAACAAAGGAAATTGATAAAGAGTTCTGGTTACAGCTAGACCTGGGGGAGGTTGTGGAAGCATGGCAAATGGTTACAGATTACACACGGGGAACAGCACAGTATTTTACACAACACTAAATACAGAGCAATGAAATGTAAGGAAATATAAATGCAAATAAACATTGAGGCGGCTGTTCCGTCACACTTATTATGCCAGGCTAAAGGGAACAATAAAAAAGCAAGATTAGGATATAAAGACATATGGTGGGTAATTAAAGATGGCTGGGATTTAAGGAAGCTCCTTCATTGCTGACAATGCAACGAACAAATGGAAACAGGACAGTTAAAACACAAAAATAATTAATCAAGTCAAAGTCGACACAAGAATAATAATATAACAGACACACTCCCAGGCTCCCAAGAGCCATGGAAGAGCTCCGTACTGAGTGGGAGATGAGTTTATGTAGACATCTTCCTCCAGAATGTCGCAAGGAGATGTTCAGCCAGAGTCTTCACCAAGTCAGTGTCTGAAGGAGATCCCATGGTGGTGTAGATTTGAAACTGAATCAATGACGCAACGCTAAAACCCTGTGATGACATATTTAACCTAATGAGAACATTCCATCCCATGTATCGTTAAATACAATAAGAACTCAATACATTACAGGCAAAACATCTGGTGGATGTAGAGAGTGGACATTCATCTGGGTACTTTCTATGGTTTCAGCCAAACATCTGTAGACGTTAAAGGACCCCTAGCACCAAAAACTTAAAAGTTTTATTACATTTATTTTATGTTGCTGATATCTTACGTGTGCTTTATTTTCCTCATGTGTGTTTAGTTAAGAAAATATATTCGTGAGGCATCCTCATCATATAATGGTGAACTAAAATAAAAAAGTGTATTCAGTGTTGATCCCGAGTTGCCTTTGTTGGCTCAGGTAATTTATATATAGAAGTCAGCGAATACAGAAATAATGAAATAATACACCCACCACTCTGACAAAGATTCAATGTAGCTACTTAATGGTCCAATACCATGGTGGACCACCACATTCCGCTGCTCACCTAGCAATTTTCTAGCCAGGTAAATGATGAGTTTTAGATTGTTGAAACTGACATCTCTTTTCTGTGTTTATTTTCCCTATAAACAGCAGGTCTATTCAATAAAGGTGAAACTCAGGAGAATTGGCTGGAGAAGTGAAAAATACAGGTCAAAATAGCCAAACCAGAAAAATTCTCCCATTTATCTCACTTTCCAAATTTGCTATTTGGTCTAGATTGTTCTCTTTTCCTGCCACTTCTCCTAAGTTTCACCTCTTAGTGAATAGACCTGATAGTCTCCTGATGGACAATAATGCCACTGTCCATTCTCGCTGGTCTCATAAACTGCTGTTTGACTTCTTTGAGCCCAGAGGGTAATCTCAACATGAACCCCTTGCTGGAGGTCCCTGGAGAGGTTCAGTTACAGCCTCCTGATGAGTCTTAAAGGGACGCTCCCACTTGCTTAACCCTTTCGCTGCTGAGGCTTTTCCCGCCCCTATGCTGAGGTCATTTTTACCTGTTTTGCGCATCATGTTTAAACGTGTTTTGAAGGCTTATTTTAGTATATGACCCAGACATATTATATATCGTTCTTTCCGTCAGACTCGGTAGATTCATAATATGTCATTATTATATGTATACGTTATGTCATGTCTGTATATTATAACAAAAAATGCAATAAAATATGTATTTTCAATAATTTACAATGTGTAAAGTGTTTTTTTTCACATTTTAACATGCGAGCAATTGCGGTTATATTTTGTATGGGGTGCGCTTGTTAAAAAAATTAGAGATGGGGTCTCGTTACATTTTTTTTTGGGGAAAATGACACTATTTTTAACAAACGCACCGCATACAAAAATCGTTAGTGCAGCATCATTGTTCACATTATAATTGAAATGGGAACAATATTGCTGCATTAACAAACCAAAAAAAAAAAAAAGTGTTTAATTTTTTTTTTATTTTTATTTTTTTATTTTTTTATTTTTATTTTTCATTTTTTTTTTTTTTACAACATTTTTCACTGTAGTGTTTGGTATCGTTGGAACGGCCATGCTCTGGCCGATCCAACCATACCAAAATTTAACCCCTAGCTGCCACGGATCGGGAGATAGGGAGTTCATTGGAACTCCCTATCTCCACAGTTGGTGGCAGTTAGGGGTTAACTCTAGGACTGGCGTCATCGTGCTACGCACGATGACGCCAGTCCTCTGGGGGAGTTCCCGGAGGCTTGGCCGACATCCAAGATGTCGGCCAGCTCCGGGAAAGGATCGCGAACCGGCGCTTTTCAGCGCCGATTCGCGATCCAGCTCCCCAGGGGTTAATGCCAGGCATCATTTGGAAGGGCAGGCTGTGCCCTTCCAAATGATGCCTGGGTTAACCCCCGCAGAGCCGCCGATCGGGAGGGAGAGAGGTCCGAAGGACCTCCCCCCCCTCCCTTTCAGGCGCCTCCTCCGCACATGCGGGGGGGGCGCCTGAATTAGGTGTCATCGCGCCCCCGCGATGACACCTAATTCTGGCGGCTGCTGGTCCGGATGCCGGGCTGACATCCAGGATGTCAGCCCGCACCGGAGGGGCCAGCGATCGGCCGGAACCCGGCCGAACGCTGACCCCAATGTGAGGACGCGCTCAGCGCGTCCTCAGCACACCAGCGGGACTGCTGAGGACGCGCTGAGCGCGTCCTCAGCAGCGAAGTGGTTAAGCTGTAACTATATTACTTGTGCATTACAAAACAAAAAACATGCTGCTGCTTTTTTTTTCTTTGTTTGAAGTAATTGCATGAAAAAAAAAGGAAAAATATTTTTTTTATCTAATGTTTTTTCCATGAGGCAAGATTTAATAAAATCTGTGCAAATGGTTTACTTTACTGCTGTAGTTTAGCTTCTACAGTATTTAGCAGTCAGTGGAGTGGAGGAGAGAATGTTTAGATAAGGCAGCAGGGGGCTATTGTGTTGCTGAGATAAGAGAGCTGGAAGCTGAATGAGATAAAACAGGGATCTTAAAAGACTTCTAATCTACCCCTGGTGATGTCCTTTGAATACATCCCACACAATACAATGATATGAGTCGGTGACTGACTCCATTCTATGGCCAAAGCCACACAGTGAGGAGCAAGTGATGGAAAGATACTGGGGGGGGGCAGTTTTCAACACAAAATATCACACAATGGATGCACCCAGTGACACATATAGAGGAAATATCACACAATGGATGCACCCAGTGACACATATAGAGGAAAATATCACACAATGGATGCACCCAGTGACACATATAGAGGGAAATATCACACAATGGATGCACCCAGTGACACATATAGAGGAAAATATCACACAATGGATGCACCCAGTGACACATATAGAGGAAATATCACACAATGGATGCACCCAGTGACACATATAGAGGAAAATATCACACAATGGATGCACCCAGTGACACATATAGAGGAAAATATCACACAATGGATGCACCCAGTGACACATATAGAGGAAAATATCACACAATGGATGCACCCAGTGACACATATAGAGGAAAATATCACAGAATGGATGCGCCCAGTGACACATAGAGGAAAATATCACATAATGGATGCACCCAGCGACACATATAGAGGAAAATATCACACAATGGATGCACCCAGTGACACATATAGAGGGAAATATCACACAATGGATGCACCCAGTGACACATACAGAGGAAAATATCACACAATGGATGCACCCAGTGACACATATAGAGGGAAATATCACACAATGGATGCACCCAGTGACACATAGAGGAAAATATCACACAATGGATGCACCCAGCGACACATATAGAGGAAAATATCACACAATGGATGCACCCAGCGACACATATAGAGGAAAATATCACACAATGGATGCACCCAGTGACACATATAGAGGAAAATATCACACAATGGATGCACCCAGTGACACATATAGAGGGAAATATTTTCTTAACTAAACATACAAGAGAAAAACAAAGCACATGTAAGATATCAGCAACATCACATAAACACAATAACGACATTTCATATTTTGGTGGTTGTGTGGCCCTTTAAGACGGCAAAAATAATTATTGGGGGTTGCTGTATCTCTTGTACAGAGGAGGCTTCCTTGGCATTTCAGCTCTGGCCGCCCTTTTAGGGTGAAAACAGATATATTTGCATGTGATAGCATTTTCTCTGTAATGGCATCATTGAGCTAAAACCACATGAGTGGGTACACACCAAAGGGCAGGTCACTTACGCCGCGGTCCAGTCTCAGTGTTCCCCTAAACTTTGTTTATATGCTCCATAATCTCTTGGTGTTTCACAAATTGTATTGCCTAAGATGTTGCATCGATTCTTGGATGATTCCTGATGAGACTTGAGGGTCCATTCACAAAGCACCGATATCGTGTGCAATTTCGGTATTTTGATTTCTGCCATACTTTGGCGCACTTCGGCAACTCCAATTTGCCAAAAATACAGGGAATACACTATTTAGCGAATGCTTATTGTATTTTGCTGAAATTGGAGTCGCCGACGCAGTTTTCGGATGTCAGCGAAAACCGTCAAACCATAGGCTTCAATGTTAAAAATATTCCCGTTTTAATTCAATATTAACTGTTTATTATTTTATTCTGCAGTAAAAAGTATTTATAGATTTTTTAGGATCTTTTCGGCATTTTTCGGCAAAATATTTTTTCAGTTTTTCCCCCCCCCTTTTTTTCTGTAACAGACCTTTGTATTATCATTCATAGGATCTTATACGTAAATTCCAGGCATTTTCGTTCAGTAGTTTTTTTTGCAAACAGTGTTTCAATTTTGACACGTTCAATCGTATGTTTTTTTTTTTACCCGTCCAGTGGCTTGTTGGCTTTCTCTTGTGGCTGGTCGACGCTGTGCTTGTCGGCGGCTCGTCGGCTGCGTTTGGCGGCCCTCCGGCCTGTTTGCGGCGGATATTCGGCGGGTTGGCGGCAACCGGTTTGTAGTGGCGGCCGGCGGGTTTGCAGCAGGTTGGCGGTGGCATTCGACGACCGATTCCATGCGCTTCGGGGACCCTGCGATGAATGCTGAAGTCACCGCAGGGTGGGGAAATTTGATTCTCTGAAGTGCGGGGAACGACAGAGCACCGAAATGTTGGCAACATTTCTGTGCTCTCTGAATAAACCCCAATAGTCTTCTAGTTTTCTATCGGGCAATTTCGATGCCGCTGAACTGTGGCGAACTGCACCGTATTTTGCTGTCAATTCGCCCATATTTCGCTGTCAATTCGCCTGTATTTGCAAATTTACAGTTTAGTGAATAGACAAATTGACTCGAAATTGCACCGAATGATGACTGTCACCGTTCGGTGCAATTTCAGGTGAATTTGGGGGTTAGTGAATAACCCCTTTTTGATTCTGCTGGTCCATCTCTATAGGCCCTTGTGTTGGTTTTGTCTGTCATTCCGTTGAAGGTGTCACCAGATAGGCAACAAAAACAATCTTTCACAACAAATACATGATTACGGAGATGTAGTGTATGCAGCCGCCCCGCAAACACACCTTCATAAACTTACTACATTGTATAACTCATTCTGCCGCTTTGCGCTACAATGTAAGTACATGACCCACCATTGTGACATGTTAAAAGAGCTAAACTGGCCATCGCTGGAATCCAGACGCACCCTTCACCTTTCCAGCCTGGTGTTTAAGAGCATTTCTGGGAAGCTGCCACCCTACCTGAATAGACTGCTTCCCCCAGCAGCTCCCTCATCCTATAACCTCCGATCCAGGAACAGCACCTTACTTGCAATACCACAATACAAAAAGACAGTGGCTCGGTCCTCATTTTCCTACAGAGCACCACAATTATGGAATAACCTCCCAGACACCATCAAATCTTCCCCCAGTCTAAAGTCACTCAAGAGCTCCTTACTAACATACCTCAATACAGAATTCAACTGTAAACATGTAACATAATGACTATTTCCTACATATTTATTTTCTGTTAATCTGTATATTTGTGTTGGTTTTTTTGTGGTTTTTTTTTAATATCTTGCATTGTATTTGTATTTCTGTAACTGTAACACTCCAATGTTATTGAACCCAGGACATACTTGAAAACGAGAGAAATCTCAATGTATCCTTCCTGGTAAAATCCTTTATAAATAAATAAATAAATAAATAAATACAGCCAGTTTTATCTTTCATCTATTCATTAAGGCAGTTTTCTCCTTCCAGAATACTTAGTGACAAGCCCCATGTGGCAACCAGTCAAGCCGATGAGGACCTGGTGCAGTTACTCTTGTCTCGATGGAGGGATCCTCAGTTTGGCTTGGACACTGCAAAAGAAGAGCGTTATGATGTTTTTCTGTCATTTCCCGATGCTGATAATCCAAACAGCGTCAAAGTGTGTAAGTTATTTCACTTAGATAAATGGTATCACACTTATGTTTTTTGTAACCAAACCCCCCTGTATGACGTCGGCTTTTCACTACTGTCCGTTGGGGATTTTCAGATGGGTCGAGTGTCATTCTTTTAGCATCTACACTTGCTCGTACGACTCGTCAGTCTATTTTAACTTGTCTTTGTGCTTTTTTCTGTCTTTGTCATCACTCAGTGAGGCCAGATGGTGTAGCTTCGTTTACATCTCAACGTACGGAATCTCCTCTCACCCCCGACCAAAACGACCCGAACATATTACAGCCCTTTCTTGCATATGCGCCCAATGGGACCGTCAAGGTAACAATCAAAATATAGAATTAATTACTTGTCAAGTGACACGTAACACACGTGACACAGTTCCAATATTTTTATACTCCCACAGAAAAACACACAAAAAAATATTGGAACTGCGTTGAATTTTATTATCTTTGTTTTTTACTGGCTAATACTTTACCCCTGAGGAAGTCTGATTTCAGACGAAACGCGTCGGGCGTACAAGCTTTGTATATTTGTTTTATTCTTATGTGTCCAATAAATAATTTTATTTTGGATACTTTGTGGCGATTTCCTGAATAATATATATACAGAGGTCTTCATCAGCGGGGTATGGAGATTGCATTCACCCCTACCAACTCTACCTACTCCAAGGACTTTTAAACTCTCCAATGATTGCGTGAGTGTACCATTTACCATCACTCTATATACCATTCAGAATTTATAGGACATAAAATCTCCCGTGTTGTTTACCACGGAGGATATACACAATACAAACTCAACCAAAAAAATGTGCTAAATCATATAGAAAAACAGAATGAGTATCCCTAGGGTGCATATAGCCAATTATAGTAAACCTACTGGTCTCACAAATTTATTTTAAGAAGCGTCTTTTCTAGACTTGCCTTCTTCACGTGTCTTATATCATAGGATATCGATACAGAGATGTCCTCTCATGGTGTGTTTGAATCCAAGGGATTATACATGTGGTGGATCTGCATGTAAATGCTGGTGGATAGCGATGTTTTGCGCCTACCTCATATTTCGTCTCATTAACAAACGCATGGCATTTTTTTCCGTTCTTTAACCACCCACACTCTAAATGCCCCCGCAATCAGTCTCTAACTCCGTCTCCTTTTATGCAGGGTAAGTTGGTTTTTGCCAATGCAGGCCGAGTAAGCGAATTTCAGTACTTGGCTGAAAGAATTAATCTCACGGGCACCATCGCTATCGTACGATATGGTGGGATAGGCCGCGTAAACAAGGTAAGACTACGCACCGGATCAATCAGCAATCATTCATATCAGCACATAAACCAGTTGTAGTTCGATTTCTGTTGCAGAAGTCTGATAGACCCCGGTTTCCTGCACATAGAACACTATCACATCTATAGCAGTTATGTTATTAATATTATTGCTTATACGGCGTCAATACATTCCGAATTACTACAGGATCATTTTTATGTATATTTTCCAGGCAATGAATGCTGCCAGATTTGGCGTGATAGGAGTGATCATTTATACTGACCCCAAAGATATAAACGATGGGAGGTCTGATCCCAGCGAGACCTATCCCTATTCCTGGCATTTGCCACCATCAGGCGTGGAACGAGGCTCATTTAAAGAGAATTTCGGAGACCAGCTCACTCCATATTATCCAGCAAAAAGTAATTACCTGTCCGACTTCGTCACATCTTCTTGCCTTCTGCCTCTTTCTATAGATCAGACTCCATCCTATCTCTAACCCAAAACATGTCTGCCCCACTGCAGTTCCAAGCCATGTATTTCTTGAGCCATTCTTAATGTTTATCCCAAGCCATGTCTATCTCGAGCCTTGCCCTATGTCAATTTGAAGCCGTGTCTATCCTAAGCCATGTTTGCTTCATGTCTATTCCAAGCCATATCTATCTCGCGCCATGCTCCCTTTCTCTTCCAAACCACGTATATCTTCAGCCATGCTTCATGTTTATCTCGAATCATGTCGAGCCATTCCCCATGTCAGTTCCAAGGCATGTCTTTTCCAGATCACGTCCCATATCTATTCCAAGTAATGTCTATCTCAGGGGTGGGCAATTACAGCCCTCCAGTTGTTTTGAAACTACATTTCCCTTGAGGCTCTACAAACCTAATGAGCAGCCGAGCATCACGGGAAATGTAGTGCCGTAATTGCCCACCTCTGGTCTATCTTGATCCATGGTTATCGTCTATCCCAAGACATGTATATCTCGACCAATGCCCAATGTCATTTCCAAACAATGTCTATTCCAGACCCCATGCCATGTCTATCCCAAGCCATGTCTTTCTCGAGCTACGCTCTGTGTGTATCACAAGCCTTGGCTGTCTTTAACCATGCCTGCTTCATGTCCATTCCAAGCCAAGACCATCTTGAACCATGTTTAATGTCTGTTTCAAGCCATGTCTATCCCAAAACATGTCTTTCTCAAGTCATACCCCTTGTCAGTTCAAAGCTAGATCTATTCCAGACACCATCTCTGTTTATCTCAAGCCATCTTTATCTCAAGCCATGTCTGGTGTGTATCCCAAGGCATGTCTATCTTGAACCATGCTTGCTTCATATCTATCCCAAGGCATGTCTATCTTGAACCATGCTTGCTTCATATCTATCCCAAGGCATGTCTATCTTGAACCATGCTTTCTTCATATCTATCCCAAGGCATGTCTATCTTGAACCATGCTTTCTTCATATCTATCCCAAGGCACGTCTATCTTGAGCCATGCACTATGTCTATTCCAGAGCACATCCCAAGACTTTTCCAAGCCATGTCTTTTCCAGGCGAAGTTCCATGTCTAATTGAGCCATGTCCCGCATCTATCCAAAGCCATGTCAATGTTTGACTTTATGCTGACTTTACTACATGTTATGTACCATGTCTGACACAATTATTGCCCATGTATATCCCAGAATATATAGAATATCTGTCCGTCACCGTGTCTATGTGATCTGAATCTGTCCTTAGATATATCCATACTGTGCTCTCACTTTTTCTTTCCATCTCAATCTCCTTTGTTCTTTATATTATAATTCATAATTCACTCCTAGTGGTTCTATTCTCTTTGCAGACTTCACCTATAGGATCCGGGAGTCTGAAATTAAACTAATTTCCGATATACCAGCCCAACCGATTGGATATGATGATGCAAGACGGCTAATATGGTGATTACCAACCAGATGAAAGGGATATATTAGCTCATTATGGCTTGTTAGAAGCTGTGGTCCATCCATAACACATCACATTTATTATTGAAGCTTCAAGATACAGTAGTTTTACTCACATTCTGGGGTTTATTTATGAGTTCTTGGTGTTGGGCTGATCTAATAAATATGTGTGTAATAATATGTAATTTAACGGAGGAGTCAATGGCTAAGACCTTCCTTCTCCAATGCCCTCCATTTCTTCGTTCGAGTAGACCAAGTGCTGTTGTTGGTAACCTTTGTGCCATGACTAGGATGTGACTTTGTGCTGTCTAAACGTGAAAATGTGTGAGTTGATCTCTGGGTGGTAACATTGGGATGACTTGACAGCTTGACACTTAATACATAGAGACTTTGTGACAATGTTTCCTTGAGAGGTGGAATTAGAAGAGTCAGACCATAGGCTGGTCCTGTCTCTCTGTTGGCAAAGGACAAGTGCCATGGAAGCCTTTGATATATTTAGGTAAAAATAGTCCAAAAAAAACAATTATTTACATAACTGTGAATTGTGGTTTGTTTGTCCAGCCCCCCCCCATTTTGCAGTATTGTATCAGCTCATCACAACCTTGAGCTGTATTGCAACATTGGTGTAAACGTAACAAGAGCTGCTGTAAACTTACAACAGTCATCATTTTATTGCTGTTGATTTGCTGACCACTTATTTAAAGTTTTTTGGTCCAGCGAGGGAACAATTCCACCACAATCATCTAACCTTTAAAATGTGGAATGTCCCTCTCATCCCTCCATACCAAGGTTGTATAGAGCTATTTATGTAAATATGTGTAGGACATAACAGGAAGACACAAGGATTGTCACCAGCGGGGGCTCAAAGATATGGTCATTTGGGGCAGAACCCAGCAGAAATCATTGCAATAATAATGATGATTAAACAAAATATATATCACATTTCAGTGTTAAAGTCTTGTAAAAAATTTTTGGGGGATTGCAAGAGACACCCATAACACATCAGCGTATTGTAGCTCTTTCATTATCAAAGCCCGGTAGATTCTCTTCCTCCTTATTAGAAGCTGATGGGAGCAAATGAGCATGTCAAGAACTTGGGGCAATTTTGAAATCTGCCCCGACAGAGGCCACTTTTGACATGCTCAGTCAATTGTCATTGTCTCAGCATCTTAAAAGCTCACAATCAATTTCTGACTGTCACAGCTTTGTTACCGAGCAGTGAAATATAAACTGGTCTTGGTTTGATTAAAACCTGAGAAAGCAGTCTCTGACTTTCCAAACATCTGTCCGGAAGAACATTGTGAGTAATGTAATCCAAATCATGTGGAAATGTGTGATTTGCTTTTCCTTTTTTTAACCCTCAGAGGACACAAATTGATTTAATTGTCTTTGGTTCTGTGATGACCTGCCCTGTGCTGCTTTCTAGGAATTGTTCCATTGTATTTGTTAATGAACACTCCTCTTTAAAATGTTATTTCTTACCTCTCCAAGTGAGTGGCACCATAGGGGTTATTCAGAACGGCCCAAACTTGTTTGTCTATTCACTAAACTGTCAATTCGCCAAATACTGGCGAATTGATGGTAATTTTTTTTATTTAACCATTTATTCTTTTAATTTTCAGCAAAAAGCCTTTTTATTTTTTTAGAACACCTTTTTGTATTTTTGGCATTTTTTTTTAAAGAAATTTTCGATTCCCAATTCTTTTTTAAAAGATGTTTTTTTTTTTAGTCTGCAACAGACATTTGTATTATTTTTTAAAGGACCTTTTTTCTTATTCAAACACATTTTAATGCATTTTTATTGGTTTATAAACACCTATTAGGAGAATAGCCGAGTTCCGTTTGTTTTTTTTCCTGCAGTTTGGCGGGCTTCATCAGGCAGTTTGGCGACTCCATCTTCAGCGCACTTTGGTGACCCTGCAGTGTATTCACCGCAGGGTCGGTGAAATGGAATCGCCAAAGTGCACCGAACCAGAAAGATTCTGAATAACCCCTCATGTGTCTCTCCAGTAATCTTGCAGGAGATCCTGCCCCGGAAGCCTGGCAGGGATCCCTAGGCTGCACTTATAACATTGGCCCTGGCTTCAATTCTACTGGTGATTTCCAAGACAGGTCAGTAGGGAATTTCTTTTCGTGACTTGAAAAAGTAAAAAAAAATGGATTAATGATGTTAAGAATGAGAAGTAATGTTACATTACTCCCGCATCACTTCCAGCTAATATTTTTTTGGCACATCAGCGGATTCAATTGTAAAAATTTTCCCAGAGTCGACAAATGACGCTAGTCCTAGAAAAAAAAAAAAAAAAGTGGGCTAGTAAAACGCCTGAAAAACCTTATTTTTGTCCAGCATCAAACAGGTTTTTCCTATAAAAGATGGCTGTTAGAGAAATATCATTTTTTTTAAAAAAAGATTTCAGTGTTACTCTTACTCCCTCTATTTGTTTGCCTGAAAATCCCTTTATCCACACCTTTTAGCATGGTTTTTTTTTTTTTTGCGGAGGTCGGCATTCTGATAAACTCGAATTGAATCGCTAAAGATGATATTTCCAATGAAAAGTATAGTCGTAAGAACCGATATTCGATCCAAATTTTTATGGACGTACCAGTAAACCCAAATTTGAATCTATCAAAATGAAAAATGGCCAAAATGCCGTAGAAAAAAGTGTCTATTTCAACTATCTGGCTAAATCGAGGCACAAGGCGGTAACACAGCAGAATCATTGCGACCCAATAACCCTTAGTGGCAGCTTGTTGCATCTCTATTGTGGCCGTGCAGCTGTATTAGTAGCTTGAGTCATAATGGTAGAGAACCACCACATGTTACTGGCAGCGGCACCACGCGCAACCCCTGGCGTCAATCAGCGGAACTTCTACCATGGGCTGCAGACATCCTCCACGTCCTAGTGGAGGAGCATCTGCCCTGCCGGTACCAGCAGAAAAAAATCCCTGGCTATTATTATTCTTATATAGCGCCAAAGATTCCGCAGCGCTCTAAAAGATCAGTGTACAAGGGGTGATATACCATACATGGATGATATGGCCTGATTCAGGCCGACTCTGTTCCTAAGGGAACTTACAATCTATAGGAGAATTTTTTTGACCCGTATTGTGAGATTGGTGCATCTGCAACGTCGGGTGTCTTGCCGAAAGACAATTATTGGAGAGGTATTCTGCCTGGGTTTTGAACCCTGGTCTCCATGGTCGTAGAGCAGTGATGTTACCTCTATTCTATCCAGCCAGCTCATATTGCTTATGAATTTCCGTAAAAAATGTTCTTACTCTGCAGCAGTTCATATCTATACCTATAAAACCAAATGTCCGTTGCCGCACATCCGGTTTCTGTTGGCTGCGCGTGCAGCCAACAGAAACCGGATGCACAGCGTTGGACAGACGCTGGATGCGGGCGCAGCCTCTACCAGTCGGAGGCGCGCGCATCCAGGAAAACAGGATGTGCACGCAGCAGCGTGCGGCCAACGGGTAGAGGCTGCGTGCGGATCCAGCTTCTGTGAGCTGGGGCAAATATACCCATGTGAGCTGGGGGCAATTATACCCATGTGAGCTGGGGGAAAATATACCCATGTGAGCTGGGGGCAAATATACCCATGTGAGCTGGGGGAAAATATACCCATGTGAGCTGGGAGCAATATATATACCCATGTGCGCTGGGGCAATATATATACCCATGTGAGTTGGGGCAAATATATCCATGTGAGCTGGGGCAAATATATACATGTGAGCTGGGGGCAATATATATACCCATGTGAGCTGGGGACAATATATATACCCATGTGAGCTGGGGGCAATTATACGCATGTGAGCTGGGGGCAATTATACCCATGTGAGCTGGGAGCAAATATACCCATGTGAGCTGGGTGCAAATATACCCATGTGAGCTGGGGGCAATATATACCCATGTGAGCTAGGGGCAAATATATCCATGTGAGCTGGGGCAAATATACCCATGTGAGCTGGGGCAAATATACCCATGTGAGCTGGGGCCAAATATACCCATGTGAGCTTGGAGCAATATATATACCCATGTGTGCTGGGGCAATATATATACCCATGTGAGTTGGGGCAAATATATCCATGTGAGCTGGGGGCAAATATATACATGTGAGCTGGGGGCAATATATATACCCATGTGAGCTGGGGACAATATATATATACCCATGTGAGCTGGGGGCAATATATAAACCCATGTGAGTTGGAGCAAATGTACCCATGTGAGCTGGGAGCAATATATATACCCATGTGCGCTGGGGCAATATATATACCGATGTGAGTTGTGGGAAAATATATCCATGTGAGCTGGGGCAATATATATATCCATGTGAGCTGGGGGTATATATATCCATGTGAGCTGGGGGTCAGAAACTGGGTGCAATAAACAGCCACATCATTGGGAGCACTGGGCAGCCATATGCTCTACAACAATAGACTGCCCTCCGGGCAGGCTTTATACCTAGTGAGGTAATAAGTACCATTTACAATACTTTTATTTGGTGCCCGGCCCTTTTCGAGAATGCAGTTAACATTCCTTCCCTTCACAAGTAGTCTGCACGTTGCCATCATATAGAAGTAAATGTTTTATCAGGGAACTGAAGAGTGACGCGTCCAAACCCGGTAACCCTGTTAAACATCTGTTTCAGCGACGTTCAGGTCAATGTGTTCAATAAGAGGACGATTAAATCTTCAGCGAACGTGATGGGGTTTATCCGAGGAGCTGTGGAACCAGGTGAGGTGGACACTCTCGGCATAGGTGCTTTTCTAATGACACATCCATACAAGCAAACGAAAAGAACCGACAAGGAACCTGGACTGTAAGGCCGAGAACATTATATGAGTTCCAGGTCTGAAACACACCCGCTGAACTCTACATGCATATACATGCATGCCAACAATCCATAATTTTTCTGTCACAATATTCTCTTCTATCTCATGTTAGGAGGTCACATTCCCTCCACATCCCAAATTCAGGACCCCCTCAACTGGAATATATGATGTACCACCATCAGGCCCACCCTTAGCACTTGCGGGGCTCAGGGAAAGAACATTTTGTGGGGCACCTTGCCAGGTTTTCAACGCCACACCTCCTTATACTCCACCTTTTTCAAACACACACTGCCCCCCCCGGATCTACCCAGATAGACACCCCTGACTCCTCTCGACCCCAGAGAGCCATCCATTCACATGGCCAACATTACCGCTGTGATGTAGCTTTTGGTCCCTGGTTAACTCAGTCTCTAGAAGGCTGTCCAGTGGCCAACATCTGACTACCTTCAGGGTGGAGGAAAGGCATCTGCATTGAAGCCACGTCCCAATGGCCAGTGACAGCTGGGAAGGAGTAGACAAAGGGAAACACTTCTGCCACCATGACCACTTAATTGTTCTTTAGCATTCCGAATTGATTTAGGTTAGATCCAAAAAATGTCTGGCTCGCTTTCTTAACTTCTCATCCCATGCTGGGTCTACTTGTTGGAAGTTTGGACGAATAATTTAATGCAAAAAGTGGAGATCTGATACCTTTTATATTCCCACCATGTACACAGACAGGTACGTCATGTACGGCAATCACAGAGACAGCTGGGTGCACGGAGCAATCGACCCGAGCAGCGGCACCGCCGTAATGCTGGAAATAACAAGAATTCTGGGCTTAAAGTTGAAACAAGGTAATTTTTTTCTTCGTTGAGGATCAATACGCAGAAACAGTGAATAAACTCCACCCCCTCTTTTTTAAAATTTCCTTTATATTTTGAATGGTTTTCAATTCGTTAAAGAATAATCCAAAAGATAAAAAAAAAACATATAAATTAGAGCAGCACGGTTAAAAAAAATTATAATTATATTTAACTAACTCCGACCCAAACGTATCAAAATCAAGAGTTCCCAAGTGACGCAGATGTGGTAATTTCATGCTAGTTTGACATTAAATCATATATTACACCGTTTTTTCAGATTTTCTAACCTCAATATTTTGCATCTCTTGCGTTGATTCCACAGTCCTTCCCCTTTTCTTTATTTTACTATGATTGTGCTATATGTCTACATCAGGGATCTCAAACTCCGGCCCCCCAGATGTTTATTGCATACATTTTTCTGAATTATTTATTAATAAAGTATTTTACCAGGAAGGATACATTGAGATTTCTCTCGTTTTCAGTATGTCCTGGTTTCAAGAACATTGAATTGTTACAGTCGTTACAGAAATACAAAGTAATAAAATGCAAGATATTAAAAACAAAAACACAAATATACAGATTAACCCAGAAAATAAATATGTAGGAAATATAGTCCCTGTGTCACATGTTTACAGGAGCATTCTGTATATAGTCACTGTGTTACATGTTTACAGGCGCATTCTGTATATAGTCACTATGTTACATGTTTACAGGCGCATTCTGTATATAGTCACTATGTTACATGTTTACAGGCGCATTCTGTATATAGTCACTATGTTACATGTTTACAGGCGCATTCTGTATATAGTCACTATGTTACATGTTTACAGGCGCATTCTGTATATAGTCACTATGTTACATGTTTACAGGCGCATTCTGTATATAGTCACTATGTTACATGTTTACAGGTGCATTCTGTATATAGTCACTGTGTTACATGTTTACAGGCGCATTCTGTATATAGTCACTATGTTACATGTTTACAGGCGCATTCTGTATATAGTCACTGTGTTACATTTACAGGGCATTCTGTATATAGTCACTATGTTACATGTTTACAGGCGCATTCTGTATATAGTCACTGTGTTACATGTTTACAGGAGCATTCTGTATATAGTCACTATGTTACATGTTTACAGGAGCATTCTGTATATAGTCACTGTGTTACATGTTTACAGTAGGGATGAGCCGAACACCCCTGTGTTCGGTTTGCATTCGAACAATTTCAAAAGTTCGAGTTCGAACTCAATGCAAGTCAATGGGACTCAAAAGGTCAGTTTTTAGAGTGCCCTGCAAGAGGGCATATATGCAAGATATTTGCCATAAAAGGTGTATGGGGGTCCGGGTAGTGCCCTGGGGGACAGGAAACAAAGACAAAAAGGTTTAAAAAAAACATTTTTAAAGGGACAGTGAGTTTTCCATGAGATAAGGGTTAAAAATAAAAACGAAAAATTCCTTCAAATATCGTGCCTAGGAAGTCCCCATAACCTGCCCGTGAAGTGGCGGATTTGTAGGATGTATGGTGTCAGGGACTATTATTCAATAAGAAACTTATACGAGACACAAATATCAATCGTTTATATTTCCTAGAAATTCTCCTAAATTCTTTTAATTGTCTGTGTTTTGCTTTGAAGAAAACACTGATCAATAATCAGATAAAAATATATATATTTATTACGTATACAAAAAAGTTTCAAATCTCATATCATAAACAAAATTTTATAAACCACAAAATCCATTAGTACATAGAAACTAGCTTCTCAATATATGTATCTCCTGCGAGTAACTGCATATATGATTAATATAATTTATCTTATCAGTTAGTAATTATACACAAATGGTTAATAAACATTACTGCTTTACGAAAATTTAACATATATTTCCCAGCAAACCAATGTTTAACAAGCTAGATCTTGTAGATATATATATATATATATCTATACTATGTGGATCAAAGAAAGATGAGCTATCACTTATTCTATTTTTAGAATGATAAGTAATAAAAACTTATTTAGTGAATCCTCCCCTAATATCGAGAATTAAACTTCTAATCTTCTACTTTTTATATTGTAGTTATATAATTCCCTGTTTATTAATTTCAATCACAGTAATTTCCAAATTTAATATATATATATATATGTATCGGTATATCAATCTTTACAACAGTTTCTTTAGGATAAATCCTTATATCCAGTTCTTCTTCATATCTCTATCTACAGATATAGAAATATTTTTAAGATTTTAGATCTAACAGTAATCTGAGAAATCTCAGTCTATCTGTTGCAAGAAATACTCCATATATATATATAATTACATTAATCTGAATAAAAATAGCTTTCATACATTACCTCCAATCTGGATTAAATGAGATACTGCCTTGGAATATTCTTTATGTAATATTGTTTTTGGAATATGTGAAAATTATCAATATCAGATAATCAATGCATGGGAGTTAGAGATTTGGTGTGAGTTAGAAATTTGGAGTGAAATCTTGAGTGCATCGTCCTGGGATGGTCTGCTAGCCTTGTGTGTAAGTCTCTGAATGCCTCATGTCCTGGAATGGCTGAATGCATTGTCGTGTCTCCAATAATAGTCAATTTGACGTCATTGGCAATCTATTCATTATGTTAAATATAATATTTACTATCCTCTAGAGGGCAGTGTTGCACTTCTAATTATTTCCACATTTAATTTTAAATTCTCTTATCTCAGGTCAGGAGGTCAATCTGACTTACAAAGACTCTATATTTTCAGCCGTAGACTTTGAGTCTGTCCTGCCAACATAAAATTTATGTTCTTACTCCTCTCAAACTGAGTAAATTCCTTTCTATAGCACTTAGCTCGGCATTATATCAAATAAGACATTTTAAGGTTCCCTCATGTCTGGTCACCTAGCCGTGAACTATTTAAAAAAAAAATCTCTGTTCATTTCTAAAACTAGGGAAAATTGAAAAAGAAAAGACTTTCCAATTTAAAACAAAATGGCTACAGGCATCCATTTTAATTTTTCCTTTCCAATATACCTGACAATAGAAACAATTAAAAACCAAAAAATGACGTTTCAAATGACGATAAACGGTTTTCCTTTAATCTATTCATAAACAACTGCTTGGGGCGGCAGTCTGTATTAAAAGAGGAGACCTTTTAGGACACGCAGAACAAGTTTAGTGATTGTTTAGCTAAATTATGGTGAAAATTTGCATGCTTTGGATGAAAGTAACAATAGGTGCTTTAAAATTGGGCCTTTAGTGTTGGCAACAGTGACGTCACACCGTAACCCCTCTGTGGTATTGTGGAAGAGTGCAGGGTTGGACCCTGCGTTCCAAAAAATTAAAATGATATAAATCTGGTACAGGCGTCAGTGCACCCAAATGTTGTGCCTTTCATGGCAGCAAGTGCCTTCACACCGTAACCCTTTTGTGGTATTGTGGAAGAGTGCAGGGTTGGACCATGCGGTCCTATATTAAAAAGATATGAATCTGGTAAAGGCGTCAGTGCACCCAAATATTGTGCCTTTGGGGTCAGGCCAGCAAGTGCCATCATACAGTAACCCCTCTGTGGTATTGTGGAAGAGTGCAGGGGTGGACCATGCGGTCCTATATTAAAAAGATATGAATCTGGTAAAGGCGTCAGTGCACCCAAATATTGTGCCTTTGGTGTCAGGCCAGCAAGTGCCATCTACAGTAACCCCTCAGTGGTATTGTGGAAGAGTGATGTGGTGGAGGTTTTGGGAATGTAGAAGAGATCCCCAATCTATTCAGTTACATCAGCATTCAGCATCAGGGGAGTGGTAGCTGCTGATCCAGGACTGATTCATTTTTATAAATGTCAGCCGGTCTACAGAGTCGGTGGACAGACGCACTCTTTTGTCTGTGACAAAACCTCCAGCGGCACTGAACGTCCTTTCAGAAAGCACGCTGGATGAAGGGCAACCTAGTAGCTGCATAGCATATTGGCTAAATTCTGGCCAGTGATCCAATCTCAACACCCAGTAAGCCAGTGGATCATCTGCTGGAAAGGTATCCAGGTCTGCCCTTGCCCCTAGGTAGTCCTGCACCATACGGTGAAGACGCTGGCAATGGGTACCTACATTTGACGTCCCTGGGCGTCGTGGACTAAAAAAATTTAAAAAGGCATCAGTCGAGCGACCCCGGCCTTCACCACTATTCCTCTGATCATCTGCAGCCTCAGAAGCACCTGTATCATCACTTGGTAACCTACCAGTGCCTGGAAAGGTGTTACACAAGTGTCGCTTTAGAGCGTCCTCAAGATTTTTCATCCTGTGCTCCCTCTGTGCAGGCAGGATGAGCTCTGCAACTTTCCCCTTGTATCGTGGATCAAGAAGGCTTGCCAACCAGTAATGATCCCTCTCCTTGATAGCATGAATCCTGGGGTCCTTTACCAGGCTTTTCAGGATAAGGGAGCCCATGCAGCGTAGGTTGGAGGTGGCATTAGCTTCAAGTTTTCCTGGTCAATGAGGATGACCCCATCGTGCACTTCCTCCTCCCAGGCACGTACTAGTCCTTGTGTTTCTGGGCACACAAAACCCTCCCTTGAGGAATCGCCACCTTAAATGCTCCCACTACTTAAATATTCCTCCTCCTCATCCTCCTCCTGCCTGATCTGAGTAGGACCCGCTGGAATGCTGTCTGCGGAAAGACTGGGGCCTTCAGAGCTAGGGAAGGACTCCTCCTCCTCCCGCTGCTCTGCCTCTAGAGCCACATCTATAATTCCCCACAGAGTGTGCTCCAGCAGGAACACTAAAGGAATTGTGTCACTGATGCATGCACTGTCCCTGCTCACCATCCTCGTTGCCTCCTCAAATGGTGACAGTACAGTGCATGTATCCTTGATCATCAATCATCAGCCACTGCGGGGGGGGGGGAACCAAGTTGACCTGGACCTGTCCTTGTGCCATACTCACACAGGTACTCAATAAAAACAATCAAAATGTAGCGCTGATCAGATATATATGGAAAATCGCTGAAACACTTAAATGGTCCTTGTTACTCAACCATCAACATATAAATACAAAACAGAGGTAGTGTAGCAATAACAATGTCCTTCTTGAATATGATGGATTTCAAAACTTTTCGTAATCCTCTTCAGAGTATCCCTCAAATGAAGAGAAAAGGAGACATCATAGTGCGACCCATATATCACTTAGTGGCAAGGATAAATAGATCTCACTCACATGAAGTGGAACCCTCCTGGTTCTGGGTCAGTCGTTTTTAGGGTCGTTCACTGGCCACCCAAGTGCCCCTCTTGAAAAGAATCGGTTCTCCTGGCGAGGATGGATATCCCGATTATCCGGAGGTTACTGGATCCAAAGAGTCCACTCGAAGGGGCCCATAAAAAACAGATGATTCTCAGAAGGATGATGGTGGAGTTGCAGGAAACATAAAATAATAAACAGGAACAGATTGGTACAGCAGAGCAGCGCGTTAGTAGCACCTCACTCTCTCAGCACAAGAGCTGTAATGAACCAATCTGTTCCTGTTTGTTATTTTATGTTTCCTGCATAGGTACTCGTTGATGGCCCTCTGCTGCTTGTGCAGATGCTGCAGCATTGCTAATGTCGAGTTCCACCTGGTGGGCATGTCACAGATTAGCCGGTTTGTGGGAAGGTGGAATTCTCTTTGAATTTCTGCCAGGCGAACACTTGCTGGGAATGACCGTCTGAAGTGGCTGCAGACTTTTCTGGCCTGACTGAGAAGTTCTGCCAGCCCTGGGTACCTGGTTAGGAAACGCTGTACCACCAGATTTAGGACGTGTGCTAGGCATGGTACATGCGTCAACTTACCCAGGCGTAGGGCGGAGAGAAGGTTGCTGCCATTATCACAGACGACCATTCCCAGCTGAAGCTGGTGGTGAAGCTGGTGTTAACCATCTCTGCACCTGCCCCTGCAGAGCTGACAGAATTTCTGGCCCGGTGTGGCTCCTGTCCCTAAACAAACCAGCTCAAGCACAGTATGGCATATTTTTGCTTGAGCCATTGCGTAGCCCCTGTCACGCGTTGGTTTAACTGCCACTTCGCCAGAGACACAGAAGGAGGAGGAGGAGGAGGAGGAGGAGGAGGAAGAGGGAGAGATGGTGGTGGAGCAGACAGACCTCATACAAGCAGCTTTCTGGATGCGTGGTGGATGAACCAGCTCCAGCACAGAGCCCCGTCTTGGATCCCTCCCAGTTGCAATCAGAGTTACCCAGTGTGCATTGAAGGAAATGTAACGGCCCTGTCCATGCTTGCTGGACCTCATGTCTAAAGTCACATGCACCTTGCTGCTGACTGCCTTTCCTAATGACTCCATAACATTGTCTTCCACGTGCTGGTATAGTGCTGGAATGGCCTTCCGTGAAAAGTAATGGCGTTTTGGAACCTTCCACTGTGGTACAGCACATTCAGCAAATTCACGGAAGGAAGCAGAGTTCACCAGCTGGAAAGCCAGCAGCTGTAATGCGAGTAATTTTGCTAAGCTGGCATTTAGACACTGTGCTTGGGGATGGTTGGGACTATATATTTTCTTACGCTGCAGCAGCTGGGGAAACGTAATTTGACTGCGTAAATCTTCAGCTGATGGGATGCTGTCACATTGTGAGGAAGGACCTGGTACATCCATTACTGTAGCATCATCCCTGTCAGTGGAGGTTGTAGCAGGCAATGACATGGCAGGACATATAGTGGGGATAGAGACAGAGGAGGAGGAGGAGGACCTATGCAAAGTGTTGTGCCAACGGGATGCGTGGCAGGTGGTCATATGTCGCCTCAAGCACGTGGTACCCAAGCGTCCGGTGTCTTTCCCACGCTTGAGCCTCATCTGACACAGATTACAAATAGCAACGGTGCGGTCTGCTGCACATTTCTTAAAGAACTCCCAGACAAAAGAGTTCCTGGATGTGTGCTTTGAGACAACAGCGCTCTGCACCTGAGCAGCTCTGACATCTGATGCCTTGGACGGGCTAGTGCTACGGTTGGTCATAGAGGATGTTGTGCCTCGTGTTTGTTGTGCCTCCTCCTCCTCACTTGACTCCTCTGTTCGATCAGGCACCCAGGTGGAGTCAGTGACCTCATCATCATTGTCTTTGTCATCACTCCCTATCTCCTCATCACTGGAGCCAACTTGGCAGTATGCTGCAGCTGCTGGGGCAACGTGAGTGCCAGTTATATGTGTGTCATCACTGGCACCCCCTTCCTCTAGGTTGATTATATTCCCTTCCTCAACCTCAGAGATTGAATCAAAGCACTGTAGTTGCTACGCATCCTCAAGCAGCATGTCACTGTCATTGTAGTCAAACAATTCAGCTGACTCCTCCGTGTGTGATGCATTAGATGCTTTGGCAGCGGAGATGGACTGTAAATCACTACATGCCTGCAGTGGCGTAGCGTGGGGGGGGCTGGGGGGGCCGTGGCCCCGGGCGCAGTTTTGTTAGGGGCGCATTTGCGCCCCTAAAACTGGCCCGCGGGTTGAGGGGACCCAGAAGATGCCGGGCAGCGGGAGTGCCTGCCCGCCGCCCGGTCCTGAACAGTCCGTCCTGTTCTTGAAGGGGATGCGGCTGCGTGCAGGCGCAGCCGGTCACGTGGTCCGGCTAATCAGGTGGTACTGAGTCTCTGTACCACCTGATTAGCCGGACCACGTGACCTGCGCACGCATGCAGCCGCCCGCATCCCCTTCAAGAACAGGACGGACTGTTCAGGACCGGGCGGCGGGCAGGCACTCCCGCTGCCCGGCATCTTCTGGGTCCCTCAACCCCTGCCGGAGCAATATCCAGGTGAGAGCTGGGGCAAATCCATGTGTAAACTGGGGGGCAAATCCATGTGTGAGCTGGGGGGCAAATCCATGTGTGAGCTGGGGGGCAAATCCATGTGTGAGCTGGGGGGCAAATCCATGTGTGAGCTGGGGGGCAAATCTATGTGAGAGCTGGGGCAAATCCATGAGCTGGGGCAAATCCATGTGTGAGCTGGGGCAAATCCATGAGCTGGGGCAAATCCATGAGAGAGCTGGGGCAAATCCATGTGTGAGCTGGGGCAAATCCATGTGTGAGCTGGGGCAAATCCATAAGAGAGCTGGGGCAAATCCCATGAGAGAGCTGGGGCAAATCCATGAGAGAGCTGGGGCAAATCCATGAGCTGGGGCAAATCCATGAGCTGGGGCAAATCCATGTGTGAGCTGGGGCAAATCCATGAGCTGGGGCAAATCCATGAGAGAGCTGGGGCAAATCCATGTGTGAGCTGGGGCAAATCCATGTGTGAGCTGGGGCAAATCCATGAGAGAGCTGGGGCAAATCCATGAGAGAGCTGGGGCAAATCCATGTGAGAGCTGGGGCAAATCCATGTGAGAGCTGGGGCAAATCCATGTGAGAGCTGGGGCAAATCCCATGAGCTGGGGCAAATCCATGTGAGAGCTGGGGCAAATCCCATGAGCTGGGGCAATATCCATGTGTGAGCTGGGCAATATCCATGTGAGAGCTGGGGCAGTATCCATGTGTGAGCTGGGGCAATATCCATGTGTGAGCTGGGGCAATATCCATGTGAGAGCTGGGGCAATATCGATAACGTGTCCACAGGTTGGGGGGGCGCACAATTCTTGGCTGACCCCGGGCGCTGACAACCCACGCTATGCCACTGCATGCCTGGCTGGCAGAGGACTCGGAGGATGAGGACGGCCTGGTTAGCCAATCCACCAAATCCTCTCTATGTTGCTGCTGCTTAAGATGGCCAGCACCAGTTAGAGACAAGGACAAGCGTGCCCCTGCAGAGGATGCACCACATCCACAATGACCAGAGGCACAGCCTCCCGACACAGAGGCTGCTTGCCCTCTTATCTGTGCCTGGGAGCGTCTGCCTGTCCTTTTTGGTCTTTCTGACATAGTGAGTGATATATAGGCTAAAGATATACAGAACTCTGATTCAACTCTGTTATAAAAATTGGAGATATGCTGCAGAACTCTGATTCAACTCTGGTATAAAGATTGAAGATTTCCAGAACTCTGGTATAACGCAGTGCGACACCCTGATAGCTGGCAGCCAGTGAGAAGACACAGATTACAATTCCCAGAAACCTCCTATAAATCAGTGAGACCCCGTGATGGGTGGCAGTGACAAGACACAAATTACAATTCCCAGAAACCACCTACAAGTCAGTGAGCCCCCTGATAGGACCCCCTGATAGCTGGCAAAGGTGACAAGATACAGATTACAATTCGCAGAAATCAATTGCAGGTGAGTTTACAGGAGCATCAGATGATTGAAACAATCTTATTTATCCACAATTTTGAAAGGGTGCCAATAATTTTGTCCAGCGCATTTTTGGAGTTTTGTGTAACATTATGTCCAATTAGCTTTTTTTCCTCCCTTTTTTTGTTTTGTTCCAATACACACAAAGGGAATAAACATGTGTATAGCAAAACATGTCTTACTGCAATACTTTTCTGTGAGAAATACTTGATTTTCTGGAAAAATGTCTGGGGTGCCAACAATTTCGGCCATGACTGTAGCTCTGTGAGCCCATGATTGGGCAAAATTTGCCAAATCAGGACTCTGAGCCGTGATTGGCATAGTCTTGACCCTGTCTTGCACCTGACCTGTGGTCAGGTGCAAGGCTGTAGCCAATTACAAGCTTCAGGCCAGTGGAAAAGTGCATTGTGGTCCATTGTGGTGCATTGTGGGCGAACATGCGGTGAACACGCGGAAATGTTCGTAGTTCGCGAACAGGCGATGTTCGAATCGAACTCCGAACCGATCGAACCAAACAGCTCATCCCTAGTTTACAGGAGCATTCTGTATAAAGTCACTATGTTACATGTTTACAGGTGCATTCTGTATATAGTCACTATGTTACATGTTTACAGGTGCATTCTGTATATAGTCACTGTGTTACATGTTCACAGATGCATTATGTATATAGTCACTATTTTACATGTTTACAGGCGCATTCTGTATATGTCACTGTGTTACATGTTTACAGGTGCATTCTGTATATGTCACTGTGTTACATGTTTACAGGTGCATTCTGTATAAACGTTACATGTTTACAGGCGCATTCTGTATATGTCCCTGTGTTACATGTTTACAGGTGCATTCTTTATATAGTCACTGTTACATGTTTACAGGTGCATTCTGTATATTGTCACTACGTTACATGTTTACAGGTGCATTCTGTATATAGTCACTATGTTACATGTTTACAGGTGCATTCTGTATATAGTGTGAGCTGGGAAACAGGTAGCGGGTGCAATTGCTCTCTGGGGTGAGCACTCTTGCAAGGTTCAGAGACCAGACCAGTGACTTTTCTTCAAACGGGGGTACATTTATTGCAGCAACCCACAGGTTATACACCACACTGTATATTGCTCAAAATAAACAGTTCAAAAGCAAAGAAAATTCCTAGCCGTGTCCCGGCACTAAATAAACATACAATAGCCCTGACTAACAACCTTTGCAAACCTAGTGTTTGTCAGGCTCCAGCAAACTAGCATAACCAACCTTGTGCTCCAGCAGATAGAGACCGTCTACTCCCCAGACTCCAGAGCGATGTCTGTTTGCCTCACCTGCACTAAATTGCCACTGAGGCAAAGTGCAAAACCAGGTGCTTAGAGGTTCCGGAAGGTGTAAGAGAGAAATCTGGGTGACACATAAACCCCAGACAGGACCTTTCCTTGCTCTCTACATGATGCCCTGTTACAATAGTCACTGTGTTACATGTTTACAGGCGCATTCTGTATATGTCCCTGTGTTAGATGTTTACAGGTGCATTCTGTATATAGGTCACTGTGTTACATGTTTACAGGTGCATTCTGTATATAGTCACTATGTTACATGTTTACAGGTGCATTCTGTATATAGTCACTATGTTACATGGTTACAGGTGCATTCTGTATATAGTCACTGTTACATGTTTACAGGTGCATTCCGTATTGAGGTATGTTACTAGAGATCTCGAGTGACTTAAGACTGGGGGAAGATTTGAAGGCGTCTCAGAGGTTATTCCATAACTGTGGTGCTCTGTAGGAAAATGAGGATCGAGCCACTTTCTTTTTGTATTGTGGTATTGTAAGTAAGGTGCTGGTCCTGGATCGGAGGTTATAGGATGAGGGAACTGCTGGGGGAAGCAGTCTATTCAGGTAGGGTGACAGTTTCCCAGAAAAGCTCTTAAACACTTGTTTGGAAAGGTGAAGAGTGTGTCTAGATTCCATTGACGGCCAGTTTAGCTCTTTTGACATGTCACAATGGTGGGTCATGTAGTTACATTGTAACACAAAGCGTCAGAATGAGTTATACAGTGTAGTAAGTTTATGAAGGTGCGTTTGCGGGGCAGCTGCATACACTACATCTCTGTATTCAATAGCCAGCATAAGCATTTGTTGTACAATCTGCTTTCTTACCGCGGGGCGCAGGATTTGTTTCTGTACAGGGCACCTAGTTTGGGGTAGAGTTTAATGACAGTTTTTCGATGTGGGGGAATGCAATGCATGCAATGAATCATGGGAGCTGTAGTTCAGAAACATCTGGGGGTGCAGAGTTTGAGATCCCTGATGTAGGGCTTAGTTTTTCAGTTTTCATTTGTTTTCTTGAATTTTAAACAATCAAATCAATTGTGTAACATGCCTGAAATTTGCTAATTTCTTAGGTAAATGGCGCCCTCGAAGATCCATAATTTTCGGCAGCTGGGGAGCTGAAGAATTCGGTCTGATTGGCGCAACAGAGTTTGCAGAGGTAATTAGAAGTGAGCTGTGTTTTTGGTCCCCAGTCTTTGCTCTTTCATCTGTCTGATTCAGTATGTGTCTGTCAGTGTATTTCTTTCAGTGTCTGCGTCTCAGTCATGTGTATCGGTTCTTTGTGTCAGGGTTTCTCTGTTAGTTTTTCTATATTCCCCTGTCAGTGTCTATTCCACTCTCTGTGTGTTGCTACAAATGTCTATACGTGTTTTTCAGTGTATGTGTCTCTGTCAGTGTCTCTGTATTTCATTCAGTGTTTGTGTCTCTGGCTGAGTCTCTCTGTTATTGTTTCTATATAATTCCCTGGCAGTGTCTTTGTCATTCTCTGTGTGTCACTACAAAGGTCTATCGGTGTATATGTCATTTGCCAGTGTGTGTCTCTGTCAATGTGTCTGTCTGTGACTACGTATTTCTTTCATTGTCTGTGTCTCAGTCATGTGTATCTGTCTTTGTGTCTCTGTCAGTGTCTAAGTCTCCCTGTATGCATTTCTATATGTCTCGGTCAGTGTCTTTTCCATTCTCTGTGTGTCGCTAAAAGTGCCTATTTGTATATGCATCTTTATCAGGGTGTGTCTCTGTCAGTGTGTCTATCAGTGTCTGTGTATTTGATACAGTGTTTGTGTCTCGGTCATGTGTTTCTGTCAGAGTCTCTCTGTTAGTGTTTCTATATATATCAGTGTCATCCTCTGTATGTATTTGTCAGCATCTCTTTGTTTGTCTTTCTGTATTTATTTTCCCTTCTTTCAGTCAATGCTTCTATTAATACCATTGCTAGCGTCTCTTTGTATTTATCACTGTCTATGGCATTTTCTGTGGGTCTCTAAAATGTCTTTTTATTCTGTGTTTCTGTCAGTTTCTATTCCACTGTTTCTTTGTACCTGACAGTGTGCATCTATCCTTGTTTGTAACTGTTTGCAAATCGTTGTCAGTGTCTCTTTGTGTGTCAATATCTATGGTCTCTGTTCCATTCCAGACGCTAATATGGAGACGGTAATCAGGTCAGGATAATGTGAACTTGCAGATTCTACCTAACCGCCTCCATGTTAACGTTGTATTCTGGGGGTAGATGCTATCTCAGCACCTTGCCCTGGAACGCGGCGCTAACCTCCCTGATACCTGCAGGAGCGCTTCCTCACCACCGCGAGTATCAGCTTGTGGAGTTCATAGGACTTCACGGAGATTTGCGCTTCAGGGCCGCGATCTCAGGCAGTGCTGCGGAATGATCGTTGAGGGAGACTAGGTATTGTTTGTTCCTAGTCTCACTCTGTACCTGGCGAGAAGAAGCAGTGGATCGCCCCACCCTTTTCGCCAGGGAATGAGAGGTGAGTATGGGATTTAATAGGGGATCTTTTAAAGTGTGTTAAATGATTTTGCATTTGTAAAATCATTTAGCTCCAGCTTTTAGGAGGTGGTAAAATCGTTGCTTGCGCGTCCTGACGGTTAATAGCGTCGGCACTTTGTAATACCTCACTTGTCGAGACACTATATATAGATTGCTCTCCCCATGTTAAGTATAGGAGATGCAAAGTACAGTAAGCACATGCAAGCTGAGAGGATCAAACAGATTTCACCCGACTGTGTCAAGATCAGAATATTGATGCCAGACGTTAAACTTACTAATCCTAGCGCTAGCGATTACACATCGAGACGCTACGTAAGCATCAACTACGGAAAAGAGCCCTATATGTCCCTTTCACTGTCTCTGTATGTCTTTGTGTCTCTGTGTGTGTATCAGTGCCTACATGTGTCTTTCACTGTCTGTGTGTCTTTGTCAATGTCTCTGGGTGTGTCAGTGTCTCAGTCAGTGTCTCTATGTTTCTTTCACAGTCTCTGTGTGTCTTTGTCGGTGACTCTGTGTTGAGAATAGGGATGTGCGTTTCGGGTTTCGGAATTTCGGAATTTTCACAAAATTTCCCGATTCGTGTTTTCGGATGCGGCCGATTATCCGAAAATTTTTAGATCCGAAAATGGCAGATCCGAAAAGTTTTCCGAGCCGAAACGAAATATTTTCGGAATTTTCGAATGGACTTGAAATGTGTCAAATCGAAATTTATTTTTGCTCTATTCATGATTTGATCTTTATTTAATAAAAAAAAAACACGATAGAATCGCCAGAATTATCGTAGACACTTTGAAACGAGGAGGACAGGAGTTCCGAAAAAACGAAAATTTCCGAAATTTCCGAAAAGTCGATACAAAAAACGAGCCAAGTGACACGAAAATACGAAAAATGGTCGATATTCCGAAAAAAAAATGTACACGAAAATCGAACCGAACCGAATCGAAACAGAAATCGGTTGCAACGAGCCGAATCGAAAAGTTTAAACATCCGAACAAATCGAACCGAAAAAAAAAATCGGCGCACAAGCCTAGTTGAGAAATAACCTGTCCTTGAAATGTTTTATTCCCACCACTGCTTGATACCTATAGAATGAGCTCTGTCTTGCCTTTTATAGAGACATGTAACATTTACTAACCAGACTGTAACACTAGCTTTATATATTATAAGCTGGATGTTAAGCATTTTACCTTCTGTTAGAACATTATTATCATTTATATACCCCGACAACAGTATGAAGGGATGTGGTGGATTTGATATAATTTATAACATTATATTTTTTGCTTTGTTTAGGACTATTACAACAGGCTGAGAGGCAGAACAGTAGCCTATATTAATGTGGATATCTCTGTCTATGGTAAGACATGAAAGAGGAGAAGTACAACCAGTGCATGATATTGCTTGTTGGTGGCCAAAAGCTTTGCAGCAGGGATCTCAAACTCTACCCCCCCCACCTGACATTTATTGCCTACAATTCCTGGAATATTATGAATTCCATAGATGGCCAGAGAATCATGGGAGTTGTAGTTCCGAAACTTCTGGTGGGCGGAGTTTGAGGTCTCCGCTTTATAGATCTCCTCTTTATAGGATCAATAATATGATGTGATATGCACAGAGACTGGAAAGGGGATTCTCCCAATTTAGCTACTTTGCCCTAGAATAGGGATGACAAACTCATGCCCCCCCCTCAGATACTGATGCCTATAATTCCCAGAATTCTTTGAATGCAATAGAAGGTCAGGGAATCATGGGATTTGTAAATCAGAAACATCGGGGGGGGGGGGGGAGGGCAGAGTTTGACCTAAAAACTGCAATTCTCTAGTCAGTGTCTCCGGAAATGTAACCCCCAGCGATTCCAGCACATCTAACGCTTGGTAATGGAAAGGGTTAAATTGCCTACCCCCTTATCTATGTGTTTCGGATGTGTATGTGCAGAGATGGCTAGTATTTTAAGTAGGCTTGGCTAAATTAAGAAAAAGCGAACAAGACTCCCCCACTGGCGCAAAACTGCAATGAACCTTTCTTCGTGCATAGATGAAAAAATATAATAAAGTGAGGATACATCACATTTAATTTGCCAAGTATCAATCTTATGTAGTAAAAGCCTATTATCTTAAACCGGAAAGCCAACTTATATACCAATAGATAAATAAATATTGCGGGCCCTATCACCTGCCCTAAACTAAAATGGGGACCCTATGGGGAACAATCTGTGCTCGCAAATCTCCCCTTAGTGTCCCTGTTTTGCCTGTAGATTATGGGGCAAGTGCTGAGTCCAGCAGCCTGTCACGTAGCGGCCGCTAGGCTTCTGGATGCTAACGTGCCATCGCGAGCATCCCCTCCATGGATTCCATAGGACTCCATGGAGGCGTCTTCTGCCAGGTCACATGACCGGCAGGATCTCACCTCTCACGAGATCCTGCAGCTCCGCGGAGGGTGACTGGGGACTTTTTTCCCCAGTCCCACTCTGCTCTCGGCGGCCAGAAGCGGCAGATCGGGCCGCTATTGTCGCCGCAGAATGAGAGGCGAGTATTTGATTTTTTTGGGGGTTTCAGCTGCTGCTGATTCTGCAGAAGCTCTAAGATGCAGCAAACGTTTTCTGTTATCGGCAGCGGTGACTAATTAGCATTAGGACTATGTCAACCTAACGCTAATTACTCTTTGCTTACACTTTGCGCTCCCCATGTTAAGTATAGGGAGAGCAAAGTACAGTAAGCTCGTGCTAAAAAGCGATAAAACCGAAGCGCTAACGAGTTTTTTAACCCGTTGGTGATCGATCAGGCTGCAACGCTATTACTTCAATTAACCTAGAGTGAACTGTTATATACTGACAAAGTTCAGAGCCCCGTTCAATACCTCAGCAGCTGCTGAATTGCTGCAGCGCAGAAATTCGGTTTGCTGCAGCAGTGTCGTTGAACGCTTTGGATGCGAATTTTGAATCCAAAATGGCCGACGATTTTTTTTAATGAAAGACGCAGATTGTTTTTCGTATCACTCGGACAAAATATAATAAAGAAAAGCAGTCAGCACAATTCCGTTTTGTATGCAGACACCACAAATGACAGTTTTTATTGAATAAACGTTATGTTTACTTCTGAAACAAAATATAAATTGAACTGTAATATATGTCTATGTGCCGGGGGTAAATAATAAATACATATTTTGCGCTTTGGTGAATAAAAACCTCAAAATTAACATTGCTGTACGGAATTGTTACTTGCTTCGTAGCGGCGGCCATCTTGCTGTACGGAATTGTTACTTGCTTCATGGCGGCGGCCATCTTTAATATGTCACACTCAGCTACTCGCAGCATCTCCTCGGGTCGCTGCAAGTGCTAAGTTAGCAGTGCTGAGCGCTGAGTGGCTGAACGGCGTTCAATGGCAAGTTGCTAACTTAGCACTTGCAGCGGCTGAGGTAATGAACATGCCTCAGATATGCCTTTTTATTAATCAATAGGTCACTTTTTGGTGTTTATTACAAGACAGTTTCATGGCTGCTTTCCGTTACCTCAGACAATCCTCTCACACACAGAGAACGGGCGGGGCCGCCTCCAACCGACAGCATCCTCTCACACACAGAGAACGGGCGGGGCCGCCTCCAACCGACAACATCCTCTCACACACAGAGAACTCTCTCTCATGCTCATTTATGTGAGCGCTAGCGTTAAGGTGGTGATAGAGCCCTACGTGTGATATAATATAAAAGTGATATTTCTTGTGTTCACCACAAATAATATCAAATGTGCACCAATAAATCTTCTTATCTAAAGTCTATCATTCCCTGATGCGAGTCCGTCACATGTTCTTTATGAGTCAATATTATTTTCCAGTAAATATCGGTTATGCGGCTCCTCCTTATGTTGGTTATTTTACCAGCCCTCTTTATCCTTCATTAACTCAGGAAGGGGGGGGGGGAGGGCGAGACATATCTTCCATAGTGCTGTCCATATATTGTGTGTAAAGTGATATTAAAATCTGCTAGCCTTGGCTGTAGCCACCTAGTGGTAGGCTCTATCACATCTGCCTCGTGCACCCTTTCAGGTGGGACACCGACCTGTTATTGATATTCTTTATTTATATAGCGCCAGCATATTCCGCAGCGCTGTGCAATGGGCATAATATAGACAGGGTTACAATACATTGAACAACATTTTAACAAACCAGTACAGGAGGAAACAAGGGCCCTATTCCCGTGGGAACTCACAATCTAGAAGGGTTGGCATTGGAAACAGGAGGAGAGGACTGCAAGGCGAGAGTGATGGACTGCAAGGCGAGCGTGATGGGCTGCAAGGTGAGAGTGATGGGCTGCAAGGTAAGAGCGATGGGCGGCAAGGTGAGAGCGATGGGCTGCAAGGTGAGAGCGATGGACTGCAAGGCGAGAGTGATGGGCTGCAAGGTGAGAGTGATGGGCTGCAAGGTGAGAGTGATGGGCTGCAAGGTGAGAGTGATGGGCTGCAAGGTGAGAGTGATGGGCTGCAAGGTGAGAGTGATGGGCTGCAAGGTGAGAGTGATGGACTGGTTGGGGCAGTGAGGTGTATCAGTGAGTCGGGTGGTAGGCTTGCCTGAATAGGAATGTCTTTAGGAGAAAGTCTGACAGGACGAGGTTGAGCGTTCCAGAGGATGGGGGCTGCGCGTGAGAAATCCTGCAGTCTATCATGGGAAGAGGTGATGCGGGGAGAAGCTGTTTGACCTTAGGGAGCAGGCTGGGGTGTATTTGGTGACTACTGAGGACAGGTAGTGGGGAGCTGATGTTGATTTCACTTGACCTGTGGATTAAAATATCTGTATCCCCGCTCATGAAGAATATAGAGCCCCAATATCATATATATCAAAAATCTTGATACAAAATTGGGGCTCTATGTTCTTCGTATTTCAGTGCTGTTGAATTGCGTCATATTTTGCGGTCAATTCGCCTTTATTCGGCAAAATTGACCACCTTGTGAATAGGTGAATTGCCTCGAAATTCAGGGCCAAGTCGAAGGTTAGTGAATAGCCCCTATAGCTGCTTTTTTCCATGTGCTAGGTCTGAGTGACCTTTACCCTCGCTGCACACTGGCACTGGTACAGGGGATCCGTCTCTGGTATTACAGTGCCATCTAATGGATAAAGCAAGAAATGCAGTGGTTTTACACAAGGCCGTTCAGTTCTATATGGGAATTCTAGCATTAGAGCGGCTTATGGTTATAAATGCATGAATAAATTGACTGTACTATCAGGATGACCCCCGCCAAGCAGATTGGGCTTCCTCCCCTTTTGCCCTGTATCCCCAGTGTGTCCCACAAAGGCTGTGAGTGGCTTTAGTGTCATACTGTCATCTAATCTCACTTTAATTTGCTGCTATTAAACAATTGATCATGAATTCTAACAATAATAATAATGCAATAAGCTACATTAATAATTCTCGATTTCTCAGGTTTGCGGCTAGGCATATTATATGGGATGTGTTACCACTACTAGAGAACTGGAATTACCACCTTCACTCCCTAAAATGATTTAACTGGATTTTGCAGTGTAATGCATTGAAAAAAGCACTTATGCAAATATTGTATTGATATGCTAATATCTTTTAAAAGCAAGATTAGTGAGCCCCCTGTGGAGAAATGAAATCTACTGCCTTATCACTTTTTCACTTTGTCTTACTGTAAACAAGTTACAAGGAGCATTGGAGCAAAAAGCTCAGCAAACTTTACTGCAGCTTTACAGCAGCCAGGGATTTGGCAGAATACAGGGAGAGCTGAGGGGTCCGACACTGCTGTACAGGGTGCTATAATGAGTATAATAAGATTCAGGGTGTTATAATGAGTGTAAATCCCTGTACAGTACAGATACAAGGTGTTGCTGTAATTTCCGTACACAGGCATTATGCAGCACATACAGATACAAGGTGTTGCTGTAATTCCCATACACAGGCATTATGCAGCACATACAGATGCAAGGTGTTGCTTTAATTGCCATACACAGGCATTATGCAGCACATACAGATACAAGGTGTTGCTCTAATTCCCACACACAGGCATTATGCAACACATACAGATACAAGGTGTTGCTGTAATTGCCATACACAGGCATTATGCAGCACATACAGATACAAGGTGTTGCTCTAATTCCCACACACAGGCATTATGCTGCACATACAGATACAAGGTGTTGCTGTAATTGCCATACACAGGCATTATGCAGCACATACAGATACAAGGTGTTGCTGTAATTGCCATACACAAGCATTATGCAGCACATACAGATACAAGGTGTTGCTGTAATTCCCACACACAGGCATTATGCAACACATACAGATACAAGGTGTTGCTGTAATTGCCATACACAGGCATTATGCAGCACATACAGATACAAGGTGTTGCTGTAATTGCCATACACAAGCATTATGCAGCACATACAAGGTGTTGCTGTAATTCCCACACACAGGCATTATGCAACACATACAGATACAAGGTGTTGCTGTAATTGCCATACACAGGCATTATGCAGCACATACAGATATTGCATTGCTAATAATCTCATTATGATCACTACAAACCCCCATAAGCAGGAGATCTCACCATTGTACTACCTGTCTGCAGCACATTTACTGACACAAAGGCCATTTCTGCCTGTATGCTGATAACGCAGACCCTGAGTGACATTGTGCCAGATAAAAGGACACCATCTTGAGTTTAGAACCTTTTATCCCAGTGATATTTCTGTTAGATTTTAATTTCCTGTATGAAATAATAAATATTTTGTCTTGAAAAGCCTGTTCTGATAAAATGGGCTCCGAAATTCCCCTCCCCTCCATTTTGATTGTCAAATTATGTATGTAGACAGTCTTTTCCTACATAGGATGTTGGCCTGCAGGAATTTAGCTACATTTCCTGTTTTTGTCTTTGTTACATGATGTAGAAATGTATCTGCTCTGATTGTGTAAGGTGCTGGTTCCGGGGCGGTAGGTACGAGCCAATGTGCAATGAAGAAGTCTTGCAAAGCAGATATAGATATATATATATATATATATATATGATGATTTATTGCAAAGACACAATAAAGCAAAGGCAATAACAGATATAGAAGAGGTATGCAATAGATGGAGAATACTGAATAGGAGGGGAAAAGCTAAGGAATAGGGAAGAAGTGTATATATGTATACACAGGTTACAGGTCTAGAGAGAACTAAAGCAGAATATATACAGGTTACAGGGCGAGAGAACTAAAGCAGATATATACAGGTTACAGGGCGAGAGAACTAAAGCAGAATATATACAGGTTACAGGGCGAGAGAACTAAAGCAGAATATATACAGGTTACAGGGCGAGAGAACTAAAGCAGAATATATACAGGTTACAGGGCGAGAGAACTAAAGCAGAATATATACAGGTTACAGGGCGAGAGAACTAGAGCAGAATACAGGTTACAGGGCTAGAGAACTAGAGCAGAATACAGGTTACAGGGCTAGAGAACTAGAGCAGAATACAGGTTACAGGGCTAGAGCAGAATACAGGTTACAGGCTAGAGCAGAATACAGGTTACAGGGCTAGAGCAGAATACAGGTTACAGGGCTAGAGCAGAATACAGGTTACAGGGCTAGAGCAGAATACAGGTTACAGGGCTAGAGCAGAATACAGGTTACAGGGCTAGAGCAGAATACAGGTTACAGGGCTAGAGAACTAGAGCAGAATACAGGTTACAGGGCTAGAGCAGAATACAGGTTACAGGGCTAGAGCAGAATACAGGTTACAGGGCTAGAGCAGAATATACAGGTTACAGGGCTAGAGCAGAATATACAGGTTACAGGGCTAGAGCAGAACATACAGTTACAGGGCTAGAGCAGAACATACAGGTTACAGGGCTAGAGCAGAACATACAGGTTACAGGGCTAGAGCAGAACATACAGGTTACAGGGCTAGAGCAGAACATACAGGTTACAGGGCTAGAGCAGAACATACAGGTTACAGGGCTAGAGCAGAACATACAGGTTACAGGCTAGAGCAGAACATACAGGTTACAGGGCTAGAGCAGAACATACAGGTTACAGGGCTAGAGCAGAACATACAGGTTACAGGGCTAGAGCAGAACATACAGGTTACAGGGCTAGAGCAGAACATACAGGTTACAGGGCTAGAGCAGAACATACAGGTTACAGGGCTAACTACAGATCAAAACAAAGATACAATACAACAAGGTGTACTTAGGTTATATATATGTATATATATCCGAGTCCTTGGAGATATGGGCAAGTCCTTATAATCCAGGCAAGGAAAGCTTGGGAGGTCCAGGAGGATAACAAGTCCAGAGGTCTGTAGTAAGTAGGAGATCCAGGAGGTTTACAAATAATAAGTCCAGGAGAGATAACAGATAGTCTTGAGAAAATAGGATCCAGCAGAGTATGGGTCCTAGGAGGCCCAACAGGTAGCTCCTTGCAGCTTGGATATTTCCAAGACAATGTGGAATCGTTGGGCTTCAGGTGTGGCCTAGTTTTATGCAGGAATAGTAGGTGATCTAGGCAACACCTGAACGATGCACAGGCAGAGGTGAGTAGTGGTACTGCTATATGAAAGTCCCACTACTATGAGCCAGCACTGGGTTTAGGCTTTTTATTACGCCGCCGGCGTTGATCCTTACATATGCCCCCTCCTAAGGGCACACTCTGGGTGCCCACAATGTCCTGTGAATCGGTGACGGTGTGATTAGACTCTAGAAGATCTTCTGATTCTGAAAATATGGAATCCAGTATAATTGTATCTGTTAATAAAGACACCTTTGGTTTAAGCCCCCTGGTACTGATGATAGGGGAGTCTATTTTAGTTACTCCAGGTTTCCTTTCAGGCCAAGCTATCCCATACTGTTGTACAGCCGGGAAGATTGTAGGTATAGGTACGGTATTCTGGGTAGAATCAGATAATGGGGGCAAGACGTTATTTACACTGCTCTGTAGTTGATCCTGTAGGGACATAATGAGACTCTGTTGATTGATCACAGACTGGGCAATGTTACTGACTTGATTCGTGAGTGTAGTCATCACAGAGATCATAGTAGGTATAGTGGTGGTTTCAATAGATTCCTTTATAGGAATTATACTAGCAGCAACGGTCATATCAGGTAAAGAAAGGGTGGCATGGGTCTTTGTAGTCTCACCAGGCAATTTGATCCCCGAAGAAGGTTTAGCAGATGGGGTTTTGGTAACCGGTATTGGTCCGGTGTCGAGTATGTCGACCGGTAGATCCTCGGTACCGTGGAGCATCTTGGCGGTGGGTACGACTGGCGAAGTGTTGGTAGGAGGCACCTTGGCAATGAATGATGATACCTCAGCATCTGGAACTCTGGCAGCAGGCGCTTTGGCATGAACTGAAGCCTCGTCATGTGATAGCGTGGTAGCAAGCACCTTGGCGTGAACCAAGGTGTTGGCGACAGACTGTTCTTCACAAAGTGGAGCTTCAGCAGCGGGCACTGCGGCTTGGGTCGAAGTTTCCAGACACGATTTTATTTGCCCAGCGAAGGCCTTAGGATCGTGATCAGCCACATTTTCAGATACTGTACCTCCTATAGGTGAAGGTATACGTTCGGTTTCAGTGAATTCGCCAGAGGAGGAACAATCAAAAGGAAGAAAGTCCTCTCGTGGATCTCTGCGAGGGACGACTATGGTGGATCCGACGAAGCCAGTACAGCACCCAGGACCACCATTAGGATGTCGTGCTGTTTGTATGGGTATCTCCATCGAATCATCACTATCCCAGCCTTCAGAACTATTGCTTAACATGGGGAACCGTGAGAGACATTGGTCTGTATAATGTTGGCTGGAAGTGATTAGAACAGTGGCTGTAGCGGCATTAACTCTTTCAGATTGGTACACACCTTTCCTGGCCTTCAAGGCGGATTCAAATAAATTCAAGTCCTTTTTGCGAACTACTGTCCCATTGGAGGCAATTGTACAGTCAGTAGATATGGGTTCCATAGAAATAAAGGCCTGTACAGGGTACTCCGTTGTCTTGATAGGTGTTTGGCTGTGGGCAATGGATGTAAAGGTGCTGGCAGCAAATACAGGTGAAGTATCCATAGGAACATCATAGGAACGGGGTACCGATGGTTCATAATCCATGCTTTCATATTCTATAGATGCGGGTAGAGGAGTCTGCTGTATGGTGGGCCTTGGTGGAGATTCTGGTGGTATTACCTGTTGTGGAGTTGCAGTAGCAGGTTCTCTGTAATGCTGATTAGACACAGGTTTAGGCAATGGGGTGGATTTCATGGTAATAGATTTGGTCACAGGATTCTTTGGTGCAGGTATGGGGGTCTTGGATTTTGGGGTCTGCTTAGGGGGTCTTATTGGGCAAAGCGGTATCCAGTGCCCCCTAGAACCACAGTAAATACAGACCCCCGCCGCTTGCCTCCTGGCGCGCTCTGCCGGGGTTAGAGGACCACGATGTATCTTGGTAAGGTTTTCAATTGCAGCAGGGTTACAAAATCCTTGGAGTTGCAATTGTAGGAATCCAATCAATTGGGTGAGGAACTCATGGAAGGATTTCTGGATTAACCCCGTGAGTACTTGATTCATTGCTGGCTCGTTGGTATTAGGATTCCACATTCTGTAAGGTGCTGGTTCCGGGGCGGTAGGTACGAGCCAATGTGCAATGAAGAAGTCTTGCAAAGCAGATATATATATATGTATATGATGATTTATTGCAAAGACACAATAAAGCAAAGGCAATAACAGATATAGAAGAGGTATGCAATAGATGGAGAATACTGAATAGGAGGGGAAAAGCTAAGGAATAGGGAAGAAGTGTATATATGTATACACAGGTTACAGGTCTAGAGAGAACTAAAGCAGAATATATACAGGTTACAGGTCTAGAGAGAACTAAAGCAGAATATATACAGGTTACAGGTCTAGAGAGAACTAAAGCAGAATATATACAGGTTACAGGTCTAGAGAGAACTAAAGCAGAATATATACAGGTTACAGGTCTAGAGAGAACTAAAGCAGAATATATACAGGTTACAGGGCGAGAGAACTAGAGCAGAATACAGGTTACAGGGCTAGAGAACTAGAGCAGAATACAGGTTACAGGGCTAGAGAACTAGAGCAGAATACAGGTTACAGGGCTAGAGCAGAATACAGGGCTAGAGCAGAATACAGGGCTAGAGCAGAATACAGGGCTAGAGCAGAATACAGGGCTAGAGCAGAATACAGGGCTAGAGCAGAATACAGGGCTAGAGCAGAATACAGGTTACAGGGCTAGAGCAGAATACAGGTTACAGGGCTAGAGCAGAATATACAGGTTACAGGGCTAGAGCAGAATATACAGGTTACAGGGCTAGAGCAGAATATACAGGTTACAGGGCTAGAGCAGAACATACAGGTTACAGGGCTAGAGCAGAACATACAGGTTACAGGGCTAGAGCAGAACATACAGGTTACAGGGCTAGAGCAGAACATACAGGTTACAGGGCTAGAGCAGAACATACAGGTTACAGGGCTAGAGCAGAACATACAGGTTACAGGGCTAGAGCAGAACATACAGGTTACAGGGCTAACTACAGATCAAAACAAAGATACAATACAACAAGGTGTACTTAGGTATATATATATGTATATATATCCGAGTCCTTGGAGATATGGGCAAGTCCTTATAATCCAGGCAAGGAAAGCTTGGGAGGTCCAGGAGGATAACAAGTCCAGAGGTCTGTAGTAAGTAGGAGATCCAGGAGGTTTACAAATAATAAGTCCAGGAGAGATAACAGATAGTCTTGAGAAAATAGGATCCAGCAGAGTATGGGTCCTAGGAGGCCCAACAGGTAGCTCCTTGCAGCTTGGATATTTCCAAGACAATGTGGAATCGTTGGGCTTCAGGTGTGGCCTAGTTTTATGCAGGAATAGTAGGTGATCTAGGCAACACCTGAACGATGCACAGGCAGAGGTGAGTAGTGGTACTGCTATATGAAAGTCCCACTACTATGAGCCAGCACTGGGTTTAGGCTTTTTATTACGCCGCCGGCGTTGATCCTTACAGATTGGCTGTTACACTATATTGCCAAAGTATTGGCTCAAATATCCATATGCGAGTCAAGGCAGGTGAGCGAATACTTTTGGCAATATAGTGTATATCACACTCCTATGTGGGGTGGGATAGGAATCTCTTTCTACAACGAACGTTTCTATTGGATGTTGAAATAATAAACTGTTCTGACTATCGACGAGATATTCAGACGTGAAGCGGCCATATCCCGGTGTGGTTGGTTTTATTGTCTCCTCTGATCAGTGTAGCGCAGTGCCCTACTTCATTTTTGATATATGAGCAAGATATGACAGACTATTTGGGATTCCAATTATGGTAATTATAATAGGAAAATTGTTTTGTTTGTTTAACGTTATAATTTAACAATTTCTGTGAAAGATAAACAAAAAAATGAGCAAATTTACATTGTTTTAACGTTTAACTTTCTCACAATGACCGTTTCTGTTCAAAATTTCTATTTTACTCTATATTTGTTAACTTTGGATTGTTAAACTTGTTTCAAATAAATGCTTTGATATAAGCACTTTTTTTGAAGTAAAAGTTTTTAAGTGACGGGGTTAAGGTTAAAAAAGCACATTGGCACCCTCCGTTATATGGCCCCTGTCAGGCACCATCACCAATACTAAGGACCTTAGTGCAGCATAGTTAGGACAAGCAGTATATTCCTATTTCTAGAAAAACGAAACGAGTGCACAATGGCTTCTATCTATCATTACGACTGGGTTTCTGGCCAGACACTATCAGTATTCTCTTAGCCCTCTGTATATAACATTACCAGCTTTGATTGCCTTTGTGCATTTGGAAATATTTGATATATATTTATAACCTTTTTTCCTTAATTGTTCCGGGGCTTATAATAATCCATGAAATATTATAAAATATAATACAGAAATAATAAAATCTGGTAAAAATAAAAAAATATAAAATATATATGTAAACGTAAAAAATCTAGAATATGAAAATATAAAAAAATCTAGAATATGTATGAAAATATAAAAAAATTAAAAATATAGACAATATATGAAAATATAAAAATAAAAAACATAAAATATATATGAATATGGGTAATGTGATACAGTTTATTCTGACCTCTTTTCCATCTTCAAAAATGCTCTTCTTGGAACAGTGACCTCCGAATAAAAGAAAATTAAAAAACATGGCATAAAACCTGGGGTAATAGATGTCTCATATAAGCAATATACAGAATATATAATTTTTTGCCATCTTCTCTGTCCCCAGCCAATGCAACGCTCAGAGTTCTGGGAACGCCTCCTGCGCAGAGTGTCGTCTTTACTGCATCCAAAGCGGTACTTACCTGTTTCATTCTATTTCTTCACATGTCCTGATAAGTGAACAAGCTAAGCGACTGACATACACTATATGGACAAAAGTATCGGGACCCCTGACCATTCCACCAGCAGGACCTTTTATGACGTGACATTGGACACACACACAGACGTCATTATGGACTTGGTCCCCCTTTTGCAGCTATAACAGCTTCCACTCTTCTGAGAAGGCTGTCCACAAGATTTTGGGGTGTTTCTGTGGGAATGTTTGCCCATTCATCCAGTAGAGATGAATGATATCAGGCACCGATGTTGGATGTGGAGACCTAGCTCGCAATATCCAATCCAGTTCATCCCATGGTTTTGGATGTGAAGACCTAGCTCACAATATCCATTCCAGTTCATCCCATGGTGTTGGATGTGAAGACCTGGCTTGCAATATTCAATCCAGTTCATCCCATAATGTTGGATGTGAAGACCTGGCTTGCAATATTCAATCCAGTTCATCCCATAGTGTTGGATGTGAAGACCTGGCTCGCAATATCCAATCCAGTTCAGCCCATGGTGTTGGATGTGAAGACCTGGCTCGCAATATCCAATCCAGTTCATCCCATGGTGTTGGATGGGGTTGAAGTCAGGGCTGGGTGCAACTAGTCGTCCACACCAAACTCATCTCACCATGTCTTTATGGACCTTGCTATGTGCACTGGGGCACAGGCAGTGGTTACTTATGAATAGGAGCTATCCAGGATGGCTTGTTATTCTCTTGATAGACAAGAGCCTAAAGGATGGTGGGAATTCCTCGATTCTGGAAAGCTGTCACTGTCGCATGGGACAGCTGGATGGATGGGATGGGTGAGGGAGACTCTCTTGATACCATGACTGTTAAAATTTACTTTAATCAACGGTCAGGAAATGTGGCCTTCCAGAGGTTTTGGAAATACATTTCCCATGAGGTTCAAGCTAAGTTGCTGAGCATTATGGGAGATGTAGTTCCAAAATACCCGGAGAGCCAAGAATGAATTTCTTGACACCTAAAAAGAAATGCGTGGGCCCAATGGGAGCTACATTCCTTTGACAAAGTAGTAGAGGAACTATGTTCCCATGGGTTCCTGCCCGACTTGACCCCTGGTCATACTACCATATCCTTTACACAAAGCGTGGAGGCATCAAGTGAGAAGTCACATGCCGTCCCCCCTTATGAAACCATTCTCGAGGTCATAAATCAAAAAAATACAGGGATTCAGTCTCGACAGACTGAACCAGCATCGACATTGTCCAACAACATGGCCACACTTCCTGTGTCTTCTTTAATCATCCTCATTTTCAGGTGATCTTTCACACCTTGTTTTCCTCAGGTGAATCTACCAGGTTCTTCCCGCACTGTCTATGAGAACTGGAGAGAGCATAACCAGCGAGAAAGCCCTCAATACGGCACCATACCTCGGTAAGGACCCCATTATCACCAATCTAAAGGGGCCACTCCAGGTTGGATGTGACCCCCCCCCGTCCCCAAGAGTCTTTCTCCTGGTTCTTGTAGTCTGGTAAAATATGTGTTTTAGCAATTTTAACTCTTTACTTATTTCTGTACAATATTCTGACACAGGGTTTGGTTTAATTAGATCGGCAAGGTTTGGAAAAAATAGTTTTGCCAGATAGGTTTTCCGAAATGTAGGCAAAGTCATTTGAACAAGTTCAGCCATAGACAAAATCTGAAAAGTGGCCCCTGTTTGAAGAAAAAAAGAGAACGAGCCAGGAAAAAGCCTGAAAAAGTGCATTTACAGTCAGAAAGTGCCGTGATTTGCAAGTTATTTACCAAAGGATATGCGCTGCGGAATATGTTGGCGCTATATAAATAAAGAATAATAACTTCATCCAGACCGGCCCACTTCGTTTATGCAAACACTCAGGGCAGGATTAAGATCTTTATGGGCGGAGCTAAAGATTTTGTTTGGATTTTTCGGCATTATATGAAATGAAAACATTATTTTATATTGTGATTCCATTTTGCTGAAAATATAGTGAATTCACTATTTAGTAAATCTTCACCATGTTTTGTTGAAAATGGAGTCGCCAAAGCAGTTATCGAACGCCGGCGAAAACCACCAAATTGCGCCAATAACCGCCGAATTGAGCCGAATTGGCATCGGAAAATTCCTCTGAACTGAAGAGAGAAAAAAAAAAAAAAGCTCCTATTCTCCTTATAGGAGCTAAAATCAATAAAAATATGTCCAAATAATAAAGAAGGTCCTTTAAAAAAAATAATAAAAAGATCTATTAGAAAATTAAAAAGTCTTTTAAAGATAAAAAAACAAAAATGTATAAAAATAAAAAAAATGACTAAATGGCCTTTCAAAAAAAATTTAAAATTAAAAAAAGCAGACCTAGGCGAGCCCGAGGCTCAGGCCCAGACAGGCGGCCGGTCACTCCGGCCCACTGAGCCATCGGCCCACCGGGATCTCCCGGTAGTCCCGATGGCCAGTACATTCCTGGTGGAGGGTTCCCTTAATGAGCAGCAATGCAGTTGGTATAGATATAATACAATGTATTTAGATCAACCCTTAAGCTGTAATGACCCTTTATATCAGGGTTTCCAAACCTGTCCTCAGGACCCTCGTCCAGGCCAGATTTTGCAGATCACCTTGGGGAAATGCAGACTGAATCCTGCAATCACGGAGCAGCAAATCATATCACCTGTGCTGTGCTTCACATATCCTGCAAACCTGGCCTGTTAGGGGAACCTGAGGACAGGTTTGGGAAACAGTGACACTGCTTCATATAAACCAGGGAATGTAGGGTAAAGGTTTGCTTTAATGCTCCTGAAATTCTGCCACATTATCCTACAATAAATGATGTGTAAACTCCTGTATGTCGTAGAGAAATATTGTTTTTCTTCCTATTTTTGGCAATAAATAACCCTTCTCTGATATGAAATGAAAACACTGTTACTTTTAACTCCGTGTATTGTTATGGTTTTGTTCTGATGACATCAAGCTTGTCATGTCTTTTATTCTTACAGTTTGGGCACTCTGGGGATCGGTAGTGATTACGCCCCGTTTCTGCACTACCTGGGAATAACTTCCATGGATATAGCCTACACCTACGACTCGGTAATAAAACGCACTTTAACACGGCTCCTTTCTTATTTATTTGTTGCACATTTTTTTCCTGTTACAAATGTCTGTGTGCGCTGAACGCTTGTGCAAATGTAAGCCTCAAATAGTTTCAGCATATTTTGTCACGGCCTCTCTCTCGGGACCAATAAACCTGTTTTGCCATGTTTTAATATGCCCGCATTTATTTCAGCTTGACTCCTTTTTATTATGTTCACATGCCACATTGTCTACATTATAGCCACATGCCATACTACCCCCATTGTCCACATATGACTATCATGTCACAGTACCTCCATTATGCCCATATGCCAACATGCCACAATAACTCCATTATGCCTACATACCACATTGCTTTCATTATGTTTCCATTATTGCCAACATGCCACATTGCATAAACTATGCCCATATGCCAGATTGCCAAAATGCCTCAAGCCTACATGTCACATAGCCAGCATGCCATATTGCCTCCAGTGTGCCCTCATGCCATATTGCCTCTATTATAACCACATGCTTTATTTCCAACATGCCCCATTTCCTTTATGCCCACATGCCACATATTTCAGTTTGCCATTACTTAATAATTGGAGGGTTCCAGGCACTCCAGTCAATAAGGCTAGGGTCAGACGAACGCATTTTTCACGTTGTCCGTGAAAAAGTGCGTTTGAACAAATGGACGTATTTTTTCACGGAATACGCGATAGCGGTCATACGATGCGCATTTTCGTCCGTGATATTGTACGGATCATCAATAAAACCCTTTTTGTGTCTGGACGTTATGTTGGCCGGACATTAGCAGCGTCTGACGTCTCCCAATCACGCAAACACGCCGCTATACGGCCGCAGCGCACTCTGTACGTCCGTACTAGCGGTTTGACGTTCTCGAAAAAATGCGTTCGTTTGCCACTTGCGTTGCACGGACGAACTTTCGTGAGGCCGTTCGTCGTATGCTGCCCGGCGTTGGACGTCATTTGCTGCTAGCACGGCCGTGATTTCGTGCGGCTCTGGCTAGGGTCAGACGAGCGCAGTGCGAACGCGCGTGCAGGCGCACTTAATCACGGCCGTAGTAGCAGCAAATGCCAGGCAATGACGGCCAATATACGAAGTACGGTCGCACAAAAGTCCGGCTGCGCAACGCAAGTGGAAAACGAACGCATTTTGTCGAGAACGTAAAACCTCTAGTACGGTCGTACAGAGTGCGCTGCGTCCGCTAGAGGCGTGTGTGCGTGATTAGGAGACGTCAGACGCTGCTAATGTCCGGCCAACATAACGTCCAGATGCACAAAGTGTTTTATTGATGATCCGTACAAAATCACGGATGCAAATGCGCATCGTATGACCGCTATCGCGTACTCCGTGAAAAAATGCGTCCATTCGTTCGAACGCACTTTTTCACAGACAACGCGAAAATGCGTTCGTCTGACCCTAGCCTAAACGCACGTTAAAACTGCGTTCGTCTGACCCCAGCCTTAATCGTGTTTTTATTGAGCTCATATTATGTTAGGCTGATGTCAGACGAGCGCATTTTGTACGGACGCACGTTCTGACGGAAGAGGCAGTAGTGGCCACACAGTCTGTTTTTTTCACTGATGTTTTTTTTGACAGATGTAGGAGGGAAAATAAATTAATATGAAAAACCATTTTGTCCATCAAAAATGCTGGATGCACAAATGCAGTCCGTCTGACCACGTTCATCACTCACACACAAAGCTATGCGGACGTTGCAGACGCAGCGCACTCTGTGCGTCCTTTCTAGCGGTTTTACGTTCTTGCCTGCCTTGCGTCCGTTTGCCGCATCCTTTGTGCGTCTGCACTTTGTGTGTGGGTTTCTATTGATCATAATTGTATGCTACCACGGACGTGTACACTGCGCTCGTCTTACACCAGCCTTAGGCTAGGGTCAGACTAACGCATTTTTCACGTTGTCCGTGAAAATGTGCGTTCGAAGAATGGACGTATTTTTTCACGGAATACGCAATAGCGGTCATACTATGCGCAGTTTCATCCGTGATTTTGTACGGATCATCAATAAAACACTTCTTGCATCTGGACGTTATGTTGGCCGGACATTAGCAGCGTCTGATGTCTCCAATTCACGCACACACGCCGCTAGCGGGCGCAGCGCACTCTGTACGTCAGTACTAGTGGTTTAACGTTCTCGAAAAAATGCGTTCATTTTCCACTTGCGTTGCGCAGCCGGACTTTTGTGCGACCGTACTTCGTATATTGGCCGTCATTGCCCGGCATCTGCTGCTAGCACGGCCGTGATTAAGTGCGCCAGAACGCGCGTTCGCACTGCCTCAATCTGACCCTAGCCTTAGAGAGCACAAAACCGCTTCCATCTCACCCACAGCTGCTCTGTTCTCCATGGGTGTGCACATAATTAAGCTATCAGGTCTATTCAAAGAAAGGTGAAACTCAGGAGAATGACTGGAGAAGTGAAAATTCTAGGTCAAAATAGCCAGACCTGAAAAATTCTCCCATTTATCTCACTTTCCAAATCGGCTATTTGGTCTAGATTGTTCTCTTCTCCTGATTTTCACCTTTCTCTGAATAACCCTGTATGTGTGCTCCAGGCAAAACGGGTGCGCGTGTACATATAAACACCTTACAGACAGGGCCGGATTTTAATAATTAGGCAGAGTAGGCATGTGCCTACATGGGTCTGCCACAAGGGGGAGCCTCGCTCTGTTCAAAAAAAGTTTTTTTTTTTATTTTACAATTTACAATCATTTAATAATAATAATAATTTCAAGGTTATTCAGAGACAGGTGAAAACCAGCAGAACTGGCAGGAGAAGAGAACAATCTAGACCAAATAGCCGATTTGGAAAGTGAGATAAATGGGAGAATTTTTCAGGTTTGGCTATTTTGACCTAGAAGTTTCACTTCTCCAGTAATTTTCCTGGTTTTCGCCTCTCTCTGAATAACCCTGTGTATCTCTGGAGCCCTAAGGGATAGAGAGACATATGAAGTGTCATTGGAAAGGTCAGATTATGGCCTTTCCAATGATATCAAATATAACCAGATTAGATTTATGTGAAAATAAAATAACAAAATATTATTGTTCTCTATTTTTTCTAACGCAGCATTATTATTCAGTTTACAATTATAAGGCTAGGGTCAAACGAACGCATTTTTCGCATCGACCGTCAAAAAGTGCGTCCGAACGCATTGACGTATTATTTTTTTTATGGTGGACGCGAAAGCGGTCAAACGATGCGCACTTTTTGCGTCTGGACGTTATAATGGCCGGACATTAGCAGAGTCTGACGTCTCCTAATCACGCACACACGCCGCTATCCTGACGCAGCGCACTCCGTACATCAGTACTAGCGGTTCTATGTTCTTGAAAAAATGCGTTCGTTTGCCACTTGCGTTGTGCGGACGAACTTCGTATATTGGCCGTCATTTGGCTGCTACTGCGGCCGTGATTAAGTGCGCCTAAACGCACGTTAAAGATGCGTTCGTCTGACCCCAGCCTAAAGTGCACAGTGATGCTGGGCTAACTCACCTTCTCATTTCCCACACTGCCAGTAAGTGTGGAGCTGATGATGCGGGGCATTGTTTCATCGACAACCTAGACCGTGGCGCTGCAGTGAGGAGACGGGGACTTTGGTACCTGCATCTCTGAATTGTACACCGCACAAGGTTAAGTGAGGTGTCATTGGAAAGGTCAGAGTCTGGTCTTTACAATGATACCAAACATGACCATGTAATGTGTAAAAATGGAAATTCCCAAAAAGTAAATGCAAAATGTACTTTTTTTTTCTCCTTTCTACGGCAAAGGTATTATATGCTTTTACATATAAAACAAACATTGCCGCTGCACTAACTCAATTGATGCAACAGATTCTGCCCCTTCTTTTGATTTCAACGCAGAGAGAAACTGTCTTTCTGTTTTTTTTTTATTATTTTTTTTCCCCTTTAGTTTGCCGCAAAATGAAAATTTAAGAATTCATTTTGGCATATTTCCTTTTTTTTGTCCGGGGGGGGGGGGGTGGAGGCACTCCACATTCTTGTGCCTACAGGCTCATGCAAATCCAGCCCTGCTTACAGAGACCAGTGATTATGGTTTATGTGGTTGTGTAAGGCTTGCAGGATGGGGTATATAGAGTAAAATTACACAGTGTGTCCGATTAATGTGTCTATGCTGATGTTAGTTCATGGGGGACTCAGAGCCGCTTTGATTATTTATATAATCTCTCCTTTTCATACAGAGGCAAACATCAGCCCGGATATACCCTACTTACCACACGGCATTTGACACATTTGATTACACAGCTAAATATATTGATCCTGGTAAGTTTACATATTATGTTAACCCTGCCACAACCAAAAAACATGTAGATGCATTCTTTTCACATTGAAGAACAAAACTGAGCACATGGGGCAGCTCTTGGAATCATTTAATGCGGAAATAATGTTATTCCTGGCAAGAAATAAAAACTCACTGTGAAATCTCTCCTGTATTGTTACAGTGAAGCAAAATAAGGGAATAGCTCAACAAACTTTACTGCTGCATTACAGCAGCCAGGGATTTGGCCAAATACAGGGAGAGCTGGGAGGTCACTCACTGCTGTACAGGGTTAAGATTCAGGGGGTTATAATGAGTGTAAATCCCTGTACAGTACAGATACAAGGTATTTCTGTAATTGCCATACACAGGCATTATGCAGCACATACAGATACAAGGTGTTGCTGCAAATGCCACACACAGGCATTATGCAGCACATACAGTTACAAGGTGTTGCTGTAATTGCCATACACAGGCATTATGCAGCACATACAGATACAAGGTGTTGCTGCAATTGCCATACACAGGCATTATGCAGCACATACAGATACAAGGTGTTGCTGTAACTGCCATACACAGGCATTATGCAGCACATACAGATACAAGGTGTTGCTGTAACTGCCATACACAGGCATTATGCAGCACATACAGATACAAGGTGTTGCTGTAATTGCCATACACAGGCATTATGCAGCACATACAGATACAAGGTGTTGCTGTAACTGCCATACACAGGCATTATGCAGCACATACAGATACAAGGTGTTGCTGTAACTGCCATACACAGGCATTATGCAGCACATACAGATACAAGGTGTTGCTGTAATTGCCATACACAGGCATTATGCAGCACATACAGATACAAGGTGTTGCTGTAATTGCCATACACAGGCATTATGCAGCACACACAGATACAAGGTGTTGCTGTTATTGCCATACACAGGCATTATGAAATATGCAGCACATACAGATACAAGGTGTTGCTGTAATTGCCATACACAGGCATTATGCAGCACATACAGATACAAGGTGTTACTGTAATTGTCATACACAGGCATTATGCAGCACATACAGATACAAGGTGTTGCTGTAACTGCCATACACAGGCATTATGCAGCACATACAGATACAAGGTGTTGCTGTAACTGCCATACACAGGCATTATGCAGCACATACAGATACAAGGTGTTGCTGTAATTGCCATACACAGGCATTATGCAGCACATACAGATACAAGGTGTTGCTGTAATTGCCATACACAGGCATTATGCAGCACACACAGATACAAGGTGTTGCTGTTATTGCCATACACAGGCATTATGAAATATGCAGCACATACAGATACAAGGTGTTGCTGTAATTGCCATACACAGGCATTATGCAGCACATACAGATACAAGGTGTTACTGTAATTGTCATACACAGGCATTATGCAGCACATACAGATATTGCATTGCTAATAATCTCATTCCAATCATTACAAATCCCCATAAGCAGGAGATCTGAACATTTTATTATCTGTCTGCATCACATTTACTGACACAAAGGCCATTTCTGCCTGTATGCTGATAATGCAGACCTCGTGTGACATTGTACGAGATTAAGGGTGCCATCTAGAGTTTAGAATTTTTTTAATCCCAGCAGTATTTCTGTAAAGCATAAGCGTTTACATGCATGTTTCTTGACACTATAGCTCGATATGCTTGGCTGCTCCTTTTGGAACTTTCTGCCCTCAAATATGGGCAGTTTCTTTCCTAACCCTTGATATGACAATGCAAGTCTCCAGCTTTAATAGTGGGGTGGCTGCGGCTTGACAAACTTGCCATTCATTCAAGCTTACATATTTATTTTCTGTGTTAATCTGTATATGTGTGATTTTTTTTTTGTATATCTTGCATTGTATTACTTTGTATTACTGTAACATTTCTATGTTCTTGAACCTAAGACATACTTGAAAATGAGAGAAATCTCAAAGTATCCTTCCTGGAAAAATACTTTATAAATAAATAATTTGGTCGAAATTTTGCCACCCTGTATCCTAATAAAGTTGGTTGATTAAGTCGCCTGTGGAGTGACTGGATTCCTTTATTAAGTTCTTGTCTGCATGCTAGAACTGTGACCATGGAGTTACCCACCGTTGGCAGGGCATCATATTGGCAATATGCGGCCACGGAGTACGTTGCTGCTTTATGAAATTCATCCTTAATGGTATCAGTGTCTTGGAAAGCCCCGGTCTTCTGTAATGTCTATTGTTGTGCCGTAGGTTTTCTGTGCCATCAGTTGGTTGGCCGTACTGCTGGAAACGTCTTGTTACGACTGTCTGACAGCCTTATCCTTCCTCTGGGAGTGCGGGACTACGTGGAGCTTCTAGATGATTACTACAGAGTAGCCGAGACCAATTTCCAGGTCAATCTCAACCAGAACGGCATATCTCTAGGTATGTGGGGACCCACCAGAGTTTATTAATACAGAAATCACACTATTAGAATCTCCTTCCAGTTTTCTTACCATACTTTACCATACAATGCATATGTATCAGCGGCTTCCGATAACCTTATGAACAGGTTACTGGGGGCATACGCTTATGCATGTTTTATTTAACGTGTGCCAATGGTATCCAAAACAACTTTAGCTCATTTGAAACACCTCCCAAATCTGCCTGTACATTGTGTTAGCCAAACTGCTGACAGATGGATCTTTTTCTCAAAAAACCCTTGTAAATAAATCTCCCTTAGCTTCCTGTTTGCTGTCAGTGCTGCGGCATGCCGCATGATGTATTTCAATGGGGAGGGATTTATTGTTCTCTCAGCAGGAGGCACTCCCCCAGGGCTGTTGCAGAACTAAAATTCCCTACAGACTCACAGATCGTCTGAGGAGATAGGGATGTTGGATGCTTGGTAAGGTTCAACTGTTAACCCTTCACTACAGTGCTGTGATTCCCCCAGCAAGTGTCAGCTAAAGAAATATAGTTTTCAGGGAGGAAAGGAGGGAGGAATACAAACAAACATGAGATATATACATATGGCTGTGTGTGCTCTGCAGACCAGCAATAGGATGGGGGGGGGAACCTTTTCAGCCTTTCAGAGTTAATATTAGAAACCTTGTTGTTATCTGAACTTCCCCCCTCCTCAGAGCCATTCCGAGCTGAGAATCATACAGCCTGGATGTTTAATCCCTCCCACGAAAGAACGGAAGCATAAAACATGTCCGCCTTCATGAGAAGAGCAGGCAGATTAGGAGCTATGAAAACTCACACAACTCCATTGGAAGGTGTAAAATAAAAAAAGTTTACTGGTTTAAATTACGCTACAATAAAACACATATCAAAAATCTCTATAACGGTTGGCAGGTGCGCTTTAACCGACGATTTAACATATATTTTTCAGCACCATTGAAAGCTGCTATAGACAGGTACAGGACAGCATCAGGGAATTTCCAAAAGACAATTGAGGACCTCAAGGACACCGATAAGATGTAAGTGCCGTGTGGAGAGAATCCCCCAAGTAATCCTCTTCATTCATTTATCAAAAAGGTCCAATTTACCAGAATCCAGTCCCACAATTAAAATACAAAGACCTGTTTGTTGTTTTTTATCTCCTCAACGACAGGTGAATGGTGCTCATCAGGATGGGGTTAACTATGATGGGGTGTACTAGTACGCCCCACTGTCAGGTGCTGCGTTGGGGCTCTCCTTTGGCCTGCCCACACAGCTGACGCGCGCCGCTTGTCATTGGCTGCAGGGGGTTGGCCTGAGTTTGCGTGCCGACTGCGGGGACAGGCCAAGACAGCCCATAGAAGTCAACAGGGCGTACTAGTACGCCCCGCGTCTTCTAAGCCCACCTGCCGCAGGGACGGCATAGTGCGCCCTGCGGCGGGAAAGGGTTAAAGGGGCAATCTACTCATCGTGACCACTTTGTAATTATAAAGTGGTCAGGATGTGAGAGTGCCCCCCTCCCGCTGCCCTGATCTGGCAAAAAATTCTGGGTGAAGTGGAAGAGTTTCATCCACCCCACCCAGTGTCACCAGCAGGCGTTTTTTTTTTAAATTCCCGGCTGCCGGTCACTAGTGATGTCACACGCGGAGAGCGGCTGACATCACCCTCTGAGACCAATCGCTGTAGCGAGCGCTCGCAGAGAGGCAGCGCTGGATCTGCTCTGTGCAGGCGCTGCGGATCTGGCATACGTAAAGTGAGTAAATCCTGTGGCGGTACAGGTACACAATTTGCAGGTCCAGTGCTACACAAGTTGGGTAGGAGCGCACATTTTGCAGAAAATCTTCAGAGGCTTCCCGGTTTGGGAGTTCTTCAGCCAAAGAGGAGGAGCAGCGCGCGGCGAGGGAGAAAAGGTGGGTAAAATCACCATAAATAATGAGGCGTCAGCAGTATCTGCCTGATTACTTAACAGCAAAAATGTTCAATTCAATATTGTATCTCTTTAAAAATGTTAAACTCTCTTTTTTGGGAGCTAGAGAGTTTGGACGCACCCGTTGTTGATCATTATCGGGGATACAAAACATTTTATTTATCTTTTTGCTTATGAACATAGTGCGCAGCAGATGGAGCAGACATATATTCCGTCTTCCTGGACACTTCCTTGTGTACAATGAAACCATTAAACGGCTGACACTGTTATCTCGTCTGACCAGGGCTCTTTTCTTTTCAGACCCCTCAAAATACGGATGATTAATGATCAACTGATGCTCCTGGAACGTGCTTTTCTTAACGACTTGGCCTTCCCTAACAAACTATATTTCAGGTATGTCCTCACAGGGTTTTTTTTTTATTACTATTATTAATTTTTTTTTGGAAAAGTAATTAAAAAAAATACAAAAATCTACTTCTGGATGATCTGGACAATCCAATGAAACCAGTGACCCAGCTGCAAGGTTTAAAGGGTATAAAAAATGGTCTCTCTCTCCTTCATTACTTTTGTAATACAGTATACACACAGCCTGGCCAAAAAAGACCACACACTGTAATATTTGGTCTCGTCGCCTTTTGCTGTAACTGCATCACGCATTCGCCGCGGCATCATTTCAATAAGCTCCTGCAATGTCACAGCATTTATTAGCGTCCAGAGTGGCATTAATTTGTGGCCACGATCTTGTGTTGATGATGGGAGAGTCGCAGCGCTGCGTAAAGTCTTCTCCAGCAAAAGATTAACCTCAATGGGGTTAAGGTCTGGACTGTGCGGTGGCCAATCCATGTGTGAAAATGATGTCTCATGCTCCCTCAACCACTCTTGCACAATTTGAGCCCGATGAATCCTGGCATTGCCATCTTGGAATATGCCCGCTGTGCCATCAGGGAAAAAAAAACCATTGATGGAAAAACCTGCTCATTCAGGGAGTTACATGACCTAATTTTTTGGGCGCATAACTTTGCTGAACCTAGACCTGACCGACTGAAGCCTCTCCAGATCATTACCTATTGGCTTAGTTTTATCCAGGTGGTGAATTGTTTTTTTGGCCAGTCTGTTGCTTGTTGTTCTTTTAGCAGGCGCTTTATGTGTTGGGGTTGGGAATTGCTTCATTTATTCTCATAGTGGATTAAACCACAATGATTGCAATACTTGTTTACGTCACATGACCTTCTCTGTTTTTGCTGTAGCCACGTGCTGTGGGCCACACGTACCGCCAGTTTCGTGACATTCCCAGGACTTGCAGATGCTTACCAGCAAGCCGTGGAGAGCAATTTGTCAGACGACTGGGCGCTGGCCCGCCGCCACCTGACCGTCGCCATTCAGGCAGTGGACAGCGCCACATCAACCTTGGAGAAAGTCTCTGAACTTTAATGCAGTCCATTAATAGCCGTGCACATGTTTCCAGGGCAGCGTTCCACAAGAACATCCCGCGCATGTTCTTCGAGGGGCAGCATTCCACAAGATCGTCCCGTGCATGTGCTTCGAGAGGCAGCGTTCCACAAAATCATCCCGCGCATGTGCTTCGAGAGGCAGCGTTCCACAAGATCATCCCGTGCATGTGCTTCGAGAGGCAGCGTTCCACAAGATCATCCCGTGCATGTGCTTCGAGAGGCAGCGTTCCGCAAGATCATCCTTAATTCAGAAATCTTAAAGAAATGGAAATTAAAATACATATATATATGTAAATAGAAACCTGTTTCTGCAGTCAATTCCAAGCGTGTATTAGAAAATTGCAACGTATTCCTTAGAAGCACAGACATATACCTCCTGACAATGCAGGCATGAAGAAAAACACCCAGAAGAGGGCATATACAAAAGCATTCACACACACACACACACACACATTAAAAAGACTCACGGACAAAAGCATACAAACACATAAATACACACACGTACATAAGCACACACACGTACATTAAAAACACACATACATAAATTAAATACACACACATTAGATACACACATGTACATAAGCACACACATACATTAAATACACACACGTACAAATGCATACACACACATACAGACACATACATACTGTACATTAAATAAACATATAGACACATAAGCATACAGACATACATACATCACATACACAAGCAAACACACACACACATACATACACACTACATACATTAAATACACAAATATGTGCACACAAATATATACAGACATTATATATATATAGTTATTCAAAGACCACCGAAATTTTGGAGCTCTTTCATTCGGTGCCCTTCGGTGAGTTCAATTCGTAGACCCTGTGGTTAATTCAGCATTCACTGCAGGGTCCCCGAAGTGTGCCAAATGGATCCACCGAACGCCGACGATAAACCTGTCGAACGCATCCAATAAACCGCTGGACACAGCCGACGATCCGCCTAACATACCATCAAAGGCCTCCGATCAGCCTCCAAACGCCGCCGAAAAAAGCCAGCCAGTCGTCACAGTGGTAAAAAAAAACTGGGGAAATTCATCGTTCGGTGCAATTTTGTGGCCAATACGGCAGTCTTTGAATAACCCCTAGTGTCTGTGTATAGTCGAAGTCCCAGATGACAAAGCTTTCTCGAATGATGGGGGTGTAAGGAAATACACAGTAATTTAATACATCCCCAAAAAAAGGAAAATGGAGGCTAGATTACAAGTCAGATGTAAACCTAAGGCTGTACTCTGAGGTAAAATGTCTCTTGAATGATATCCCCTCCTGACAGAAGAGGGCTGGTGAATGTCAGCCCGGGGGGGGACAATTATTAGCAAACAGCCCGTTTGCAGCCCCCCCAAATAGTGAACATTAAAGCACATCTCACGCCTTCTGTATACAGTTTCCTGCTTTTCTCATAGAATTTTATATATATATATAGGAATTAAATATCCTTACCACAGATTATATTATCATTTTATTGTGTCCTATTTCCCCCAAAAGTTATACACAATGCTGTGAAAACGAAATCCTTAAGAATATCTAATTGGTGCTTTATAATCCCGATAACCCCCTATTAGGGAGGAAATTATCCCCATGGCAGCCTTTCCCCTGCAGTGCCGTGTATACAGACAGCCCCGCCCCGCGCACCTCATACTGTATTTAAATGGGAATGGGGTTATGAACTTGTGTCTCACAGGCCCTGTATGCTAGTGGCACAGGGGGCAACTGCCCCCCTTGCTAGCCCTTCCCTGCCTCCTGACCCCCCTGGCCACTTTCCCCATTATAAAATCGGATATATCCCGGTTACATCTTGTCTAGCTGCTCGTTCCTCCCTTTGAAGGTGCGGCTGTCACGTGACTCAAAGGGGCGGGGGACTCACTCCAGCCTTCATCCAATCCAGTGGCTCTCAATCTGAGCTTGTTGAGAATCATTGGCTGGTCAGGAGCGCACCTAACTGCTCATTCCTGACCGATATCAAGACATTTTGCGGTTTTAATAAATGTAGTGCCTGTACGTCCAGCTTTACAAAAAAAGTTAATGTTTAGGCCAAAAAACAACAACAACAATAAAACAACCCCATGTGTCCGTTTTTCAGTCATTGTCAGTATGTTGGCAATGTGGCTATACTTTGTGGATGGCAAATGACCTCTAGAGCGTCTTCCTGCCATTGGGTGGGTTCAGATGATAAGAGGTCAACAACGAAAAGCACCGTTCCCAACTCTGTAAGCGACAAGCTTTCATCGAAAGGACAGGCATTCGTCTTGGGTCACTCGATGGCGACATTTGAATAATAACAAGCATTGATGGAAGTTCCGTAAAGCTGACAAGAAAACCACATTATTAAGCAACAATCCAGTAAGAAACTACACGCAGGGCTGCCACCAGAGTGGGCTAAATCCCTGGTGGGTAAAATGAGTTTCCTGTGGGAGAGTGCTCGCTTTGCACCTGTACCTGGCAACGACCATACTAATCGCTCCCTCACTGATTAGCCTGAGTGCTTTTACTGTCCCCAGATGCTGCGGCCCACCGGGGAATTTCCTGGTATCTCGGTAGGCCAGTCCAAGGTGGCGTGGAGGGGCCCTTACATCTGAGGAACTTTGACAAGTTACACAGTGCTTAGTAAGCACTTGAGCTACTGGGCACCTTAACATATCATGGACGGTCACCCCCTGATAGCTGCCCTGACTAAACATCTTCTTGAATATTGCAGCATTATAGGTTTTATATGTTACCTTATCTGATCAAACATCTGCCTGTTTATCTATTTATCTACAGTATATCTAACTATATCTACCCAATAATATTTATCTATCCATATCTATCTATATCTACCTTTCTATATCCATCTTCCCAACCATATAAAGTGGGGCAAAAAAGTATTTAGTCAGCCACCAATTGTGCAGGTTCTCCCACTTAAAAAGATGAGAGAGGCCTGTAATTGTCATCATGGGTAACTTCAACTATGAGAGACAAAATGAGGGAAAAAAATGCAGAAAATCACATTGTCTGATTTTTAAAGAATTTGTTTGCAAATTATGGTGGAAAATAAGTATTTGGTCAATATCAAAAGTCCATCTCAATACTTTGTTATATATCCTTTGTTGGCAATGACAGAGGTCAAATGTTTTCTGTAAATCTTCACAAGGTTTTCACACACTTTTGCTGGTATTTTTGCCCATTCCTCCATGCAGATCTCTAGAGCGGTGATGTTTTGGGGCTGTCGCTGGGCAACACGGACCTTCAACTCCCTCCAAAGGTTTTCTATGGGGTTGAGAGCTGGAGACTGGCTAGGCCACTCCAGGACCTTGATATGCTTCTTACGAAGCCACTCCGTCGTTGCCTGGGTGGTGTGTTTGGGATCATTGTCCTGCTGAAAGACCCAGCCATGTTTCATCTTCAATGCCCTTGCTGATGGAAGGAGGTTTTCACTCAAAATCTCACGATACATGGCCCCATTCATTCTTCCCTTTACACGGATCAGGCGTCCTGGTCCCTTTGCAGAAAAACAGCCCCAAAGCATGATGTTTCCGCCACCATGCTTCACAGTAGGTATGATGTTCTTTGGATGCAACTCAGCATTCTCTCTCCTCCAAACACGACTAGTTGAGTTTTTACCAAAATGTTCTACTTTGGTTTCATCTGACCATTTGACATTCTCCCAATCCTCTTCTGGATCATCCAAATGCTCTCTAGCAAACTTCAGACGGGCCCGGACATGTACTGGCTTAAGCAGGGGGACAAGTCTGGCACTGCAGGATTTGAGTCCCTGGCGGCGTTACTGATAGTAGCCTGTGTTACTTTGGTTCCAGCTCTCTGCAGGTCATTCACTAGGTCCCCCCATATGGTTCTGGGATTTTTGCTCACCGTTCTTGTGATCATTTTGACCCCACGGGGTGAGATCTTGCGTGGAGCCCCAGATCGATGGAGATTATCAGTGGTCTTGTATGTCTTCCATTTTCTAATGATTGCTCCCACAGTTGATTTCTTCACACCTAGCTGCTTGCCTATTGCAGATTCCGTCTTCCCAGCCTGGTGCAGGTCTATAATTTGTTTCTGATGTCCTTCGACAGCTCTTTGGTCTTGACCATAGTGGAGTTTGGAGTGTGTCTGTTTGAGGTTGTGGACAGGTGTCTTTAATACTGATAACAAGTTCAAACAGGTGCCATTCATACAGGTAACGAGTGGAGGACAGACGAGCCTCTTAAAGAAGACGTTACAGGTCTGTGAGAGCCAGAAATCTTGCTTGTTTGTACTGTAAGTGACCAAATACTTATTTTCCACCATAATTTGCAAATAAATTCTTTAAAAAATCAATGTGATTTTTCTGGATTTCTTTTCTCATTTTGTCGCTCATAGTTGAAGTTACCTATGATGACAATTACAGGCCTCTCTCATCTTTTTAAGTGGGAGATCCTGCACAATTGGTGGCTGCCTAAAAACTTTTTTGCCCCACTGTATATCTATTCTTCTATATCTCTTTCCATCTTTCTATAGCTATCTACCCAATCATATATATCTTTCTAGATCTCTTTATATCTTTCTATATCTACCCAATCATATATATCTTTCTAGATCTCTTTATATCTTTCCCCAATCATATATATCTATCTTTCTATATCGCTTTCTATATCTATCTACCCAATCATATATATCTATATTTCTATCTATCTTTCTATCTGAGTTCAGTAGTTAAAAGAGCGCTCCTTAAAACCTTCACACTGCCAGGTACAACGTTCCAGGGTCCCCACCCATAAACCTAAGCCCTAACTCTATCATTTTGCTGCATTTTGCTTCAGTTTCAGGCAACAGATTCTGCTTCTTCTTTGGTGCGAGTGCAAAGAAGAACCAGAATCCGTTGCCTAAAACTGAAGCAAAAATGCAGCAAAATGATAGGGTTAGGGTTTAGGATTAGGGCTAACCCTGTTCCTAATCCTAAAACTAATCCTAAAACTAAATTAACTATTGTGCAGATAATAATAAAGAAAAAGATGTAAAGAATTTAAAAAACAGACTTTTTTATTATTTATGGCTGACTTTGAACTGCTGCAATTTGGGAGCAATTGAAACTTTTCACCTACTACCGAAATTTTTCAACTGCTCCAGAGGCATCGAATCTGGAAGTGTCCAAATTGGAGCTTCATTATTTTTTATCAGCATTGATTTTCAACAATTCCAGAAGGTGACATCATTCAAACTGACAACGACATCAGAATTTACACTGTTCCTGGGTCTTTTTTTGGATGTACTAATCAGTCAAAGCAACAATCTAGTGTTATGAAATCCATTTTATTTTTTCCTTATCCTGTTGTGTTAAGGCCGGGGTCAGACGAGCGCACTATGTGCGCCCATACTGACGTTCCTCCCGGCATCCGTCGCAGCGCTGTGACGCTTCGACGGGGCAGGCCACACGCTGTAGCACTCAGACAAATTGCGCGTGCTACAGCGGGCGCGCTGCGGCCATGCTGAAAGCATCCCCGTCGAAACACTGCAACGCGCATTCGATGGGGCTGCAAAGCGCAATCCTCCATAGGAGGATCGAGCCTTGCCGTGCTGAGCGCAGTAACTGCACTCGGCGAGGCGGCCAGAAGGGCGTCAGAGTGGAAGGCGGAGTGGAACCTCAAATTATACAGCACTATGGGGCTTGCGCGCTTTACATACGCAAGTCCTGTAGCGCCTGTGCAAAACGATGGATCGGAGCTGTGTGCGCATGCGCAGATTCGATCCATTGGCTGCCTCTCTGAGAACGCTCGCTACGATTGGTCTCAGGGGGTGACGTCAGCCGCTCTCTGTGTGGTGATGTCACTAGTGACCGATCTGGTGATCGGCAGCCGGGAAATTCAAAAATCCCGGCTGTTGGTGATGCTGGGTGGGGTGGAGGAAACTCTTCCGCTTCACCACGCTGTTTTTCCAGATTGGAGAACCTGGGGGGGGGCACTCCTCACAGCCTAACAATTTTATAACTATAAAGTGGTCAGGATGAGTAGAGAGTACCTTTAAACGAGTCATTTCTTAGAGAGTAGTTGGTGATGAACAAGAATATGGCAATGAAAATGCAAACCTGGCTGTTTGATCCACAATAGGTTTTTTGTTTCAGCCAATTTCGGCGATTTACATTTTGACGAAAATACAATGAATTCACTATTTTGCGAATGGTCGCCTTATTTTGCTGAAATTGGAGTCGCTGAAGGACCTGTCGGACGTCGGTGAAAACCACCAAATTGCGCTGATAGCCACCAAAATTGGCATCGGCGAATTGTACCAAACTGAAAAAAAAGGAAGTCTCCTATACTCCTAATAGGAGTTGCAATCAGTAAAAATGTGTCCAAATAATAATATCAGGTCCTTTAAAAAAAAAAAAAAAAAGGTCTGTTGCAAAATAAAAAAAAGTCTTTCAAAAAATGGCATCTAAAAACTACAAAGAAATACAATAAGGTCTTTTAAAAACTACAAAGAAATACAATAAGGTCTTTTAAAAACTACAAAAAAATACAGTAAGCTCTTTTAAAAACTACAAAAAAATACAGTAAGGTCTTTTAAAAAATACAGAAATAAAAATGGTCTTTTAATTGCTTATTTTTTAAAAATAATTACTTTTTTCCATTGAATCCTAGGGGATGCGTTTGTTTCAACCTGTCGAACTGAAACACCAAAAATTAGGGCATTTCACTGGAATTTCCGTGCAATTCGGCATTCTGAAATAGAAGACTTGGTAGTCATCTATGGGGCAATTTTGGTGCTGCCGAATTGCGGCAAATTGCACCGTATTTCTCTGTCAATTCGCCCGTATTTGGCAAATTGACAGCTTAGTGAATAGACGAACTGCCCCGAAATTTCACCGAACAGTGAAATTTACCATTTGGTGCAATTCAGGGCCAATTCGCAGGTTAGTGAATAACCCCTTAGCAGTAATATGTATGTACAGGGGTGGATTAGGGCAGGGACGTGTGGGAACGCAGCCCTTTCTACTATTTTAGCAGGGGGAACAGAGTTCCCCTTGATCCCACACGCTATAAAGCTTTTATTCATGTGTTCAACCATCTGTTTCCATGTTACGTTATAATAAATATTATTTATTGTAGATTTTCCATAAAACATGTATATATATATATATGCCTATATACAAAATTATATCAAGTTACTGCGTGGGCGCGGTGTTTGATAAGAGATGACTTGGTAAATTGGGGAGCAGAAGTCTTAGAGAGGTCCCATGTAACATTTTCTAGGATTTGGCCCATCTGTACTGGTGGTCAGGTCAGGGTCATCTCTAGCAAGTGTCCAAAAGTAGTCCACCAACATGGGCAACTTGCCCTGGCACTGTTTCTCCATCATTGCAATTTCCTGATGGACACATTCATTGTGCTTATTACTGCCGCAGTTGTCGTGGAAGAAATTTAGGTGGATATGGAGCATCACGAACATATCTCAGCCACGTTTTTGATACAGAGACATGTCCCCAACCAGTTCCTTGCAGTTTTCTGCTCTGACATTCCTGAAGATGTTAGTGGTCAACCAAACGAAAACACTTCTCAAGCTTCTATTACGTCCCCCTGTAGAAGAGCTCTCCCCGTGTTCTGTCCTCAGGGCCGGTGCAAGCTTTTTTGCCTAGTCAGGCGAAGGTCTGTTTTGGTGCCCCCCCCGTCATGTCAAGCCAATCAGGATAGAGATGCCCATAGTCATAGATACATATAGACCTCAGATCATCATGCATTGCACATAATATATAACAGACCTCAGATCATGCCCACAGATATATATAATAGAGGTCAGATCATGGCCATATATGGGTATATATTTGCGGCCCCCAGCTCATATATGGGTATATATTTGCGGCCCCCAGCTCATATATGGGTATATATTTGCGGCCCCCAGCTCATGTATGGGTATATATTTGCGGCCCCCAGCTCATATATGGGTATATATTTGCGGCCCCCAGCTCATGTATGGGTATATATTTGCGGCCCCCAGCTCATATATGGGTATATATTTGCGGCCCCCAGCTCATATATAGGTATATATTTGCGGCCCCCAGCTCATATATGGGTATATATTTGCGGCCCCCAGCTCATATATGGGTATATATTTGCGGCCCCCAGCTCATATATGGGTATATATTTGCGGCCCCCAGCTCATGTATGGGTATATATTTGCGGCCCCCAGCTCATATATGGGTATATATTTGCGGCTCCCAGCTCATATATGGGTATATATTTGCGGCCTCCAGCTCATATATAGGTATATATTTGCGGCCCCCAGCTCATGTATGGGTATATATTTGCGGCCCCCAGCTCATGTATGGGTATATATTTGCGGCCCCCAGCTCATATATGGGTATATATTTGCGGCCCCCAGCTCATGTATGGGTATATATTTGCGGCCCCCAGCTCATATATTAGGTATATATTTGCGGCCCCCAGCTCATGTATGGGTATATATTTGCGGCCCCCAGCTCATGTATGGGTATATTTGCGGCCCCCAGCTCATGTATGGGTATATTTGCGGCCCCCAGCTCATGTATGGGTATATTTGCGGCCCCCAGCTGCTCATATGGGTATTATTTATGGTATAAATTTTCCCCCAGCGAGTCTCTTACCTCTCTGCTCAGCTGACTGTGTCTGATTGACTGTGACAGTGTGCACAGCACTGCTCACTGCTGCCTGCTGACTTCTGCTGCCTCACCTTGGCACTGCAGGCCCCCCCGTCCCCCGCTGGCGTTCTAGTTCTACTCAGTCCACACTCTCAGGCAGTCAGGGAGGGAGTGAGACGAGAGACCAGACCACCAGGGACAATCAGGGACCAGACCAGGTAGTAGGTTTTATAGTAGCAACAATTTTTTAGGCTTAGCTTAAGCTAGGCACCGCCACCGTCGCTCTCTGCGTCCCCCTCGTGTGACACGTGACGTCACGTCTCGAGGCGACTGGTGCGAGCGGCCGCTGGCGCTGGCCGGTCATGTGATGCACACGTGCACACGCACCTTTCCCGCTCGCCTGTGATTGGATTCGGGAAGCAAGGCCAGGCAGGGAACCACGTGGTGCTTGTTGTCCCCTCCCTCTCATTGCCCCCTTCCAATCTCAGGCGAGCGAGCGGCCAATGGCCATGCTCGGAGTCTGACGGAGCCTCAGCCTGCGCCTGCTGTCCCATTCTTTTCCTCGGCTCGGTCATCCGATTACACCCCGGGCCGGCGCCCCTCACACTGGCAGGACGCCAGACAGTAAGGCGGCCGCCTGTGCCGCCTTACGTTAGCGCCGGCCCTGTCTGTCCTCTCCCCTTTTCAGCTGTTGTAACCCCCTGAATCGTATCCCTGTACAGCAGGGAGTGACCCAGAGCTCTCCCTGTATTCTGCCCTCTCCCTGGCTGCTGGAATGCAGCAGTAACGTTTGTTGATGCAGTGTGGGTGCATGGGGGGGCTGCTCCTTGCAGCTTCTTTACAGTAATACACGAGTGAGATCTCACTGCAAATGTCGTTTTTCCGCAGGTAGGACATTCATTATGCAGTGAAACGTTGTGCAGGGCCTCGACTGAATCCTGCAATCACTGAGCAGCAAATCATATCACCTGTGATATTAGTTCATGTTTACATTTTGTTTCAACAGTCAACACCCTAAAGAGCAAATGGAAAAGCCTGAAGGACGCCACAGGCGAAAGGAGAGGGAGTATGGGAGTGGAGCGGCTGCCAGTCTGGTATATCCATGCCAGTGCTGTATCTAGGCCGACAAGGCCTAGGGCGGCACTCTCCAGTAAGCGGCAAAAAAGCCGCCACTATGCAGCGTCTGGCTGGGAGCATCAGCTCCTTCTTGTCGGCAGCGGCTGACGTCAGACGCCTGCTGCTGCTGTGCGCGCGGGAAGGAGCACGAGCGTTCAGCAAGCATTAGACCCTGATTCAGGAAGTGGGGAGTCACAGGCACGGATTGAGAGAGGGGATTCAGCCCCCCCTTAACCCCCTCCCCCAGAAAGCACCGGTCTGTTGTGTGGCTGCCTGCCTTGTTCAAGCTTTCTCCAGCAGCTGGAGACTGAGCAAAGCCCTGCAGGGAGCCTTACTGACGTGTCAGGACATCCTGCATCTGGATTGGGTGGCCTAATCATGTGACTGGCCTGATCATGTGACCAGAGCCAGCCTGCACAAGAAGCTGGAGACAGCTGCAGGGAGAGACTTTAATCCAGATCCTGCTAGTAAGTAACTGGGGATCTGTCTGTCTCTCCCTGTGTGTCAATCCATCCCTCTCTCTGTGTGTCAATCCATCCCTCTCTCTGTGTGTGTCAATCCATCCCTCTCTCCGTGTGTATCAATCCATCCCTCTCTCTGTGTGTATCAATCTATCCCTCTCTCTCTGTGTATCAATCTATCCCTCTCTCTGTGTGTATCAATCCATCCCTCTCTCTGTGTGTATCAATCTATCCCTCTCTCTGTGTGTATCAATCTATCCCTCTCTCTGTGTGTATCAATCTATCCCTCTCTCTGTGTGTATCAATCTATCCCTCTCTCTGTGTGTATCAATCTATCCCTCTCTCTGTGTGTATCAATCTATCCCTCTCTCTGTGTGTATCAATCCATCCCTCTCTCCCTGTGTATCAATCTATCCCTCTCTCCCTGTGTGTCAATCTATCCCTCTCTCTGTGTGTATCAATCTATCCCTCTCTCTGTGTGTATCAATCTATCCCTCTCTCCCTGTGTGTCAATCTATCCCTCTCTCTGTGTGTATCAATCTATCCCTCTCTCCCTGTGTGTCAATCTATCCCTCTCCCTATGTGTCAATCAATCCCTCTCTCTGTGTGTCAATCTATCCCTCTCTCGCTGTGTGTCAATCTATCCCTCTCTCTGTGTGTCAATCTATCCCTCTCTCCGCGTGTGTCGATCTATCCCTCTCTGCGTGTGTCGATCTATCCCTCTCTGCGTGTGTCGATCTATCCCTCTCTGCGTGTGTCGATCTATCCCTCTCTGCGTGTGTCGATCTATCCCTCTCTGCGTGTGTCGATCTATCCCTCTCTGCGTGTGTCGATCTATCCCTCTCTGCGTGTGTCGATCTATCCCTCTCTGCGTGTGTCGATCTGTCCCTCTCTCTGCGTGTGTCGATCTATCCCTCTCTGCGTGTGTCGATCTATCCCTCTCTGCGTGTGTCGATCTATCCCTCTCTGCGTGTGTCGATCTATCCCTCTCTGCATGTGTCGATCTGTCCCTCTCTCTGCGTGTGTCGCTCTGTCCCTCTCTCTGCGTGTGTCGCTCTGTCCCTCTCTGTGTGGGTGACTGTGTGATGATAGATTCCTGTTACATAACCCTGACAATGAAGACATTGGTGTATAATCTCTGTGTACGCATGACTAATGGGCTTGTCTTGTGGCTAGTACCATGTAACCATAACCCCTCATTTTACAAACCTGCCAGATGCTGCCGCAAACCTGAACGAGCGCCGCAACACGCAGAACAGCTGCCGAACGCACATACAAGCCGCCGCCGACCTGCCGAACAGACCACCAAACGCAGCCGACGACCGGCCGAACGCTGTGGAGAAAAGCTGACAAGCCACCAGACTGGTAAATAAAAAACACCACTTTTAAAAGCTGTTTGCAAAAAAGCTACTGCACGACAATGCCTGGAAATGATATGAGGTCCTATGAATTATAATAAAAAGGTCTGATACAGAAAAAAACTCAGATTTAAAAAAAAATCTGAAAACCAAATTGCTGAAAAATGACTTTTTGCGGCAAATTTAAATAATAAACTGTTTATTAGATATTGATTAAAACGGGAATATTTTTAACACTGAAACCTACGGGATTCCCCTAATTAAACCTGCCGAATGGCAAATTGCTAGGTTTTTGAATAACCGAATGGTCACGAAATTGCACTGTATGGGGTAATTCTCTGTTCGGTGCAATTTCGGGGCCAGATCGACTTTCTCTGAATAACCCCTATAGTGCCAAGGAACTGCTCATTTTCCAGCTGTGCTACAATCGTACAGAAAAATGATTATTCGTCCTCATTATTCACTTTTGGTGTATGATATACTAATAATAATAATACTTTTTATGTGATCCTGGAACAATAGGACTCCTATCACTCTGAGGCAGACTGTACAGGCCGAGAGCTCACTGATCTCAGCACGTAAAGGCTTTCTGAGAGCTATAAGACTCCTATCACTCTCAGGCAGCCGCTGCGGTCAGGATTAGTAAAATTCCAGCATGCAGTGACATTTTACTGAATGCTATAACAGGAAGGGGTGTGTCACATTGAAATTAGGGGGTGCACGGGTTTAGTCGGGCCTAAATACACCACTGATCCACGCGGAGCAGCTATCATTTCTAATTCCATGCGTGGAAATGCGTAGGTAAGTCACGCCAATTCCAATGTTTATGAGGGTCATGGATATCGTTTTGCAGAACATGTAGAGAATAATATATTGCACATACTAATGTATTATTTCCTAATGACAGCAGCTGGGAGAGGCAGGAAGAGGACGAGGACACGGCCACACAGGCGACTGAGCCGTGCGCCTCTACAGGAGCCCAGAGTCCACCAACATCGACACCGTCTGCCCCAACAGCCCTGGCACCTGTACGCCGACGAAACATCCTCATGCCCCATAGGCAGAGGCTTGATCGACAGGAGGACAGGCTCATCGATGTCCTTGAGGCCATGGTGCATCCTGTCCCCAAACTCTCATGTGAGGCCTTGTTCCTGCTCAGCTTGGAGGACAAAATGAAAAAGGTGCCTAGTAGTCGACAGACAGAGCTACGCGATGCCTTGACACGGTGCATCGACTCCTTCATTCCACCTGATGGCTCCTCCCAACAACGACCTGCTGTCCCTATACCCCAACCACCTCAACATTCCACACACTTCACATGCGTACCCACAAACACTCATGCACCACCAACACCACCCTGAAACATGGCACCCACGCCCACATTCCCCATATGTATACCCCTCAAGCAGCCTGGCACAAAGCAACACCTCCACCAGCCAAATGCCAGGTGGCTTTTCCACATGTGGAATGAGGGTGGAGGTGCAGGTGGACGAGCCTCAATTACTTACGCTCCCACAGTACCAAGATTTATAAATTCATTCTGTCACTCTAGGCACCTTTTTCCGTTGTGTTTTTCTTTGCTGAGGAGGGAACATGCCTTGCCCGTTGGCTACTTTGTGATCCCTTGTCCGTTGGCTACTTTGTGATCCCTTGCCTGTTGGCTACTTTGTGATCCCTTGCCTGTTGGCTACTTTGTGATCCCTTGCCCGTTGGCTACTTTGTGATCCCTTGCCCGTTGGCTACTTTGTGATCCCTTGCCTGTTGGCTACTTTGTGATCCCTTGCCTGTTGGCTACTTTGTGATCCCTTGCCTGTTGGCTACTTTGTGATCCCTTGCCTGTTGGCTACTTTGTGATCCCTTGCCCGTTGGCTACTTTGTGATCCCTTGCCCGTTGGCTACTTTGTGATCCCTTGCCTGTTGGCTACTTTGTGATCCCTTGCCCGTTGGCTACTTTGTGATCCCTTGCCCGTTGGCTACTTTGTGATCCCTTGCCCGTTGGCTACTTTGTGATCCCTTGCCCGTTGGCTACTTTGTGATCCCTTGCCCGTTGGCTACTTTGTGATCCCTTGCCTGTTGGCTACTTTTTTATCACCGTGTGCAATTTGTGTATTAATGCACTTGACGTGTAAAAGTACAAAATTTTATATTCTTATATTTATACTATTTAACGGAGTTTGTGTCTGTTTGGTCACAGGTTGAAAAGTTTTAAATGAGTTTGGTTGTGGTACACATATGTAGGAGAGTCACACATGCCATACCTCACCTGCTTAACACACGCACCAGCACAACCCGCACAACGCACAACGCACAGAGCATGAAACATACAGTCACAGCACATCGCACTGGATTATGTGTGTAGTGATGTTAGTCGATTTACCGCAAAGTGATGATCGGTCTTTCCACTGGTGCAACACTGTCCCTCATAAATGTGTCCTGTCGCTCCAAAGTGGGGGACATGAACCCCAGTAGCTCATCAAAACTGTTGGAGAAAAAAAAAGGTGATGGTTAATAGCAATAAAGCAATGAAATGGTGCTTTAAGAGCATATGGGCCATGTCTTCAGAAAAATATACCATCTTTGGGCCAAATTACGATCCTAGCGGTAAAACGGGGGCGCTAGGGAGGAAAAACTGTACCGCAATTTTCCCCCTAGCGTGACCGTTTTACCGCTAGATTACAATGCAGGCGCTAAAAAAAGCTGCTTGCATTGTTTGCGGGTGCTAAGCCCCGGGATGCGCACGGCAGCGCTTAGCGCAGCCGCGCGCATCCTCTCAATGGATTCCATAGGGTGCAAAGAATTTATCCTGACGTGCACAAAGGTTTTCGTAGATGACCCAGAACTGTCCTCTTTGTTGTCGGTTTGCGATTACAGGATGGACCCAGAACCTTCTCCTGCTCAGTCTCCTTCTCCTCAAACGCATTATATGCACAGCTGCAACTATTGCTGCAGTGCGTCGTCGTTTGTAGATATCCATGTTAACAGACCGCAAACAACACACTCGCTTCACTAAATCACTAATGATTTTTTATTTTAATTTTGGGGGGGGGGGGTTAGCTAAAATCATGTAATTTCTCCCCAAAAAAAAAAAAAAAAAAGAGTTCCCTGTTCTAATTTTTTAAACAAGTCCACCCCATAGAATATATAACCGCAAAGGCTCGGATGATAAAATGCGAAAAAAAATATACTTTACACACTTTGGATGATTGAAAATTCTAATTTTGTTACATTTTTTGTTCTAGCATTCTGGCGGGGCATGACGTATACATATAATAATGATATATTATTAATCTGCCAAGCCTGCCGGAAAGAACGATATATATAATATGTCTGGGTTGTACAATAAAAAGTGACTTAAAACCGCATTTAAACATGATGAGCAAAAGCGGTAAGAATGAGCTCAGCACACTTCTACTTCTCGAAGAGTGCCGAACTTGTAAAATTGCCCCCGTCATTAAGAGGTTAAACAGAGACACAGGAAATGGTGCATCTCAGGAAGTCTTTTTCAATGGACGACTCCGTAGTCAATCAAAAAAACATGCGTACAACGCGCGTTTCTAATTGTCAAAAACGCACGAAAAAACACCCGATTAAAAATGCCCTTAAAACACGCATATGAGATACGCTCAGGTTTGAACCCAGACTTAATGAATACATAACACACTGCCTGGTCAAAACAGTCCCCACCTCCTGCACAAGCCTGTTATGATCTGGGGCAGCTTCAGTTGGTCAGGTCTAGGTTCTGCAACGTTATGCCCCAACCAAAAAAATTAGGTCATGTGACTTCCTGAATATACTGAATAAGCAGGTTTTTCCATCTTTTCTTCCCTGATGGCACAGCGGGCATATTCCAAGATGGCAATGCCAGGATTCATCTGGCTCAAATTGTGCAAGAGTGGTTCAGGGAGCATGAGACATCATTTTCACACATGGATTGGCCACCGCACAGTCCAGACCTTAACCCCATTGAGGTTAATCTTTGGGATAATGTGCTGGAGAAGACTTTACGCAGCGCTGATCTTGGACACAAATTAATGCCACTCTGGATGCCAATAAATGCTGTGACATTGCATGAGCTTATCGACACGATGCCACAGCGAATGCGTGACGCAACCACAGCAATAGATGACACGACCAGATATTAGAGGAAGTGACCTTTTTGCCAGGCAGTAGGGATGTGCGTTTCGGGTTTCGGAATTTTCACGAAATTTCCCAATTTGTGCATTCGGATTCGGACGATTTTGTTTCGGATCCGAAAACGGCAGATCCGAACAAATTTCCGAACCGAAACGAAAACTTTTCGGAATTTTCGACTGGTCTAGAAATGTGTAAAATCGAAAATCATTTTCGTTCCATTTCATTAATTCTGGACAATGTATTTTTCGGTTATATCGCTGATTCTGTAATTTTGTATCATTCCCATCTGAATGTATCCTTCCTGGGAAACCAGAGAAATCTCAATGTATCCTTCCTGGAAAACCAGAGAAATCTCAATGTATCCTTCCTGGAAAACCAGAGAAATCTCAATGTATCCTTCTTGGAAAACCAGAGAAATATCAATGTATCCTTCCTGGAAAACCAGAGAAATCTCAATGTATCCTTCCTGGAAAACCAGAGAAATCTCAATGTATCCTTCCTGGAAAACCAGAGAAATCTCAATGTATCCTTCCTGGAAAACCAGAGAAATCTCAATGTATCCTTCCTGGAAAACCAGAGAAATCTCAATGTATCCTTCCTGGAAAACCAGAGAAATCTCAATGTATCCTTCCTGGGAAACCAGAGAAATCTCAATGTATCCTTCCTGGAAAACCAGAGAAATCTCAATGTATCCTTCCAGGAAAACCAGAGAAATCTCAATGTATCCTTCTTGTAAAACATGAGAAATCTCAATGGCAGAATTATCGTATCGACAGAAATATCAGATACGAAAAACCATTAGTTTACGTCAAAACGAATAGACACTTTGAAATGAGGAGAACAGACGTTCTGAAAAACACGAAAATTTCCGAAATCACGAAAAAAAAAAAGTCGATACGAAAAGCATACCGAAACGGAAATCGGCCGAAACGAAAGTTTACAAAATCCGAACGAATCGAACTGAAAAAAAAAAATCGGTGCACAAGTCTACCAGGCAGTGTATGGCTATGGGCTGCTGCTTCATCCACCACCCATCCATCGCATCCATCCATCCACCCACACACCCATCCACCCACCCACCACCCATCCATCCCTCCATCCACCACCCATCTGATTTAGAATCTGTGGCTTCTGTGGACTATTTAAAAACTATGCAGATTTATTTAATTGAATCCTCATGAAGTTTCCATTCAGCCGTCACGATGCAAATCCACTGCCAAGACACCTTCTACATATTCAACAGAGGCTCGTATAAATAAAACGGACGGACGGGGAAAAGAGATCGGGGTTTATTCTGTCAAACAGCAATAAAAACACAGACTTTTATGTTGCCGGCACAATGAGATATTTACCATTTCATTCATCATCAGAGCCGGGCAGGCGCCTGCATGGACACTATTATTTAGTTATTTTTCTCTACCGTCAAAATTAAAATCATTTAAAGTATTTTCATTGTCACGCGTGGAAATCTGCTGAATAAAAGCGATTTCATGGTAAAATATCATGATTCTCCTGGTCACACAGGGTGATTCATATAGACCCGAACCCAAAGGTTTTATCAAAGACCTAAAGCAAATGAATGGATAACATCGCCACTCCACTAACTCTACTCATCCTCACCTAATGGGTCACCCCTCTCCTCTTAGATTGTAAATTCTCGAGCAGGATCCTCCCTCCTTCTGTTCCGCGTGTGTAACCTGTATGTATATTTGTTATTCTGTCTCTCCCATTGTACAGCGCCAAGGAATTTGTTGGTGCTTTATAAATACTTGTAACTGTAGCTGATATCATCCTCTGCACTGCCAAGTGATTTTCTGGAAAAAAAAAAGCGCCATGGTCAGGAACCAGTGATTTTCATTCTTAATTAATTATACAGTAAGAGATATAGGTTCCTATTACATTCTCCGCGCAAAAACGCTCGCGCAGCACAGGATTTTTTGCGCACAGCATTAAGCGTTATCGCGTGAAAATTAACGGTGGTATTACAATCCTCGCGCATTATTTCATCCGTCAAAAAATAACGTTCGTAAAGCAAGTATCGTCGCGTGCAGAAATCGGTGTGCGGACTGTTTTTTAATTTTTTTGAAATAATTTAAAGACCATTCTTTCCATGGCCACTAGATGGCAGCAGAACGGAACATCTCTGAAAGGCGAACTTGGTTAGCGTTAACCTTTTGTGGTGCATAATTGTGTACACAAAATATGAGAGTGAATTCCAGCCGGTCAGAACAGCTGCACCCCTTAACCCTTTCCATGCGGAGGACGCGCTCAGCGTGTCCTGCCGCATGGCCACTTCGCTGCGGAGGACGTGCTGAGCGCGTCCTCCCTTTGCAGCAGCGATCGGCCAGGATCCCGGCCGATCGCGGCGGCCCCCCTTTGCGGGCTGACATCCTCGCTGTCAGCCCAGCCTCCGGGACCCCGGCGGGCACGATAGACATCATCGCACCTGCGCGATGACGTCTATTTCAGGCACCCCCCGCCATTGCGGGGGAGGTCCTTCAGACCTCTCCCACTCCCCATCCGTGTGGGCCAGCGAGTAAAGTCAGGCACCACTTGGAAGGGCACAGCCTGCCCTTCCAAGCGGCGGCTGTCTTTATCCCCTAGGGGACTGGATCACGATATGGCACTAACATGTGCCGCATCGCTGTCCCCTCCCGGAGCTGGCCGACATCTTGGATGTCGGCCAAGCTTCCAGGATATCCCCCTAACGACTGGCGTCATCGCGCATAGCGCGATGGCGCCAGTTCCGCAATTAACCCCTTGCTGCCACCATGATGGAGATAGGGGGTTCCAATGAACCCCCTATCTCCCAATCCGTGACAGCTAGGTGTTAATGTTTTATATCATGGCCTTTCCAATGATACCAAACATGACCATGAACAATGTAAAAAAAAAAAAAATATATTTTTTTTTATTAATGCAGCAATATTGTTTCCATTTCAATTATAATGTGGACAATGATGCTGCACTAACGATTTTTTTCTATGGGGGGCGTTTGCTAAAAACACCTAATTTCCCCCCCCCAAAAAGTAACGATTCCCCATTTCTAATTTTTTTAAAAAGCGCACCCCATAGAAAATATAATCGCAAACGATCGCATGTTAAAATGTGAAAAAAAAACACTTTACACGTTGTAAATTATTGAAAATTCTAATTTTATTGCATTTTTTGTTATAATATACAGACAGGACATAACGTATACATATCTATACTATAAAAGAGTAAGACTTGGCGTGTCCGTCACCAAGCCTCCTCTGCGCATGTGCATGGTGTGGGCGTGCTGCGGCGGTTGGGTGCGCACGCAGCCAAACGCCGCAGCACGCCCACAGGGTGCTGTGGAGGTTGGATGCGCGCGCAGCCGGGTGCGCGTGCGCCACCCACCGCAGCACCACCAAAGCATGTTGCGGAGGTTGGATGTGCGCCCAGCCGAGTGCGCACGCAGCCACCCGCCGCAGCACGCCCACCGCAGCACGCCCACCGTGTGCTTGGGCCGTTAGATGCGCGCGGAATAGGGTGCGCACGCAGCCAACCGCCGCATGCAGAAATAACTTGAGGCGCGCGAAAACGCCTCAGACAAAACAGAGCAGAGCACAAGAGCAGAGCACACTTATCAATAGACTGCCCTCTGGGCAGGCTTTCCACCTAGTAATAATAATAATATATTATGAATCTGCCGAGTCTGCCGGAAAGAATGATATATAATATGTCTGGGTTGTATAATAAAATGTGACTTCAAATCGCATTTAAACATGATGAGCGAAAGCAGTGAAAAGGCTCAGCAGCGAAAGGGTTAAACAACCCAGGTTATCAACAGCTCATAAACATTTAAAAGTCTTGCAAGGATTAAGGGCGGCACAAAGTGGCTGTATTAACTGCTTGTATCACAGACATACGTTTAATTCTTGAAGCTCAGCTTATTGCCATCGGGAGCAGGCAGTGCAACTATATCAACAGCAACATTCTGAGATCATTCGGAGAGAATTCTGGTTTAAATGTACTCCGAATGATCTCAGAATGTTGCTGTTGATATAGTTGCACTGCCTGCTCCCGATGGCAATAAGCAGAGCTTCAAGAATTAAACGTATGTCTGTTATACAAGCTGTTAATACAACCACTTTGTGCCGCCCTTAATCCTTGCAAGACCTTTAAATGCCTTTAAGGCTAGGGTCAGACTGAGGCAGTGCGAACGCGCGTGCAGGCGCACTTAATCACGGCCGTAGTAGCAGCAAATGACGTCCAATGACGGCCAATATACGAAGTACGGTCGCACAAAAGTCCGGCTGCGCAACGCAAGTGGCAAACGAACGCATTTTGTCGAGGACGTAAAACCACTAGTACGGTCGTACAGAGTGCGCTGCGTCCGCTAGCGGCGTGTGTGCGTGAATTGGAGATGTCAGACGCTGCTAATGTCCGGCCAACATAACGTCCAGATGCACAAAGTGTTTTATTGATGATCCGTACAAAATCACGGACGCAAATGCGCATAGTATGACCGCTATCGCGTATTCCGTGAAAAAATGCGTCCATTCGTTCGAACGCACTTTTTCACGGACAACGTGAAAATGCGTTCGTCTGACCCTAGCCTTAGGGTTCGCTTTGCTCTTTCCTACGGACTACGTATATACGCTGCAGCAATAAATAATCCAAAAAACACGCACAACTTCTCCATTTTATTGTTTGGGTATGTGTAGAATGTGTAACTATATTGTGCTGTATATTTTGTTTTGGTGCTGGTGTATTTGGTTTCGGCCCGAATGTTCAGATTTGCCGTTACCACCAGCTTTTCAAAGACGTTAAAATTATGCACGCAAACGTTGTCCGTTAAATTTTGCGCATAGATTGTAATACCATACGCGTTCCAGCGCATAAACGCATTTGCGCTCACAATGTTAAGTATAGGACGGACGCAGTTCATTACGCTCGCGCAGGTCCATCCGCGTTAAACGTTAACGTGCATTTTTTGCGCAGACGTTGTAATACGACGTTCAGCGCAAAGGGTTTTGCCCCTCACGGTAATGCGTTTTTGCGCACGCGCAAAATTGTGTGCGAAGAGTGTAATAGGGCCCGTATTTGGGAATATTCCCAATGCATTCCTTACTGTGATAACATATTTGGCAGGGAGCCATCTGCTGGCCAAAAGTAGTTACTGCAGTGCAGGGCTCTGTGCAGGATCAGCTGGAGAGCTGTCATTTAAAAACATTCCAGAGCTGGTTTTAAAACATTATAGCACCTCAGCATCATGGCCATGGTCCTAAGACTTTAGGGGCACCTTCTGGAGACCAAACACAAATGAAATTTGTTTGCAACAAATTAATTTAATTTGCTCTCTTTACTGCACAGCTGCAGATTGAGGTAACTCGATATCGAGCACCTGATGGTGTCTTTGAAGATCCGAGTTATCTCAGTCTCTGGACTGAAGGGGTTAATGAGAGCTTCAGAAAAAAAAGTACCTCCTCTTATGTTGAGCACGACCCATCATAGCAAACGCTGGAAGCAGTTTTCTTGCCATTACATTTGGCAGTGCAGCTTCCATTTCAAAGCTTTTTAAAATAAAATCAGATATTTGCCGGGCCGGATTTAGATTATTATTATTTGTGTTATACTTTATTTATAAAGCGACAACAGGTTCCGCAGCGCTGTACAGGGCAAGTGGATGAGACCGCGGGACCTCCACCCGTAGGCATTCACATAAAATAAGCCTCGAAATACAGCTCTGCAAGAAACGCTCGGCCAGGCTGCGCGCTGTTATGAAAGAGCAAGCAATAAATGATTGGAAAGAATGATTGACCGAGGAGACGACGGACCCTTGGCCTTCCAATGGAGCCATTTATTAATCTTTTATGACACTTGCACATAGTGGACACGCTGATAGCTCCGCTGTTTTGCTGCAAACCTTCCACGAATAGACAGCAGGTAACGTGCGGCCCTATTCCACTGGTGCTGTTACATTAATGAGTGAGATATTCAGTATTATGGCCCCACTTATTAATGTTAGCAGCTTGAGTTGGGTCACCACTTATGTTGCAACTCAGCTTTTACTGCTGATAACTGTAAACTTATGCTTCCAATACTTTGCATTGTACGCACAAATGTAAAGGGTGCAGAGAGCAACAAGTGATTCCAAGGCTGCTCATTGTTGCAGCTACATCCAGAAAAAAAATGACTAACCTCCCTGGCGGTCTAAATTTTTAAAAATGTTGTGTCTAAAAGGCTAAGCGTCTCAATTTTTTTATATAGTGTGTTTTTTTTATATAGTAAGCCTGTAATAATTAGGAATAACGCACTGAAATCCGTGTAAACAAGAGTCTACCCAGGACATACGTGAAAACGAGAGAAATCTTAATGTATCCTTCCTTGTAATTAAATAAATAGTAAACACACTGAGTCCGATAAAGTTTGAAACACGACATAATAATTTATTATACATACAGAAAAAATGGCGTCACGCCCATACTCACCGGAGCGGCTGCAACAGCCAGGTGTAACAGCCCAGTTAATGTATAAAACATAACGAGAGGAAAAAAGGTGTCGCCTGCGCTCGAGTCGTTTCTATGTATTTCCATGTACAACAAAACACTATCAGGGTTATCCAAGAGATCCGAATTGCTTGAGAAAGGTAACCGAACGCTGAAAATCAGCGTTCGGTTACCTTTCCTGGCCATTCGGCTATCCAGAGAGCAGGCAATTCGCCAAATACTGGCGAATTGCCTGCACATACGGTGCCTGTTCGGTCCCTGTTCGAGGGCAGTGAAATCTCCATAGAGAAGCACTGCTTCGGCTATTCAGAGAACACAAACCAGCAGTGAAAGGTCCCCTAATGCCCTGCCATTCGGTGGTTTCATGCGGCAAGTTTATTCAGGAGAATCCCATAGGCTTCAATGTTAAAAATATTCCCGTTTTAATTCAATATCTAATAAACCGTTCATTATAAAATTCTGCAGCAAAAAGTCTCTTTATTTATAGATTTTTTAGGATACTTTAAGCATTTTTCTGATTTTTTTTTTTTTTTTTATTAAAAGTCCGATTTTTTTTTTTTTTTTTTTTCAGTTTACTTATTTTTTTTGTAACAGCCCACTTTATTATCATTCCCTGGACCTCCTGTGAAAATTTCAGACATTTTCGCTCAGTAGTTTCTTTGCAAACAGCGTTTCATTTTCCCAGATTCATACAAATGGTTTTTCTAATTTATTCACTGCCTCCTCTACGTCACAGCTGCTTCGGCTCTGTGTGATTCGGCTCATGTTCGGCTCCTGTTCGGCTTTTTCAAAGGTTAATCCAGATGTTTTTGCTTGTTTTCAGCATGCATTCGGTTAGTTTTCGTCAGGTTTTCGGCAGCTTTTCCCTGCAATTCGGGGACCCTGTGGTGCTTGCTGAATACACCGCAGGGTCACCGAAATGCAATCGGCAAAAGGAACCGAATTGAAGAGAACGAAAAGTCACCGAACGTGCGGTGACTTTTCGAATCTCTTTGGATAACCCTGTATGAGGTTTTAGTTTGTTTCAATGGCCATTGCAACGTAAGCTCACTCGCCCCTTCAAGGCACCTCTTTATAGAGTGAGTACCTAACATGTACCAAAAGCCTCTACTGAGCAACTCCAAGCCCCTCCTGCTGCTTTTCAGCTAAGGAGAGGCAGAAAGATGGTGGGTTTTATTTATACACGCACCAAACACTTCCCATTTGGGGTTAAAAACAAAAACATGGAAAGAGGAACAGCAGAAAAATGACGAACTGGTGTTACAAGCATAATATACATACATACAGAAAAAATGGCGTCGCGCCCATACTCATCCCAAAAATAATTATCCAAAATAATGCTAATAAATTAATTATATTCAATTATATAATCAAACCAAAAACACTGAAATCTTTCAGAAAACAAGACTGTTTCTTGATCCTTTAGTGCCACCTAGTGGCCGTTCATGAGCAGGTCATGCTACTGGAGATTTTTCATTGGAAATCTTTTTTTCTTTTTACAGTTTGCTGCCTGGTCCCGCCCCCCTGCATCGTGTGACTTGCAGGGAGCGTTACCAGGAAGAAAGTCACTGCTATCACACTGCGGGGGACAGGGAGGGCGCGCAGGGTGAGGTGAGTATGCAGCCCGAGTGTGGCTCGGGGTTACTGTTCGCGGTAGCAAAATTTAACCTCGAGTCACACTAGGGAATACCGCCAGGGAGGTTAATTTTTTTTTTTAAAGAATACTCACCTCTCATCCCTCTTTCTGGTTCATTCTTCATGTATTCGTTTATAATTTACAGATATATCGCTGGGATGGAAGGTTCTAAACTCTGTATTATCAGCATACAGGCAGACATTGCCTTTGTGTCAGATGCAGAAATTTAACCCCGTGTCACACTAGGGAATACCGCCAGGGAGGTTAAATTTTTTTTTTTTTTAAAGAATACTCACCTCTCATCCCTCTTTCTGTTTCATTCTTCATGTATTCGTTTTTAATTTACAGATATATCGCTGGGATGGAAAGTTCTAAACTCTGTATTATCAGCATACAGGCAGACATTGCCTTTGTGTCAGATGCAGAGAGGTTATACAATGGTGAGAGCTCCTGCTTATGGGGGTTTGTGGGGATCATAATGAGATTATTAGCAATGCAATATCTGTATGTGCTGCATAATGCCTGTATGGCAATTACAGAAACACCTTGTATCTGTATGTGCTGCATAATGCCTGTGTATGGGAATTACAGCAACACCTTCAGGGTTATCCAAAGAGATTCGAATTGCTTGAGAAAGGTAACCGAACGCTGAAAATCAGCGTTCGGTTACCTTTCCTGGACATTCGGCTATCCAGAGAGCAGGCAATTCGCCAAATCCTGTCGAATTGCCTGCACATACGGTGACTGTTCGGTCCCTGTTCGAGGGCAGTGAAATCCCCATGAAAAGCACTGCTTCGGCTATTCAGAGAACACAAACCAGCAGTGAAAGGTTCCCGAATTGCCCTGCCATTCGGTGGTTTAATTCGGCAAATTTATTCAGGAGAATCCCATAGGCTTCAATGTTAAAAATATTCCCGTTTAAATTCAATATCTAATAAACCGTTCATTATAAATTCTGCAGCAAAAAGTCTCTTTATTTATAGATTTTTTAGGATACTTTAAGCATTTTTCAGAATTTTTTAAAAAAAAATGAAAAGTCCGATTTTTTTTTTTTTTTTTTTTCAGTTTTACTTATTTTTTTTGTAACAGCCCTCTTTATTATCATTCCCTGGACCTCCTGTGAAAATTTCAGACATTTTCGCTCAGTAGTTTCTTTGCAAACAGCGTTTCATTTTCCCAGATTCATACAAATGGTTTTTTCTAATTTATTCACTGCCTCCTCTACGTCACAGCTGCTTCGGCTCTGTGTGATTCGGCTCCTGTTCGGCTCCTATTCGGCTTTTTCGAAGGTTAATCCAGATGTTTTTGGCTTGTTTTCAGAGTGCATTCGGTTAGTTTTCGTCAGGTTGTCGGCAGCTTTTTTCCCTGCAATTCGGGGGCCCTGTGGTGCTTGCTGAATAACACCGCAGGGTCACCGAAAATGCAATCGGCAAAAGAACCGAATGAAGAGAACGAAAAGTCAACCGAACGTGCGGTGACTTTTCGAATCTCTTTGGATAACCCTGCTTGTATCTGTATGTGCTGGCATAATGCCGCGTGTATGGCAATTACAGCAACACCTTGTATCTGTATGTGCTGCATAATGCCTGTGTATGGCAATTACAGCAACACCTTGCATCTGTACTGTACAGGGATTTACACTTATTATCACCCCCTGATCTTATCCCTGTACAGCAGCGACTAACCCCACAGCTCTCCCTGTATTCTGACAAATCCCTGGCTGCTGTAATGCAACAGTAAAGTTTGTTGAGCTTATTGTTACAGTGAGGGTGGGAGCTGCTCCTTGCAGCTTCTTTGCTGTAAAACAGGGTGACAGGAGAGAGATCTCACAGTCAACTTGGTTTCTTCCCAGGGAGTCACACTAATCGTGCATTGTAAAGTTGTGCAAATTTGGATTTATTTGGTAATTTCATTTATCCGTTGCAGTTCAATATACACATTTTAGTGGAGAAAGGGTTAAGGACATACAAGGTCGCACATTAACTTCTGCAGCTCCTGGAGTCTTTAATAAAGGAAAGCATATAGAGTTAAGGTTGTCGTATTAATAGAATGAGCACAGACAATTGTTTGCTCGCGCGAGGCAGTGCCCTCTGCCTATCACACAACATGCGCTTGTGACATTGCTTGTACTGTTTGGAATGCAGAATTACCCAAATCAATGGCACCGGCATAACGACACATGCTGTAACTGTTACATTGGAGAATGAAAATATCAAAGGTCATGGACGCGGGTGTGACGGCCCTGTAAGGATTCAGAACCGGGATAGTGCTATGGTGTTTTACAGCCCAGCTCTATAATTGCAATAAATATCTTAATGTCAAAGTCCAAAGCGAGCCGTGTATTACGCAAAGCGCCGAGATAATCAGCGTCCAGTGGTTTCTACCTAAAAGATACAGAACGCTCCATTGCCAGCTTAGGATGAAAAGGGAACGTGCCCACAAACATCTGATTAGCCCTGAAGTTTCTCCTTGATAAGACACGATCGGGAGAGCACTGCGAAGCCACAAACACACACACACACACAAATACAAAACACACGCACAGGCAGTACTTAACCCTTTCGCTGCTGAGGCATTTCACGCCTCTGTGCTGAGCTCATTTTTACCGCTTTCGCTCATCATGTTTAAATACGATTTGAAGTCACATTTTATTATATGACCCAGACATATTATATATCGTTCTTTCCGGCAGACTCGGCAGATTCATAATATATCATTATTATATGTATACGTCATGTCCTGTCTGTATATTATAACAAAAAATGCAATAAAATTAGAATTTTCAATCACCTACAGCGTGTGAAGTGTTTTTTTTTCACATTTTATCATGCGAGCCTTTGCGTTTATAGTTTCTATGAGGTGCGCTTGTTAAAAAAAATTAGAAATGGGGACTCGTTACATTTTTTGGGGGGGAAATTACTTGATTTTTAACAAATGCCCCCATAGAAAAACCTTACTGCAGCATCATTGTTCACATTATAATTGAAATGTCCATCGCACATAAATCACCTCCCTGCAAGCCCAGCAACCTCATTCCCATAATCCCTCAGCGCCTGTCCTCTTTCTCCTGCGCCCTCTGGAACGCTCGCTCTGTGTGCAACAAACTCACAGCCGTCCATGACCTCTTCCTTTCAAACTCCTTCAACCTCCTAGCTTTAACTGAAACCTGGCTAACTCCCTCTGACACGGCCTCCGTTGCTGCTCTCTCACATGGAGGTCTACACTTGAGCCATACCCCCAGACCGGGTGAGAGAAATGGTGGCGGGGTCGGAATCCTGCTCTCTCCCACCTGTACCTACCAGCATCTCCCTCCACCCCCATCCCTCTCCTTCTCCTCCTTCGAGACACACTGCATCCGCCTGTTCTCTCCTCTGGCTCTCAGGGTGGCAGTCATCTACCGCCCACCGGGACCAACCTCCCAGTTCTTTGACCACTTTGCTACCTGGCTTTCTCACTTCCTGTCTTCTAATCTTCCATGCCTAATTCTCGGGGACTTCAACATTCCCATTGATGATCCTTCCGCTTCTGCTGCCTCCAAACTTCTTTCACTCACGTCCTCCCTTGGACTCACACAATCCTCGCTCCTCCCTACCCACCGCGATGGTCACGCTATTGACCTTGTCTTTTCCAACCTCTGCTCCATTTCTGAGTTCAAATGTCGCCCTTTCCCCATCTCTGACCACCACCTTCTCTCTTTCAACCTATCTGGACTTCCTAAACACCCTGCTCCCCCACCCCGCACACACACTCGCAGAAATCGACATGCTGTGGACCCCCATCAATTCTCCAACCTACTTCACCACCTCCCTCATACCTCATCCTTCACCTGCCCTGATGCTGCCACTAATCACTACAACACTACGCTTATCTCTGCTCTAGACACTCTTGCTCCTCTTTGACTCTGCAAGGCCCCACGCCGCCAGCTTCAGCCCTGGCACACCCTCCAGACACGCTACCTGCAAAGATGCTCCCGCACTGCAGAGCGTGCCTGGAGGAAATCCCGCTCTGAAGCTGATTTTGTTCACTTCAAGTTTATTCTCCGGTCATACACCTCTGCCCTCCACTTGGCCAAACAATCCTTCTTCTCATCTCTTATATCTACGCTGTCCTCCAACCCTAAACGGCTCTGGTCCACCTTCAACACCCTCCTCTACCCACCTGCACCTCCCCCCACAGCTGCCTTCAGCGCTCAAGACCTGGCAGACTACTTCCTCAGTAAAACTCTAAATATCAGAAGCAACATCCCAACACAAGATAGTTATCTGCCACCTCCACTCCCAGAGGTCCCCTCTGCCACCCTCTGTCGCTTCCTCCCAGCCACTGAGGAGGAAGTCAATTCCTTATTGTCCTCCTCACATCTCACCACGTGCCCGCTCGACCCCATTCCCTCACATCTAATTCCTCCCCTCTCCTCCTCCCTCACCCCTGCTCTCACACACATCTTCAACCTATCTCTCTCCACTGGCTCCTTTCCATCCGCCTTCAAACACGCGCTAGTTACCCCTTTACTAAAGAAACCATCCCTAGATCCCAACTCTCCATCCAACTACCGCCCTGTATCCCTGCTTCCCTTCACATCAAAGCTCTTAGAAAAACTAGTCTTCAACCGCCTCTCCCTCTTCCTGTCCTCCAATTCCCTACTTGACCCCCTGCAATCTGGCTTCCGTCCCCTACACTCAACTGAAACTGCCCTCACCAAAGTCACCAATGACCTCCTAACTGCTAAAAAACACGGCCACTATTCTATTCTCATCCTGCTCGACCTCTCGGCTGCTTTTGACACTGTTGACCACCCCCTCCTTCTACAGACCCTCAACTCTCTGGGTCTCGGTGACACTGCACTCGCTTGGGTCGAATCCTATTTATCCAACAGGTCCTTCTGTGTGTCCTTTGCTGGAAACTCCTCCTCCTCATTGCCTCTATCTGTTGGTGTACCTCAAGGCTCTGTCCTTGGTCCTCTGTGTCAGGATCACCACGCTCTGGCCCCTGTCACTCACGCTACCCTGCAGATTCCAAGACCCTTGCATGAACAATTCACCTTCCTGATTCTACCGTCCTGGCCCTGTATCCACACCTGCCCTTCATCATCCCTGATCAGCCCTGCATATAAGGGAGTCCTGCCCCCTACCCAGAACTTCCACATTGAAGTTACTAACGGCAAAGACCTGTGTACTGAAGCTCCCTGAAACCGCCTAACCATCTCCCGAACTCTCTACTCCAGACCCCAAGGACTTCCTACCATAATCTGGACTCTCATTCCTACACTTACCGGTAACCTTCCCATCCTGCTCCCCCTCTGCCAGCCTTGCCGTGTACCGAACCCCTGCTATACCACCGACTATTCTCTGCCAGCCTTGCCGTGTACCGAACCCCTGCTATACCGACTATTCTCTGCCAGCCTTGCCGTGTACCGAACCCCCTTGCTGAACCCTGACGACTCTATTACCTGTATCCTGTATGATTTCATACCACAGTGTTTATGTGTAATAAACACTTCTTTTGTTTATTCTAAAACCTGTCTTGATCACTGCATCTTGGGCTCACAACCTCAACCTGCTACACAACCCGCAGTTAAACGTGACAGAATGTGGAAGTCAGAAATCAGTGAGTCCGCGGTGATCCATATCGTGGTGGAGGACCTGAAAGGTGCCTTTCTACAGATTCAGCAGTATCTGGACTCCCTGCTTGGGTATGTACAGCAGAACCCAAGGGGCACCTCTTCTAAGGTGCGCGTTCCTGCTACAGAGGGAGCCAGAGGACCGCTGACCCCAGAAGAAAAGGCTAGGAGGAGGGCGCAAGACCTCTGCTTCTACTGCGGGGGCCCTTTGCATCAAATCTCGGCCTGCCCATTGCGCCCACCTAAGCCAGGTACAAAATGCTTTCCTGCACCTGTCCCGGTAAAGCCTGTTTGTACCAAGCCTGCACCTGCCAAAACCACAAGGTTGGTGGTTAAAACAGGACCCACCCAGCCAATAATAGCGACCCCAATAATCAAACCCATGAAGTCTTCGGTGGTGAAGCCAGTGCCTGCCCTGCAGAAAAAGACTTCATCACCCATCAAGAAAGCACCCAAGGAAAGACCCCTATCCCAGCCTACTCCCAGAAGAAGCCGGATAAGCAAGCCTCCTGCACCTAAGCGTGTCCCTGCTTCCAGGGAACCTGAGCCAAAGGCTGCCAGACTCGCTGCACCTAGAAACCAGGTTACCCAAGAAGCTTCTTCTGAGGAATCAGACCAGGAGACCCCTACGGAGAGTGCCGAACTGGAGTTTGACCCTGAAATGCCCATGGAGCAGGAATCCATGGACGCTGAGCCAGCCATACCAATGGAGATTGAGCCTGGCCTACACCACATGGCTGGTGTTGCCAGGGATCCCAAATCCAGCCCGCTTCCTCCATGCTGCATATATGTCTCACCATGTCCTTCTGATGACTCGGAGTCAGAAGAGGAAGCTGCTGATGCTGCTTGTGACTTAGTCAGACAGACTGCACGCCGCACCCAGGGACCCCCAGGTCAGCATAAGGGGTATGTTGGCGTTGCGGGATCTGTTTGTCGCCCAGCTGGAGTGACTCACCGTACCACTGTACCTTACTATCTCATGGAGACAGACTACAGAACTCCAGCTGTCAAGACCATCTCGCATGCACCTTGCCCACGATCTGCCTTCATTGGTGCCCTCTTCATGTCACCCACCGTCGTTCGGATGCCTGTTAACCTGCAACCTGCAGGATCCGAAGAGGTCGCTGCCCTGCAACCTGCAGGATCCGAAGAGGTCGCTGCCCTGCAACCTGCAGGATCCGAAGAGGTCGCTGCCCTGCAACCTGCAGGATCCGAAGAGGTCGCTGCCCTGCAACCTGCAGGATCCGAAGAGGTCGCTGCCCTGCAACCTGCAGGATCCGAAGAGGTCGCTGCCCTGCAACCTGCAGGATCCGAAGAGGTCGCTGCCCTGCAACCTGCAGGATCCGAAGAGGTCGCTGCCCTGCAACCTGCAGGATCCGAAGAGGTCGCTGCCCTGCAACCTGCAGGATCCGAAGAGGTCGCTGCCCTGCAACCTGCAGGATCCGAAGAGGTCGCTGCCCTGCAACCTGCAGGATCCGAAGAGGTCGCTGCCCTGCAACCTGCAGGATCCGAAGAGGTCGCTGCCCTGCAACCTGCAGGATCCGAAGAGGTCGCTGCCCTGCAACCTGCAGGATCCGAAGAGGTCGCTGCCCTGCAACCTGCAGGATCCGAAGAGGTCGCTGCCCTGCAACCTGCAGGATCCGAAGAGGTCGCTGCCCTGCAACCTGCAGGATCCGAAGAGGTCGCTGCCCTGCAACCTGCAGGATCCGAAGAGGTCGCTGCCGTGCTGTACCGAGGTCCAGGTCCAAGAGCCGTGCTGTACCGAGGTCCAGGTCCAAGAGCCGTGCTGTACCGAGGTCCAGGTCCAAGAGCCGTGCTGTACCGAGGTCCAGGTCCAAGAGCCGTGCTGTACCGAGGTCCAGGTCCAAGAGCCGTGCTGTACCGAGGTCCAGGTCCAAGAGCCGTGCTGTACCGAGGTCCAGGTCCAAGAGCCGTGCTGTACCGAGGTCCAGGTCCAGAGCCGTGCTGTACCGAGGTCCAGGTCCAAGAGCCGTGCTGTACCGAGGTCCAGGTCCAAGAGCCGTGCTGTACCGAGGTCCAGGTCCAAGAGCCGTGCTGTACCGAGGTCCAGGTCCAAGAGCCGTGCTGTACCGAGGTCCAGGTCCAAGAGCCGTGCTGTACCGAGGTCCAGGCTCAGATTCTCCTGAGGTCGCTGCCAAGCATCCAGCAGGATCTCTTGAGGTGTCGTCGCCACGGGGCCGTCGCCGTCGCCGTAAGGCCAAGTCATTCATCGCCGCCGCAGAGCCGTGCCTTGCCAAGGACGCCGCAGCAGAGTCGTGCAGTGCCACGGAGGTCGCCAAGGGCGCTGCCCCTCCGCTCCTCGTCAAGGGCGCTGCCCCTCCGCTCCTCGTCAAGGCGCTGCCCCACCGCACCTTACCAAGGGCGCTGCCCCACTGTACCCAGCTGTTGCCGTGGAGACCCCCATCTCCGTTACCCATTGTTGGCAGTTTCCGCTCTAGCCGTGCCAAGGAGGGTTTGGGGGTTCTCCAAGGTTGACTCTCCCATCCCTCACAGCCGCAAGTTTGGTCTTTATGCTGGTCAACCAAGCCAAGATGCTGCACATCTTGGCACCATTGACGCCACCCCGGACAGCGCCATCCTTATGGATCCCTACACGGTGCAGGGGTTCATGATGGACTCTTCCACCGCCCATTGGTTGACTTTTGGCCGCCCGGAGGTCGGCTCCTAGGGTGGGAGTGATGTCAGGATCACCACGCTCTGGCCCCTGTCACTCACGCTACCCTGCAGATTCCAAGACCCTTGCATGAACAATTCACCTTCCTGATTCTACCGTCCTGGCCCTGTATCCACACCTGCCCTTCATCATCCCTGATCAGCCCTGCATATAAGGGAGTCCTGCCCCCTACCCAGAACTTCCACATTGAAGTTACTAACTGCAAAGACCTGTGTACTGAAGCTCCATGAAACCGCCTAACCATCTCCCGAACTCTCTACTCCAGACCCCAAGGACTTCCTACCATAATCTGGACTCTCATTCCTACACTTACCGGTAACCTTCCCATCCTGCTCCCCCTCTGCCAGCCTTGCCGTGTACCGAACCCCTGCTATACCACCGACTATTCTCTGCCAGCCTTGCCGTGTACCGAACCCCTGCTATACCGACTATTCTCTGCCAGCCTTGCCGTGTACCGAACCCCCTTGCTGAACCCTGACGACTCTATTACCTGTATCCTGTATGATTTCATACCACAGTGTTTATGTGTAATAAACACTTCTTTTGTTTATTCTAAAACCTGTCTTGATCACTGCATCTTGGGCTCACAACCTCAACCTGCTACACAACCCGCAGTTAAACGTGACACTCTGCTCTTTTCCATCTACACCTCCTCCCTGGGCAAAATCATCAACAGCTTTGGCTTCAATTACCAACCTCTACGCTGATGACACTCAGATCTACCTCTCTACCCCTGATCTCTCTCCCCCTGTCCTTTCAAAAGTCAGTGACTGTTTATCTGGCATCTCCTCCTGGATGGCCTCCCACCACCTAAAGATCAACATGTCAAAGACTGAACTCCTACTTATTCCTCCCTCCAATGCCTCCCCACCTCCTGACTTCTCTATCATGGTGGAGGGTATCACAAATACTGTGTTTTTCCCCATCAAACCAAGTTCGCTGTCTTGGAGTTACACTTGACTCTGCTCTTTCCTTCATCCCCCACATCAAGTCTCTTTCCTCCTCCTGCCGATACCAACTGCGTAATATTTCCAGAATTCGGCCATTTCTTACCGCTGTCACCACAAAACAACTCATACACGCCCTGGTAATCTCCCGACTCGACTATTGCAATAATCTCTTATCTGGCCTCCCTCTGTCCCGCCTCTCCCCCCTACAATCCATCCTGAACGCCTCCGCCAGGCTAATTCACCTCACCCGCTGCTCTGTCTCTGTCGCTCCCCTCTGTGAGTCCCTTCACTGGCTCCCCATCCACTGCAGAATTAAGTTCAAAATCCTTATCTACAAAACCCTCACTAACTCAGCTCCCCACTACCTGTCCTCACTAATCACCAAATACACCCCAGCCCGCTCCCTAAGGTCAAACAGTGACCTGCGCCTAGCTTCTCCCCGCATCACCTCTTCCCATGATAGACTGCAGGATTTCTCACGCGCAGCCCCCACTCTCTGGAACGCTCTCCCTCGTACTGTCAGACTTTCCCCTAACTTCTCTTCCTTCAAACGCTCCCTTAAGGCTAGGGTCAGACGAACGCATTTTCACGTTGTCTGAAAAAGTGCGTTTGGACGCATTTTTTCACGGAGTACGCGATAGCGGTCATACTATGCGCATTTGCGTTCGTGATTTTGTACGGATCATCAATAAAACACTTTGTGCATCTGGACGTTATGTTGGCCGGACATTAGCAGTGTCTGACATCTCCAATTCACGCACACACGCCGCTAGCGGACGCAGCGCACTCTGTACAACCGTACTAGTGGTTTTACGTTCTCGACAAAATGCGTTCGTTTGCCACTTGCGTTGCGCAGCCGGACTTTTGTGCGACCGTACTTCGTATATTGGCCGTCATTGCCCGGCATTTGCTGCTACTACGGCCGTGATTAAGTGCGCCTGCACGCGCGTTCGCACTGCCTCAGTCTGACCCTAGCCTAAAACGTTCCTATTTAGGGAAGCCTACCCCCCAACTCACTGACGCAACCATCAATCACTCTCACCTTACAGTCCTCTCCTCCTGTTTCCAACCCCAACCCTCCCAGATTGTGAGTTCCTACGGGAATAGGGCCCTCATCTCCTCCTGTACTGTTTGTCAAATGTTGTTCAATGTACTGTAACCCTGTCTATACTGTGTTTATTGTACAGCGCTGCGGAATATGCTGGCGCTTTATAAATAAAGAATAATAATAATAACAATATTGCTGCATTAATATAACAAAAAAACCAGTTTTTAAAAAAATGTGAATTACATTTTTTATTTCTATTTTTATTTAAAAAAAAAAATCCTTTAGTTTTAACATGGTCATGTTTGGTATCATTGGAAAGGCCATGCTCTACCAAACATTAACCACTAGCTGCCACGGATCGGGAGATAGGGGGTCATTGGACCCCCTATATCCAGCATAGGTGGCAGCTAGGAGTTAACACCCGAACTGACATCATTGCGCATGAACGCCAGTAGGCGGGGGGAGATCCCGGAGGCTTGGCCAACATCTTAGATGTTGGCCACCTCAGGGAGAGGACCGCGATCCGGCATCAGTTGGCGCCAAATCGCGATCCGGCCCCTAAGGGGTTAAAGGCAGCCACCGCTTCGAAGGGTAGAGTCTCTATCTCTGTGACCCCCTCTCTCTCTGACCCCCTCTCTCTGTAACCCCCTCTCTCTGTGACCCCTAACACTCTGTGACCCTCCTCTCTCTGTGACCCCCTCTCTCTCTGACCCGTCTCTTTCTGTGACCCCCTCTATCTCTGTGACCCCTTCTCTCTCTCTGTGAACCTCTCTCTCTTTGTGACCCCCTCTCTCTGTGACCCCCTCTATTTCTCTGACCCCTCTCTCTGTGACCCCCCTACTCTCTTTGATCCCCTCTCTCTTTGATCCCACTGTGTACTGTTTTCCTCCCCTGCATGCATGGGAGGAAAACGCTGCCCAGGGGAATCAGCTGTGAATCTTACCTAAGAGGTATTCCCCTGGCTGCTGCTCAGCTGACCCTGCTCTCCTGTCCTGCTGTCTCGCTCTTCTTGACGCCTCCCTTCCACATGGCATGGAAACAGGAAGACGTGCAGAAATTCAAACGTGAATTTCGTTGCCACCAAATTGTGCCGAACGGCACCGTATGTCGCTGTCCAATAGCCTGTGGTGCTGATCTAATGATCTAATGGATTCAGCAATAGATTCAACAGATTCAGCACCACAGGCCATTGGACAGCAACATACAGTGCCGTTAGGACAGTTTCGTTGCTGTCAAATTGCGCTATTAAAAAAATTTGAATGATTCCTCTATGTATAAATCGTTGAAAAGCACCGAAACGGTAATTTAACCCTAGCTTGCCTTATAACCTGCATTTTTAACCCTAATCTAACAGTAATTGAGCAGAATTTTTTTTGCGATACGAATCAATCTGAATCAATTCGTTATGTATAATTTTGTTTCGTTTAGTTTCTACTGCGATATGTATGAAATCATTTTGTATTTCGCTAAATACTTCCGAAATACGAATTAACAGTATTTCAGATGAATTGCGATGTCACAGATCAGACGGTTTGTGGGAAGGTGGAATTCTCTTTGAATTTCTGCCAGGCGAACACTTGCTGGGAATGACCGTCTGAAGTGGCTGCAGACTTTTTTGGCCTGGCTGAGAAGCTCTGCCAGCCCTGGGTACCTGGTTAGGAAACGCTGTACCACCAGATTTAGGACATGTGCTAGGCATGGTACATGGGTCAACTTACCCTGGCGTAGGACGGAGAGAAGGTTGCTGCCATTATCACAGACGACCATTCCCAGCTGAAGCTGACGTGGTGTTAACCATCTCTGCACCTGCCCCTGCAGAGCTGACAGAATTTCTGGCCCGGTGTGGCTCCTGTCCCCTAAACAAACCAGCTCGAGCACAGTATGGCATCTTTTTGCTTGAGCCATTGCATAGCCGCTACCACGCGTCGGTTTAACTGCCACTTCGCCAGAGACAGAGAAAGAGGAGGAGGAAGAGGTGGTGGAGCAGACAGACCGCATACAAGCAGCTTTCTGGAGGCGTGGTGGATGAACAAGCTCCAGCACAGAGCCCCGTCTTGGATCCCTCCCAGCTGCAATCAGAGTTACTCAAAGTGCCGTGAAGGAAATGTAACAGCCCTGTCCATGCTTGCTGGACCACGTGTCCAAAGTCATGTGCACCTTGCTGCTGACTGCCTTTCCCTATGACTCCATAACATTGTGTTCCACGTGCTGGTATAGTGCTGGAATGGCCTTCCGTGAAAAGAAATGGCGTTTTGGAACATGCCACTGTGGTACAGCACATTCAGCAAATTCACGGAAGGAAGCAGAGTCCACCAGCTGAAAAGGCAGTAGCTGTAATGCGAGTAATTTTGCTAAGCTGGCATTTTGACGCTGTGCTTGGGGATGGTTGGGACTATATTTTTTCTTACGCTGCAGCAGCTGGGGCAACGTAATCTGACTGCGTAAATCTTCAGCTGATGGGATGCTGTCACATTGTGAGGAAGGACCTGGTACACCCATTACTGTAGCATCATCCCTGTCAGTAGAGGTTGTAGGCAATGACATGGCAGGACATATAGTGGGGGTAGGGACAGATGAGGAGGAGGACCTATGCAAAGTGTTGTGCCAACGGGATGCGTGGCAGGTGGTCATATGTCGCCTCAAGCATGTGGTACCCACGCTTGATCCTCATCTGACATAGATTACAAATAGCAACTGTGCGGTCTGCTGCACATTTCTTAAAGAACTCCCAGACAGCAGACTTCCTGTACATATGCTTTGACACAACAGCGCTCTGCACTAGACTTGTGCACCGATTTTTTTTTTTTTTTTTTTTTTTTTTTTTTCTTTTTTTCAATTCGATTCGGTTCGTTCGGATTTTGTAAATTTTCGTTTCTGCTCGTTTCGGCCGATTTCCGTTTCGGTTCGGTTTGTTTCGTTTAGTTTTTCGTAAAGACTTTTTTTTGGTGATTTCGGAAATTTTCGTGTTTTTCAGAATATCTGTCCTCCTCGTTTCAAAGTGTCTATTCGTTTTGACGTAAACTAATGGTTTTCCGGATCCGATATTTCTGTCGATACGATAATTCTGTCGATACGATAAATCTGTCGATACGATAAATCTTCCGTAACTATAATTCTGCCATTGAGATTTCTTGTGTTTTACAAGAAGGATACATTGAGATTTCCCATGTTTTACAAGAAGGATACATTGAGATTTCCCTGGTTTCCTGGGAAGGATACATTGAGATTTCTCATGTTTTACAAGAAGGATACATTGAGATTTCTCTGGTTTCCCGGGAATGATACATTGAGATTTCTCATGTTTTACAAGAAGGATACATTGAGATTTCCCATGTTTTACAAGAAGGATACATTGAGATTTCCCTGGTTTCCTGGGAAGGATACATTGAGATTTCTCTGGTTTCCCGGGAAGGATATATTGAGATTTCTCATGTTTTACAAGAAGGATACATTGAGATTTCTCTGGTTTACCGGGAAGGATACATTGAGATTTCTCATGTTTTACAAGAAGGATACATTGAGATTTCTCTGGTTTCCTGGGAAGGATACATTGAGATTTCTCTGGTTTCCCTGGAAGGATACATTTAGATTTCTCATTTTTTCCAAGAAGGATACATTGAGATTTCCCATGTTTTACAAGAATGATACATTGAGATTTCTCATGTTTTCCAAGAAGGATACATTGAGATTTCTCTGGTTTCCCGGGAAGGATACATTGAGATTTCTCTGGTATCCCGGGAAGGATACATTGAGATTTCCCATGTTTTACAAGAAGGTTACATTGAGATTTCCCATGTTTTACAAGAAGGTTACATTGAGATTTCCCATGTTTTACAAGAAGGATACATTGAGATTTCCCATGTTTTACAAGAAGGATACATTGAGATTTCTCTGGTTTCCCAGGAAGGATACATTGAGATTTCTCATGTTTTACAAGAAGGATACATTGAGATTTCCCATGTTTTACATGAAGGATACATTGAGGTTTATCGGGTTTCCCGGGAAGGATATATTGAGATTTCTCGGGTTTCCCAGGAAGGATACATTGAGATTTCTCATGTTGTACAAGAAGGATACATTGAGATTTCCCATGTTATACAAGAAGGATACATTGAGATTTGCCATGTTTTTCAAGAAGGATACATTGAGATTTCCCATGTTTTACAAGAAGGATACATTGAGATTTCTCTGGTTTCCCGGGAAGGATACATTGAGATTTCTCTGGTTTCCCAGGAAGGATACATTGAGATTTCTCATGTTTTACAAGAAGGATACATTGAGATTTCTCATGTTTTACAAGAAGGATACATTGAGATTTCTCTGGTTTCCCGGGAAGGATACATTGAGATTTCTCTGGTTTCCCGGGAAGGATACATTGAGATTTCCCATGTTTTAAAAGAAGGATACATTGAGATTTCTCTGGTTTCCCAGGAAGGATACATTGAGATTTCTCGGGTTTCCCAGGAAGGATACATTGAGATTTCCCATGTTTTACAAGAAGGATACATTGAGATTTCTCATGTTTTACAAGAAGAATACATTGAGATTTCTCTGGTTTCCCGAGAAGGATACATTGAGATTTCTCTGGTTTCCCAGGAAGGATACATTGAGATTTCTCATGTTTTACAAGAAAGATACATTGAGATTTCCCATGTTATACTAGAAGGATACATTGAGATTTGCCATGTTTTTCAAGAAGGATACATTGAGATTTCCCATGTTTTACAAGAAGGATACATTGAGATTTCTCTGGTTTCCTGGGAAGGATACATTGAGATTTCCCATGTTTTACAAGAAGGTTACATTGAGATTTCCCATGTTTTGCAAGAAGGTTACATTGAGATTTCTCATGTTTTACAAGAAGGATACATTGAGATTTCCCATGTTTTACAAGAAGGTTACATTGAGATTTCTCATGTTTTATAAGAAGGATACATTGAAATTTCTCATGTTTTACAAGAAGGATACATTGAGATTTCTCTGGTTTTCCAGTAAGGATACATTGAGATTTCTCTTTTTTCCAGGTAGGATACATTGAGATTTCTCATGTTGTACAAGAAGGATACATTGAGATTTCCCATGTTTTACAAGAAGGATACATTGAGATTTCCCATGTTTTTCAAGAAGGATACATTGAGATTTCTCATGTTTTACAAGAAGGATACATTGAGATTTCTCTGGTTTCCCGGGAAGGATACATTGAGATTTCTCATGTTTTACAAGAAGGATACATTGAGATTAATCTGGTTTCCCGGGAAGGATACATTGAGATTTCTCATGTTTTACAAGAAGGATACATTGAGATTTCTCTGGTTTCCTGGGAATGATACATTGAGATTTCTCATGTTTTACAAGAAGGATACATTGAGATTTCTCTGGTTTCCTGGGAAGGATACATTGAGATTTCTCTGGTTTCCCGGGAAGGATACATTGAGATTTCTCATGTTTTACAAGAAGGATACATTGAGATTTCTCCGGTTTTCCGGGAATGATACATTGAGATTTCTTATGTTTTACAAGAAGGATACATTGAGATTTCTCTGGTTTCCCGGGAAGGATACATTGAGATTTCTCATGTTTTACAAGAAGGATACATTGAGATTTCTCTGGTTTCCCGGGAATGATACATTGAGATTTCTCATGTTTTACAAGAAGGATACATTGAGATTTCACTGGTTTCCCGGGAAGGATACATTGAGATTTCTCTGGTTTCCTGGGAAGGATACATTGAGATTTCTCTGGTTTCCTGGGAAGGATACATTGAGATTTCTCTGGTTTCCCGGGAAGGATACATTGAGATTTCTCATGTTTTACAAGAAGGATACATTGAGATTTCTCTGGTTTCCCGGGAAGGATACATTGAGATGGGAATGATACAAAATTACAGAATCAGCGATATAACCGATAAATACGATGTCCGAAATTACTGAAATGGAACCGAAATCAGGAATGGAGCTGAAATCACGAATGGAACGAAAATGAATTTCGATTTTACACATTCCTAGTCCATTTGAAAATTCCGAAAAGTTTTTGTTTCGGCTCGGAAATTTGTTCGGATCTACCGTTTTCGGATCTGAAAATTTTCGGAAAATCGGCCAAATCCGAATGCACGAATCGATAAATTTTGTGAAAATTCCAAAACCCGAAACGCACATCCCTACTCTACACCTGAGCAGCTGTGACTTCTGATGCCTTAGACTGGCTACGGTTGGTCATAGAGAACGTTGTGCTTCCTCCTCCTCCTCCTCCTCACTTAACTCCTCTGTTCAATCAGGCACCCAGGTGGAGTCAGTGACCTCATCATCGTCATCACCCCCTATCTCCTCGTTACTGGAGCCAACTTGGCAGTATGCTGCAGCTGCTGGGGCAACATGAGTGACAGTTTTTTGTGTGTCACTGGCACCCCCTTCCTCTAGGTTGATTATACTCCCTTCCTCAACCTCAGAGTTTGAATCAGAGCACTGTAGTTGCTGCGCATCCTCAAGCAACATGTCACTGTCATTGTAGTCAAACAATTCAATCTGTGTGTGATAGTGAGGCTACGGCAGGAGTAGCTGTGGACATGGAGGCTGATTTAGATGTTTAGGCAGCTGAGGTGGACTGTAAACCACTACAAGCCTGGCTGGCAGAGGAATCGGAGGATGAGGATGGCCTGGTTAGCCAATCCTGCAAATCCTCTGTATGTTGCTGCTGCTTAAGACGGCCAGCACCAGTTAGAAAGGACAAGCGTGCCCCTGCAGAGGATGCACCACGTCCACGACGACCAAAGGCACAGCCTCCCGACACAGAGGCTGCTTGCCCTCTTATCTGTGTCTGGGAGCGTCTGCCTGTCCTTTTTGGTCTTTCTGACATGGTGAGTGATATATAGATTAAAGATATACAGAACTCAAGTGAGTGAGACACCCTGATAGCTGGCAGCCAGTGACAAGACACAGATTAAAATTAGCAGAAACCACCTATAAATCAGTAAAACCCCCTGATGGGTGGCAGTGACAAGACGCAGGTTATAATTCCCAGATATCTGCCACAAGTCTGTGAGACCCCCTGATGGGTGGCAGTGACAAGACACAAATTACAATTCCCAGGAAGCTCCTATAAATCAGCGAGACCCCCTGATGGGTGGCAGTGACAAGACACAGATTACAATTCCCAGGAACCTCCTATAAATCAGTGAGACCCCCTGATGGATGGCAGTGATAAAACACAGATTACAATTCCCAGATATCTTCTAGAAGTGAGACCCCCCACAATAGCTGCTGGCAGTGAGAACACACAGATTACAACAATTTCCAGATATTTTGTAGAAGTGAGACCCCCACAATAGCTGCTGGCAGTGAGAACACACAGATTACAACAATTCCCAGATATTTGTAGAAGTGAGACCCCCACAATAGCTGCTGGCAGTGAGAACACACACTAACAGAACAATCTCCTCTCAAAAAACACATGCTGGGGGCTGTGTGAAGCCTTATATAGTGTGCTGCGGGAATTAGCTCTGTAAGCCCATGATTGGGCAATATTTGCCCAATCAGGACTCTGAGCCGTGATTGGCATAGTCTTGCACCTGTCTTGCACCTGACCTGTGGTCAGGTGCAAGGCTGTAGCCAATTAAAAGCTTCAGGCCAGTGGAAAAGTGCATTGTGGTCCATTGTGGGCAAACAAGCGGCGAACACGCGTAAATGTTCGGAGTTTGCGAACAGCCAAACGGCCGAATTTGGATGCGAACTCCGAACAGATCGAACCGAACAGCTCATCCCTAGCTGGCGCGAGGAGAGACATCCGAAGCCTCGTGCAAGACAGGGGCAGAGCGACGAAAGGAGTAGGACGCTCGCAGGACACTATCAGGGATCGAACCCAGGCTGGAGTGTGGACGCTGCCATATCCGGTGCTGGAGATCGGGGACGGAGATCGTGCTGTCGCTTACTACATTTCGCTGAGCAACTGGGAGGACAACCAGGTTCCAGAAGGACCTCGAGTGAGGAGGCCGCAAGAATCGAACGGGAGTGCAGGCGGATCGATTCCGGTAGCGGAGAAAGGCAATCGGGAGAGTTGATTCGCTGGCACCGGGTTCCAGTCGCGGAGAGAGAGAGATCCTTGGTCGAGTCATCGGTTCTGGACACTTTGTTCGTCGGATGGGTGAGAGGCCTCAAGGCCTACGGTTCCGAAACGAAAGTGCGCACTTGGTTAATTGCTTCAATTCACAGGGCCCCAACGTTGACTAGTCGAAGATAAATTTGCTCATTCACTGGCCAGTTGAATATAGTACCCGGGTACCCTAAGACACCACCTTTGAGCCTTTTTGAACGGGACTTAAACTCGCAAACTGAGGGGTTATCCGTTCTTCTCTTCCGCCGCGTGTTTTTCCCGCGTTGCGCATTCCTGTTATTATCTTCAACGTACATGTGTATTATATGCCACTTTATTGATCCAGTAAAGTATATAACTTAGAAAATACACAACAGTGCTGGTGTATAGTGATTCCTAGTGCAGTGAGACTATCCTGGGTTTATTCAGCGGCTCCTCCGGGGGTGAGCTCTACAATCTGAATAGGCAAAATTTAAAAAGTCTTTGCACGTCTTCTGAAAATACCATACGGGTAATCTATGTTAACGTGTGGATTGTGTAGATGTAGGATAGCTTATATCATTCTTAAATGTCTTAAAATGATGTTTTTCCATGTCAGAGTGTTCTGCGCTGGTTAGTTCACACTGAAAATTCTCATTTTCGACATCCATTAATGTTAATTTTCTCTATTACCCATTTTCAGTGATTTTAATATTAAATTTAAATTGTATATCCTCTGTGCGTAATACATGGCTATAATTAACAGCTTTTCTTCTCCTAATGTTGGTTGTTTTGTGATTACCATTTCATTGTCATGGGCTGGCTGGATGGACAAAGCCTCTTTCATGGGTTGTCAATGCAATAGACTGATTACCGAGGGCAGAGAGGCAGACAGCAATCACGACAACACACATTTTTTTTTATTTCCTTCAGGCTTTAGCTTTGCTTTCTGTTCTCCCTCACACAATTTTCACAGAAAATAGGGCAAGCTACACTTACACGCGGTACTTTTAAAAGAAAATTGCTGAGGACCAATCTAGCCATTCTATTTTCTGCTTTGCCAGGGGACAGAACATTATTTTCTTATAAAAGAAAAAATGTTTCCCAAATTTTATCTATTTAGGTTATCAGGTAAGGGCTAGCTAGGGTTAGAGAAATACGTTGATCGGCAGAGCTGGTGCTCCCACTAGGCAAGCTAGGCAACCGCCTAGGGCGCATTGCCACCTAGGGGAGCAGCCGACCACAACCCGGGTTCCATTATTGTACCCGTTCCGCATTGTGCGGCTCATGTAGCTGGCAGTGGGGGCTTTGCAAAGCCGACTTAGTCAGCTCGCGGACCCCCATCCGCGTGCAGAAGGTGGCCTTCTTATGGGGACACACAGGCGCCACCAGATGACGTGCGGGCGCCACTAGAAGCAGATTAAAGAAAAAAGAGGCAGAAGAGAGAAAGGCACGACAGAAAGAGAGAAAGAAAGAAAAAAGGGGCACAGAAGAAGGAAAGAAAAAAAAGAGACAGATGAAAGAAAGAGGCAAAGGAAAGAAAGAGGTAGATAAAAGAAAAAAGAGGCAGAGGAAAGAAAGAGGCAGAAGAAAGAAAGAGGCACACACCGATCCTGGGCCAGACCAGTGGAGGGGTAAGATGGGCACCGAACGACTGTGTGCGGCCCCTGTGCAGAGTGTGTGTCCCCATGCACAGTTTGTGCCCCCCGCGCGCACAATGTGAGTGCCCCCCCGCGCATTTCAACAGTTAACAATTTTCCCTGGGGGAGGGCGGGCGCAAGTAGCTGGTCTTGCCTAGGGTGCAAAATAGTCTAGCACTGTCCCTGCTGATCGGTTTGAATGTTGGCTGGTGAATAGTTTGGTTTGAATCTTGGATGGTTAAAGAGATGTCTGGTTTCGATATTGACTGGTTAAAGCACCATTTGGTTTGGATGTTGGCTTGTTGAGCAATCTGGCTTGAATGTTGTCTGGTTAGGAAGTTGTCTGGTTTGGACATTGGGTTGTTGAGTAGAGCAGCTTGTATGTTTTCTGGTTAGGAAGTTGTCTGGTTTGTACGTTGACTTGCTGAGTAGACCAGCTTGGATGCTTTCTGGTTAGGAAGTTGTCTGGTTTGGATATTGGTTTGTTGAAGATTAGTCTGCCTTGGATGCTGGCTCGTTCGGAAATATACTGGTTTGGATGTTAGCGTAATGAAGAGCACTCTGGCTTGGAAATGTTGTGGTTAGGAAGATGTCTGGTTTGGATGATGGCTTGTTGAGTAGAGCAGCTTGTATGTTTTCTGGTTAGGAAGTTGTCTGGTTTGTACGTTGACTTGCTGAGTAGACCAGCTTGGATGCTTTCTGGTTAGGAAGTTGTCTGGTTTGGACATTGGCTTGTTGAGTAGAGCAGCTTGTATGTTTTCTGGTTAGGAAGTTATCTGGTTTGTATGTTGACTTGTTGAGTAGACGAGCTTGGATGCTTTCTGGTTAGGAAGTTGTCTGGTTTGGATATTGGTTTGTTGAAGATTAGTCTGCCTTGGATGCTGGCTCGTTCGGAAATATACTGGTTTGATGTTAGTGTAATGAAGAGTACTCCGGCTTGGAAATGTTGTGGTTAGGAAGATGTTTGGTTTGGATGATGGCTTGTTGAAGTGTACTCTGGCTTGAATGTTTTCGTGCTAGTAAGTTGTTTGGTTAGATGCTGGCTTGTTGAAAAGCAGTCCGGTTTGGATCTTGGCTGGATAGGAAGTTGTCTGCTGTTTGGTTTTTGGTATGTTGAAGAGTTGTCTGGCTACTGGCTTGAAAGGTGGCTGGTTAAGAGGTTGTCTGATTTTGATGTTGGCTTGTTGAAGAATAGTTTGGCTTGGATGTTTTATGGTTAGGAAGTTGTGTAGTTAGATGTTGACTTGTTGAAGAGTAATCCAGCTTAGATTTTAGCTGGTAAGGAAGTTGTCTTTTTTGGATGTTGGTTTGAAGAGTAGCCTGGTTTGGATGTTGGCAGATCAAGAAGTTTCTGGTTTGGATGTTGGCTTGTTAAAGATTTTTCCAGCTTGGATGTTTTATGGATAGGACTGGGCTGTCAATCTCATTGCCCCTTCAGATGTTGAAGCCTACATTTCCCAGAATCCCTTTAATGCAATAGATAGTCAGGGAATTGTGAAAGTTTTATTTCAGAAACATCTGGAAGGCTAGAGTTTGACAGTCCTGGGTTAGGATATTGTCTAGTTTGGATGATGCATTGTTGAAGAGTAGCTTGGCTTGAATGTTGGCCGGTTAGGAACTTGTTCAGTATGTATTTTGACTTGTTGCAGAGTAGTATGCCAGGAGGTTGGAATGATCATGGAAGCTATCATCTACTTTTGATGTTGCCTAATTACATAATTACATAATTGTCTAGCTTAGAGGCTCGCTAATTAAGTATTTGGTTATGCTGTAATGTTGACTAGTTAAAGAATTGTCTCAAGTAGACAGCGAATGCGAAAATCTACTCTACTCTAAGAAGTCCAGGTAGTATAGAATCCAATAGAAAGTAGGTCTATGCAGCTCTGCTATTCACATGAACATGGGAATATCACTAAAACACAAAAGCTGTTGCTCTTATCCTCCAACACAAATAGTTCAACAAATATGTGACATGTGTAGTGATCTCAATGTCCCATCAGAAGGAAGTGCTTCAATAGGTTCCTAGAACTTCTTAACATCTCCTCCAAAATTCTCTATTTTTTCTTCTTCTTATGCTTGAGAATATTGGAGGAGAAGTGGAGAAGTTCTAGGAACCTATTGAAGCACTTCCTTCTGATGGGACATTGAGATCACTACACATGCCACATATTAGTATTGAATCCAGTCCAGGACCAACTTCAAATGCCACATTGTTCACTACATCCATCCAATATGTCACGATCCTACGTGGGAAAGCAGATGACTCAATCCTTAGACCTCAACTTTATTTAACTCCAGAAAAGAAACAACAAACAATACTTTATCTTTTATACTTACTCATCAAAAGGGCGACATGTGAAAGTGTTTCTCGGTTAATGAACTGACTGTTTAATGAGAAATAATTAAGGTCCACTTATATACCTTCCTTTTGACTACGTCACCAGTTCGAGAGACTTCAATGACCATCTAAGCCTCTGGCTGAATGGACCAACGACCAGACCTGACTATTTTTGATTGTCTAAAGCAGGGTTTGCTTTGAAGAGCAGCTTTATCACAAATACCTGTGCAACAAACATGATATACCCAATGGGTAGGGTTCCCGGGGCTAGACCACCACCCAAAGTTAAAATCAATGAGCCACCGCTCAGTGATCCGATGCGATTCAGAGATACTGTAAATTTACTAATCCAGGGCAATCCATGAGATGTGGGCGACAGGGTAAATGATCGAGGCAGGCGGCTTCTGGGTGTGCATCACGTTTTTGATGTTGTGTTTTTATTTTCGCCCTAAGTTTGCGTTGAAATATTTTGTATACGTGAATCTCATGCGTAACTATTTAAGCGTAGTAAGAATGTGAAGTGCAGCTTTTGTAATCAACGGGTTCAAAGTGCTCTTTATTGGCTTTGAAATTACATACAGGGTTATTCAAAGAGAATCGGAAAGTCACCGCACGTTCAGTGACTTTTCGTTCTCTTCAATTCGGTGCGATTCGGTGATCCCATTTCACCGACCCTGCGGTGTATTAAGCAAGCACCACAGGGCCGTCGTAATGCAGTTAAAAGTCGCTGCAAACCTGCCTAAAACTCAACGCAAAACGAGGGCGAATGCACACCGAAACCCGCAAACACATCTGGATTAACCCCGCCAAAGACGCCGGAGAATCCCGAGCAGGAGCCGATCAGAACGCAGAGCAGCCGACGGAAAAGCCGACACCGCAGATGGAGGAGGTGAGAAAAAAAAAACGGTACGCTTGAATGTTTGAAAAGTGAAACGCTGCTTGCAAACAAACTACTGAGCGAAAATGTGTGAAACTCACATATGAGATCCAGGGAATGATAATAGAAAGGGCTGTTACAGAAAAAAGAAAAAACGATTTAAAAAAAAATGTTTGCAAAAAAATCACAAAAAATACCTAAGAGATCCTAAAAAAATCTATAAATAAAGAGACTTTTTACTGCAGAATATTATAATAAACGTTGTGAAACAGATGGTAAGCGTCACACAACACGCTGTATTCACCCCAACTCCAATGCTACACCAGCAAATAGTGGTTTCCCCCACACCATAGAATATAAACAAAATATGACGTAACTGGTGAGCGCAAAAAATGCTCTGGAGTCCGGATGTCTCATGCGGGTCCGCAACACATCATGTGGTTATATAGAAGAAGCATATACAAAAAATCATAGTGCTAAACTGTAATTAAGATTTTAAACAGTATATTGTATAATTATACCACTCACAAGTATAGAGCCCTGTCATGGAGCTGATGTAACGCTCCATGCTTCAAACCCCAAGAGACTTTATTTTCAATTTATATTGTGTGTTTTTAAATATATCTTACATCATTTGGTTTTAGTTTAAATTAGTTTAGTGTAAAATGGCGTAACTTTAGTTTTAAATATACTTATATTCCTGTAGGTAAATGTGTTTCTGTATAACCAGTAAACAAGCTTTACTGCTGTGTAATTTATGCAACAGGGCTTTTCCCCTTATCTGGCTGCATGTTTGATTCAAGAAGTCTAGGATAGTGTTTGTCTTTAATCTGATGTGTTAGAACAATGGATTATGCAACTGTTGTGTGAGCTAAAGAATGTTTATTGTAAATATCTGACATAATGTAATTAGTATATTGGTAGGACGAGATGCGTCATTTATGCAAATTATGACTGTTGGATTTCAGCATAAATGGTGGCGTTTTTGTTCATTAAAAGTCAGAGAATCCTGTGGGAACATACAACAAATCATGATCTTCAGCCCATTTGTATACATGTATAATATGATTAAAAGCAACGATCGCTTCTAAATACGAAATTGAGGACTGCGTATGCGCAAAATGGCCGCGCTCCAAAGAGACATTCCGAAACCAGCGTGGAACGCGTAAGAATGATGCGGCGCACGCGCAAAATTTGGCGCCCAGCGACCGGGAACTTTCAAACTAATTGGAAACAGGGGTGGGCAATTTTAGGATTATTAAAAGGGTATATATAGTTATATACCCTCACATTATATGTATTTGTTTAACCAGCTGAGGAAGCTGCTTTACAGCAGCGAAACGCGTTCTGGGGCCATAATTTATGGTTTATTTTTTAATTTGTTTTATTAAATCCTTTTAAAGACCACATCTCCTGTTCCAGACTGGTTTTTCATTTGGATTTTTTCCATAAAAAATCCGTGGGCGTTCCGATTTGAGCTCTGGAAGCTCCATCTTACGTAAGTCTTGAATTGGCAGAAAAAGAGCTTTGTACCCTTTATTTAAGAGATTTACACTAGGAAAGCCTATATTTCCATTTATTCTCTCCATAATTCCACTACTCCACGGTGTTTAAAGAGAATTTCCACACCTAAGGTGGGGGTCACCTGTCAACAGGGAGGAAGAAAACCACCCAGAGGCAATTTCCCACTCTGAGCCGGTGTTAGGGCTCTATACTTGTGAGTGGTATAACTATACAATATACTGTTTAAAATATTAATTACAGTTTAGCACTATGATTTTTTGTATATGCTTCTTCCATATAACCACATGATGTGTTGCGGACCCGCATTAGACATCCGGACTCCAGAGCATTTTTTGCGCTCACCAGTTACGTCATATTTTATTATAATAAACGGTTTATTAGATATTGAATTAAAACGGGAATATTTTTAACATTGAAGCCTATGGGATTCCCCTGAATAAATCTGCCGAATTAAACCACCGAATGGCAGGGCAATTCGGCAACTTTTCACTGCTGGTTTGTGTTCTCTGAATAGCCGAAGCATTGCTTCTCTATGGGGATTCACTGCCCTCAAACAGGCACCGAACAAGCACTGTATGTGCAGGCAATTCGCCAGGATTTGGCGAACTGCCTGCTCTCTGAATAGTTGAATGGCCAGGAAAGGTAACCGTACACTGAATTTCAGCGTTCGGTTACCTTTCTCCAGCAATTCGGATCTCTTTGAATAACCCTGATTGTGTTTTTGCTAAAATAACGTATAAGCGTTCTGTAACAGTTACAGTTGGTGTGGTTTTATGTTAAATGTATCCACATCCACCTTTTCTGTAAAGGATTACACGCGGATACATTTTGGTATCACCTGGAGAAGACCCTTGACAGGTCTTTGACAAGGCTGGTGGTCCAAGAACCTCAGATTGTTTGAGACTCGCGACTCTAAAAGAAATGCATTAAAGAAGACTACATGTAAAGGTACACTTAGGTGAAAGCCATGGAGAATGTTTTGTATCATGTCACAGTGAGCACAGCATGGTGCCCCTCCCCTGGGCATAGTCTGCAATCAGCACACGCTGCACATTCTGCACATTGAGCTCGGCAGCTCGGGAGGTTACTGCAGGTGCTAGTAAATTATTACTTGATGTTGTTACAAGGTACTTGTCCCTGGAAGTCTTGGAAGATCTTCAACGCCCTTAAACACACACGTCTTTCGAATTCGGACCTGCCTCTGCCGCTCTTCTTTCCGTCACCAGCGACTGTGACTTCTCCGGAGTGGCTTTTGCCTTAAAGTGGGACTTGCTAGTGTCACCTTGGAGCTGTCCGTACACACCACCAGCCATGCAGGTTACAAATGATGTGTATGAAACCGAACTTCCTCAAGAGTGGGCGAATGAGAATATCTACTCCATTCCGAGCAGCCCCGACAGTATGGACATCGGCCCAGAAACACCTTCAAGTACGACGTCGACCACCCCGTCCTCCCATTTTGGATCTGAAGATATCAATGGAATGAAGGGGAACGATGTGATCCTTAAACCTCAACTGCACTTGAACCTAGACAACACAAATGAGAAAAATAACATTCCCTTATCTCCCACTTCTCCCACCACCCCTACCTCAACCTACAGCCCAAAACCGCCAGTCTCCCCAGATTATACCAAAGGTTCCTCGGTCCCTTCTACTCCCACCTCTCCACGTGACTATGTTGCCCCGTATGGTGCCCACCCTCGCCAACTGGACCCTGCTGGACAGTTAAACAACAACCGAAGCATTGACGAGATTGACTACAATTTGGACGAGGACGACATATCCCTATACGTCAAGGTAAACGAGATGATTTCTACCCTTTCCAAACACTGAAAAACATAAGGGGCATATTCACTAAGCTCCGAACTGGCCCCAAAATTGCACCGAACAGTGACATTCACCTTTTGGTGCAATTTTGGGGCAAATCTTCTATTCACAAAGCTGTCACTTCATTAAATATAGGCAAATTGACAGCAAAATACAGTAAAATTCGTCTGCGACGAATCCCATGGGATTCAATGTAAAGAAAAGGCAATTTCTTTTTTATTTTATTATATAAAAAAAGACTATTTAATCTTTTAATTTTTAAAAGAGCTTTTTATATTTTTTTGTACTATATATATATTTAAATTAAAGTTAAAGGACCTTTCCTAATATTATCACCGGCTGGGTGGAGTAGAGGTAACATCACTGCTCTGTAACTGAGGAGAGAGAATATGGAGACTGTGGAGACACAGGTTCAATCCCGGCAAGAGCACCTCTCCCTTAAGTATCCTTGGGCAAGACACCTAACGGTACATACTCGCCACCCAGGACATACTTGAAAACGAGAGAAATCTCAATGTATCCTTCCTGGTAAAATACTTTCTTCAAAAAAATCAATTTTTTTATACTTTTTATCGATTTAAACTCCTATGAGGTGTTTCTTTGTGTTTTTTTTTCCAGTTGGGTGAAATTTGCCCAGGCCATTTCGGTGCATTTTGGCGGTTAGCGTCACAATATAGCGATTTTTGCAGACGTTCGACAGCTGCTCGGCGACTCCATTTTCGGCGAAATACGGTGAACATGTGCTAAATAGCGAATTCACCATATTTTTGAGGAAATGGAGTCGCCAAAGTGCGCCAAAATGGTTTGTGAATAGACCCTATAGTATTGATAGGATTAATTGTGGTTGAAGTGCAGGGGTCGAGTCGGGTGTGAAAACTTTGTAAAACAGTTCGGCGCAGCATTTTGCAGGGTGATGGCGGCTCCCATCCTCTTCACATTTTAAGTAGCTTTCATTTAGGTCTTCAGAAATATGTATCCTAGTTAGGTCATGACAGTTATATGATACTTTGCATCATGTCCCTTAAAACAGTGGTCCCCAACCCTGGTCCTCAGGTCTCACTAACAGGTCAGGTTTTAAGGATCACCTTTGGGAAATGCAGACTGAATCCTGCAATCACTGAGCAGCAAATCATCTTGCACTTATCCACATTAAAACTCAATTGCCACAGCTCCGACCATTTTTTTAGTTTACCTAAATCATTTGTCATTTGGCTGATCCCTCCAGGAACGTCAACCCTGTTGCAAATCTTTGTGTCATCAGCAAAAAGACATACTTTTCCATTAATACCTTCTGCAATATCACTAATAAAAATATTAAAGAGAATGGGTCCAAGTACTGACCCCTGAGGTACCCCACTGGTAACATGACCTTGTGCCGAATAAACTCCATTTACCACAACCCTCTGTTGCCTGTCACTCAGCCACTGCCTAATCCATTCAACAATATTGGAATCCAAGCTCAAAGATTGCAATTTATTGATAAGCCTTCTATGCGGAACAGTATCAAAAGCCTTACTGAAATCTAAATAAGCAATGTCTACTGCACCACCTGTGTCTATTATTTTTGTTACCCAATCAAAAAAATCAATAAGATTAGTTTGGCATGATCTCCCTAAGGTAAACCCATGTTGTTTCTGATCCTGTAATCTATGTGTTTTTAGATGTTCAACAATCCTTTCCTTTAACATGGTTTCCATTAATTTCCCCACTACTGACGTAAAACTAACAGGTCTATAGTTCCCAGATTCCTCCCTACTACCCTTCTTGTAAATGGGCACAACATTTGCTAATTTCCAGTCTTCTGGGACGACTCCCGTTAGCAAGGATTGGTTAAATAAATCTGTTAACGGTTTTGCTATTACATCACTGAGCTCTTTTAATAATTTAGGGTGGATCCCATCAGGCCCCATTGACTTATTTGTCTTTACTTTAGACAGCTGCTGTAGAACCTCCTCCTCTGTAAACTGATATGTAAATGTCTCGTTAGTGTTTCCTCCTAACTGAGGTCCCTTTCCATCCTTTTCTTCTGCAAAGACTGAACAAAAATATTCTTTGAGGCAGTCAGCGAGACTTTTATCCTCTTCTACATACCTTCCTTCCTTTGTTTTTAACCACTTGGATGCTGAGGACGTGCTCAGCGCGTCCTCAGCATTCCCGCTGGTATGCGGAGGACGCGCTGAGCGCGTCCTCCCATTGGGGTCAGCGTTCGGCCGGGTTCCGGCCGATCGCTGGCCCCCCCGGTGCGGGCTGACATCCTCCATGTCAGCCGCGCATCCGGGACCACAGCCGCCGGAATTAGGTGTCATCGCGGCAGCGCGATGACACCTAATTCAGGCGCCCCCCCGCATGTGCGGAGGAGGCGCCTGAAAGGGAGGGGGGGAGGTCCTTCGGACCTCTCTCCCTCCCGATCGGCGGCTCTGCGGGGGTTAACCCAGGCATCATTTGGAAGGGCACAGCCTGCCCTTCCAAATGATGCCTGGCATTAACCCCTGGGGAGCTGGATCGCGAATCGGCGCTGAAAAGCGCCGGTTCGCGATCCTTTCCCGGAGCTGGCCGACATCTTGGATGTCGGCCAAGCCTCCGGGAACTCCCCCTGAGGACTGGCGTCATCGTGTGTAGCACGATGACGCCAGTCCTGGACTTAACCCTTAACTGCCACCAACGTTGGAGATAGGGGAGATAGGGAGTTCCAATGAACTCCCTATCTCCCGATCCGTGGCAGCTAGGGGTTAAATTTTGGTATGGTTGGATCGGCCAGAGCATGGCCGTTCCAACGATACCAAACATGAAAGTGAAAAATGTTGTAAAAAAAAAAAAAAAAAAAAAAAATTATAAAAAAAAAATAAACACTTTTTTTTATTTTTTTGGTTTGTTAATGCAGCAATATTGTTCCCATTTCAATTATAATGTGAACAATGATGCTGCACTAACGATTTTTGTATGCGGTGCGTTTGTTAAAAATAGTGTAATTTTCCCCAAAAAAAAATGTAACGAAACCCCATCTCTAATTTTTTTAACAAGCGCACCCCATACAAAATATAACCGCAATTGCTCGCATGTTAAAATGTGAAAAAAAACACTTTACACATTGTAAATTATTGAAAATACATATTTTATTGCATTTTTTGTTATAATATACAGACAGGTCATGACGTATACATATAATAATGACATATTATGAATCTACCGAGTCTGACGGAAAGAACGATATATAATATGTCTGGGTCATATACTAAAATAAGCCTTCAAAACACGTTTAAACATGATGAGCAAAACCGGTAAAAATGACCTCAGCACATGGGCGGGAAAAGCCTCAGCAGCGAAAGGGTTAATCTAACTAATCCTTTGTTTTACTTTTCTTTTATCGTTTATGTATCTAAAAAATGTTTTGTCCCCCTTTTTTACTGACTGAGCTATTTTCTCTTCTGCGTGTGCTTTGGAAGCTCTTATAAATTGCTTTGCCTCTTTCTACCTAATCTTATAGGTTTGCCTATCTTCTTCACGCTGAGTTTTTTTATAATTATTGAATGCTATCTTCTTGTTCTTCACTATTTTGGCCACTTCTGCAGAGTACCACAGTGGTTTCTTCCCTTTTTTGTTTTTGCTAACAAGTCGAATGCAATTGCCTGTGGCCTTCAATAATGCTTCCTTTAAATAATCCCATTTCTCTTGGACTCCCTTTAAACTCCTCCAGTCTGATAATGACTCCTTCACACAAAATCTCATTTTAGAAAAATCTGTTTTTTTAAAGTCTAAAACTTTTGTTTTTGTGAGGTGGGGCTCCATCCCTGTTCTTATATTAAACCATACTGACTGGTGATCACTAGATCCCAAATTTTCACCTACAACAACATCCGATACCAAACCTCCATTTGTTAGTATTAAATCCAATATGGCCTCTTTACGGGTCGGCTCCTCAACTACTTGTGTTAGAGATAATCCCAGTAGGGAGTTTAGAATATTTGTACTCCTGGTGCACCCAGCTATTTTGGTTTTCCAGTTCACATCAGGAAGATTAAAGTCCCCCATGATAATAACTTCCCCCTTCATTGCCATTTTGGCTATTTCCTCAAGCAGCAGATTATCTAGCTCTTCTACTTGTCCAGGGGGTTTATAGATCACACCTACACGAGCTACTGTATGATTGCCAAATGATAGCGTTAGCGTAACCCAAACTGACTCTATATTCACCTCGCTTACTTTTATTTGGTTTGTTTTTATGTTGTTTTTCACATACAGGGCCACTCCTCCTCCTTTCCTACCTTCTCTGTCTTTTCTATATAAAGAGTACCCCGGTATTGTTATGTCCCAGTTATTTTTCTCACTGAACCATGTCTTAGTAACCGCCACTAAATCTACTTTTTCAGCTCCCATCATTGCCTCCAGTTCATTGATTATATTGACTAAACTGCGAGCATTTATAGACACGACTCTGCGCTTGTCATTTTTTTTCCCTGCATGTTGCTTGCACCCTCCGATTTAGTTTTTGGGGACAATCGGGCAGATTGTTTTTTACCCTTTTGTCCCCCCCATCCTAGTTTAAATATTTCTTTGTGAAACCTTTGAACTTCTCACTGAGAACATATGTTCCCCTATGAGTAAGGCTGGGGTCAGACCAGCGCACTTTTAACGTGCGTTCTGGCGCACATAATCACGGCCGCACTAGCAGCAGATGACGGGCAATGACGGCCAATATACGATGTACGGTCGCACGAAAGTCTGGCCGCGCAACGCAAGTGGAAAACGAACGCATTTTTTCGAGAACGCCGAACCGCTAGTACTGACGTACTGAATGCGCAGCTGCGGCATAGCGGCGTGTTAGCGTGATTAGGAGATGTCAGACACTGCTAATGTCCAGCCTACATAACGTCCAGACGCAAAAGAGTTTTATTGACGATCTGAAAAAATCACGCACGAAAATGCGCATCGTATGACCGTTTTCGCGCACTCCGTGAAAAAATACGTCAATTCGTTCGGACGCACTTTTTTACGTTCGCGTGTAAAAATGCTTTCGTTTGACCCTAGCCTAAGATGCAAACCATCTTTTTTATACAGTTCCTTTCTGCTCCAATTAGAACTATCATGGGACACAAAGCCAAATCCTTGCTCCCGACACCATTCCCGAAGCCACAAATTAAATTCCCTATTGCGCATCTGCCTATCCTGAATGTTATGCACAGGCAAAACTTCAGAGAATGACACAGTGGACGCAATCTGCTGTATTTCACCTCCAAGAACACAAAAATCTTCCTTAATCTCAGAAACCTCATTGCTAGCCAAGTCATTTGTCCCTAGATGGACTAGAACGTCCACTTCCCCTTGCTGTTTATATTTGAATAGTTTGTAAATCTGCTGACTGCAATCTGATATCATCCCGATTCCCATTGTCTTGACTCGTTTAGAAATGTTGTGTAATGTTTAATTTAACTGTACCTAGCCTAATTAGGTTTCACATTCCAAGAAGCAAATGTGTCCCATTGTCTGTTTCAGTCTAATTAGGTCCCCCAACAGTTTCTAGGGGAGATTTTGTATATGTAAATGACCCATGTGTGACTGTATAAATATGTGTGTCCCTGATTAAAAAACAGTTATATTCTGACCCTACATGCAGTTACGACTCATGGTTTGGTTCGCTGTACAAGGCAAAGCTTCAGATCTACAGCCACGGCTTATTTCTGGGGGACACTAGCCACACTCTCTATGTGTACCCGTCTTTAAACTGTGGCTAAGGACTGGGAAAAAGGCATGAGAATCATGAGGAGAACACGGGGGTCCAACAAGGAAGCAGCATTGGCAGATGTGTCGTGGTCGGGGTACTGAGATCTGTTACAGTGTGCAATGGTTACACTTAGGCTAGGGTCAGACGAACGCATTTTTCACGCTCTCCGTGAAAAAGTGCGTTTGAACGAATGGACGCATTTTTTCACGGAATACGTGATAGCGGTCATACGATGCGCATTTTCATTCGTGATTTTGTACGGTTATCAATATAACACTTTTTGCGTCTGGATGTGATGTTGGCCGGACATTAGCAGCGTCTGACGTCTTCTAATCACGCACACACGCCGCTAGCGGACGCAGCGCACTCTGTACGTCAGTACTAGCGGTTTGACGTTCTCAAAAAAATGCGTTCGTTTGCCATTTGCGTTGCGCAGCCGCACTTTTGTGCGGCCGTTCTTCGTATGCTGCCCAGCATTGGATGTCATTTGCTGCTAGCGCGGCCGTGATTTAGTGCGGCTAAACGCACGTTAATACTGCGTTAGTCTGACCCAAGCCTCACAACAACGAAGCACACAGGTTTATTGTGATTGGAGCATGTTGACCATGGGATGCCATGCGCTTCTTCAGGATACTTGGAGTCTATTCACAAAACACTTGTCGGACTCGTAGCTAGCTAGTGCTGCTGAAGCTGAGATGTTATCGCTTGGTTACGAGTTGGTCATTCACAAAGGGGTCAACTTGGCTGATTTCACCGACATTTACCTGCGTCAGACTACATATTTGGAAGTAGCATTTTTTTGGCTATAATTTCACTATCACGGCTATGGCTTGGTCTTATGTTTATAGATGGCTAGAAGTACTAATGCAAAAGTATGTTTGGACAAGATATGTCATTTGCTTTCTCTCTGTGTTAAATAAGAGAAAGCCGGTGGCCATAAACTAATAGTGATGATCACAGTGAGCTCATGGTTAGTGCGGCAATGTAGTAATTACTACGAAATTGGATTGAAGCATCATGGGATGTAGACAGGTTACAATGTAAAATAGAAGATGCAGTGATGTGGGGCTTGTGGTTGAGATTATAAGAAAGGTATACTTTCTTAATCAGGACTCTGCAAAAATGCTCATCCAGCCCTTACTATCTCCCACCATGACTACTGTAACCTCTGTCTCACTGGCCTAAATGATCCCAGATTCTTCCTCTGCAGTCTGTAATGAATGCCAATTACCAGACTCATCCACTTCACCTGCAGCACCTCTCTCACCTCACCTCACCTCTCGCATTCTCATACCACGCTCCTTTGTCAATCTCTGCGCTGGCTCCCTGTTCCTTTAGAATCCAATTCAATATACTGGTCCTCACATACAAAGCTCTCCATAACGGCACCCCTGCCTACATCTCCTCCCTTATTAACAGGCACATCCCGTCCTGACCACTTCGCTCGGCCAATGATCTGATGCTATCAGCTCCACGTACCCGCACCCCCAACTCTCGCCTTCAGGACTTCTCCTGAGATGCCCCCTTTCTATGGAACTTCCTCCCCCGCCACATTAGTCTGCATTTCCCCAAGGTAATCCTTAAAACCTGACCTGTTAGTAGTCCCTGAGGTTGAGAACCACTCCTCTACAACAGTGGTTCCCAACCCTGGTCCTCAAGTCCCCCTAACAGGTCAAGTTTTAAGGATCACCTTAGAGAAAAGCAGACTGAATCCTGCAATCACTGAGCAGCAAATCATATCACATCAAATCAGATATCCGGCAAAACTGACCTGTTAGGCCGGGGTCAGACGAGCGTTTTGCAGAGCGGAAGGAAAGTCCGTGAGAGTGGACGTTCCTTCCACTTTGACGCCCGTCTGGCCACCTCACTGAGCGCAGTTAGTATGCTCAGCACTGCAAGGCTCGATCGTCCTATGGAGGATCGCGCTGTGCAGCCCCGTCGAACGCGCCTTGTAGCACTTTGACGGGGAGGCTTTCAGAATGCTGCAAAGGACGCCGGGAAGCAGGTCAGTACGGGCGCACATAGGGGGACCTGAGGACACGGTTTGGGAATCGCTGGGCTATTGGTGTAGCAAGTCAACTGGAAAATCGTTAATATTCTGTTTTTGCCTTTTCTCACGCTATCCAAAAATTGGATTATTCCCCCATGAATAATAAGTAACAGTATATTCCACTGTAGTTGCTGTTAGAGTGTAAGCTCCTCTGCCTAATTCAAGGTGAACCTCGTAGTAGACTAGGATTGCCAGATTAGTCATGTTTTCCTCACCACACAATACTGTTTCATGCAGAGGTGAACAGGAAAGGTGCTGCCCTGCAGGTCAAATGTTGCCGGAAGGAAATCAACGCAGGTTACCTGGGATTCCGATTTTTTTACCTGCGGCATATGGATTCTACACGCTGCAGGGTGGCATTTTACACGCACTGTCCAACAGCATAATTAAATGATATGTGTCTGGCAGCCCTAAATAGAGACAACTAAAACTCACTGAGGCTAATTTCAGCTCAAACACGTAATGATACATGACAAAGCGGTGGGTTTGCAGATAAATGGAGGTGCTTATACTGTAATATATAACCCATGCCTGTCTCCAGTGAGATGCTGTCATTTCCCTGAAATACGGTCGGTTGCCAGATTGGCCATATTTTCCTGGACACATACAGGGCTCTATTACATTCTTCACGCAAAAACGCACGCAGAACGTGTGAATTTTTGCGTGAAACGTTAACGGGCGTAAATTAACGCTGGTATTACGATCCTCTTGCATTTTTTCATCCGTCAAAAAATAACACGCGTAAAACAGACGCACAAAAACGCGCACGCTGCAACGTTGCGTGTAGAAATCAGTGTGCGGACTGTTTTTTCACGCGATTCAGCCAATCAGAATTAAGAACCACAACTGTCTCCCGTTACGTTTTTGCGCCTGTCAAAGTCAATCTGAGTATATATGCTGCAGCAATAATAAAAACACGCACAACCTCTCCATTTTATTGTTTGGGTATGTGTAGAATGTGTAACTATACTTTGCTGTAATTTTTTTTCGTGCTGGTGTATTTGGTTTCGGCCAGAACGTTCAGATTTGCTGTTACCACCAGCTTTTCAAAGACATTAAAAGTATGCGCGCAAACGTTGTCCGTTAAAATTTGTGCATAGATTGTTATACCATCCGCGTACCAGCAAACAAACGCATTTGCGCTCACAATGTTAAGTATAGGACGCACAATGCACAGTACGCTTGCGCAGGTTTACACTTGGTAGGCAGTAACGTGCATTTTTTGCATGGACATTGTAATACGATGGTCTGCGCAAAGGGTTTTGCCCCTTGCGTTAATGCGTTTTTGCGCACACGTTAACGTTTGCGCGAAGAATGTAATAGAGCCCATAGATAATTCATGCTGATGGGCAGTGCATGAAAAATGCCACCCTGCGGCATGTATAGTCCATATTTGGCAGATAAGGAATCCCATGTGACATGCCATGATTAGCCAATTGGTTACGCACTGCAGCATATGAATTATACAAGTTGCAGGGCAGCACCTTCCTTGTGCTTTCCCTCTGGGTGAAATAGTAATATGTGTGTCCGGGAAAACATGGCCGACCTGGCAATGAATGGTGGGAGCTGTGGCAATTGAGTTTTAATGTGGATAAGTGCAAGATAATGCACCTGGGACGTAAAAACCCAAGGGCTGTATATAGAATATTTGATACATCTGAGGGTTGGGATTTAGGGGTCATTATTTCAGAGGATCTAAGGGTAAGTAGTCAATGTAATAGAGCAGCAGGAAATGCTAGCAGAATGCTTGGTTGTGTAGGGAGAGGTATTAGCAGTAGGAAAAGGGAAGTGCTCATGCCACTGTACAGAGCACTGGTGAGACCTCACTTGGAGTACTGTGTGCAGTACTGGAGACCGTATCTCCAGAAGGATATAGACATCTTAGAGAGAGTTCAGAGAAGGGCTACTAAAATGGTGTACGGCTTGAAGGAGAAAAGTTACCAGGAAAGGCTTAATGATCTTAACATGTACAGCTTGGAAAAAAGACGAGACAGGAGATATGATAGAAACATTTAAATACGTAAAGGGAATCCACAAGGTAGAGGAAGGGAGTATATTTAAAAGGAAACAAAGTAGCAAAACAAGAGGACATAGTCTTAGATTAGAGGGGCACAGGTTTAAAAATAACATCAGGAAGCATTATTTTACTGAGAGGGTGGTGGATACATGGAACAGTCTTCCAGTAGAAGTGGTAGAGGCCAAAACAGTAATTGAATTTAAGCAGGCATGGGATAGGCATAAGGCTATCCTAAACAAAAGATAAATCCAGGTAAAGTATCCATGTAATTGGGCAGACTAGATGGGCCGAAAGGTTCTTATCTGCCGACATTTTTCTCTGTTTCTATGTAAGTCTATCCTGAAATCATTGAAATGCTGTGTGCTTGTCTCCTCTGCTTTACAGGGAGCGGCTCAGTGATTAGAGAGTTAAACCCGGTCTTAACACTTCCATAAACAGGTATAATTATCAGAGCCCTGAGGACATTAAGCCTTTTCTGTTTATTTAATGATTTTACTGCGCGGGCGAGATAAAATAATCACTTAAAAAAACGAGGCCTTTGATTTTTTTTTTTTTGTGCCTAAATTTAAATCTTGCCCTATGTGTAGGGTTACCAGGGCGGCCATGTTTTCCTGGAGACATATCATTTATTCATGCTGAGGGGCAGTGCGAGTAAAATGCCACCCCGCAACATGTAGAATCCATATGCTGCGGGTAAGAAATCATAAAGGAATCCCAGGTGACCTGCCTTGGTTTTCCCTCCTGCGGCATATGAATTATACATATTGCAGGGCAGCACTTTTACCTGTGCATGAAATAGTAATATGTGTCCAGGAAAACATGGCCGATCTGGCAACCCTACCTGCAGAGCAGAGTTGGCACATTCATAAAGAGACATCTCCACCATCACCGAGTTAAATTGGAATGTGGATGGAGGGGGGGGGTTAAACAGTAACCCCTTCCTTGAACCCCCTCCTGATTTAACCCTTTAGTGAGTTGACGTCTCATCCTGAATCCGGCGATTATCTCCTTTTGTGTATGTGACATGTCGTGGCGGCCGCTCAAGCTGCAGCTGTCACGTAACTGGGCGGGTGCTTGCGCAAGTGCTCAGCCAATCAAACGGCTGTCAATGAAGCATATTGGCTGGGGACGGGAACGAGCTAGTGTTCATTCCTGACCTTCTTCCAGGAAGCTTGATCAGCGCAGGGCCGGCCCGACAATGGAGCAGGGTGGAGCGCTTGCGCCAAGCGGCACAAAATTAGGGCGGCAAATTTTTGCACCGACGCTGCACTATTTTTTTATCAGCGCCGGCGGCAGTATCTAAATTGAAGGTGGGAGCAGTGAGTGAAGGTGACACGCATGCGTCTAGATGGGCCAGCGCGGGATTGAGACACGTGTGGTGTGGGCGGCAGATCCTCAGCCTGCAGGAGCTTGTCTTTGTCTCTCCTCCGGCCCCCGCTGTGCCCTGGAAACAGACACGCCGCTAGGTATGTGCCTGCCTGTCCCAGACATCACCAGGTTCCACGCCACTAGGTATGTGCCTGCCTGTCCCAGACATCACCAGGTTCCACGCCACTAGGTATGTGCCTGCCTGTCCCAGACATCACCAGTTCCACGCCACTAGGTATGTGCCTGCCTGTCCCAGACATCACCAGGTTCCACGCCACTAGGTATGTGCCTGCCTGTCCCAGACATCACCAGGTTCCACGCCACTAGGTATGTGCCTGCCTGTCCCAGACATCACCAGGTTCCACGCCACTAGGTATGTGCCTGCCTGTCCCAGACATCACCAGGTTCCACGCCACTAGGTATGTGCCTGCCTGTCCCAGACATCACCAGGTTCCACGCCACTAGGTATGTGCCTGCCTGTCCCAGACATCACCAGGTTCCACGCCACTAGGTATGTGCCTGCCTGTCCCAGACATCACCAGGTTCCACGCCACTAGATATGAGCCTGCCTGTCCCAGACATCACCAGGTTCCACGCCACTAGGTATGTGCCTGCCTGTCCCAGACATCACCAGGTTCCACGCCACTAGATATGAGCCTGCCTGTCCCAGACATCACCAGGTTCCTCCAGCGCCGCTGCCCCAAACACCGATCAGCAAGACCCACTTGCCGACAGGAACTCGGAGATTTAAAATCCTTTGTATCTCCATAGACTAACGAGTTCTAATCTCCAGAGAGTGAAACTGCAATGGCAAATTACTACTCAGATGTAATGTGCCGTGGAGTTTAGTCTCTGGAGATTTGAAGTCGTTGCTGGGCACTGTGGACATGGCCAGGGGGGTGATGTACATCTCTCTCCCAGGGATGCGGAGCGGAGGAGGCTGTGGGAGCTCTGCAAGATTCCCTGCTGCTTGGAGCCTGCTGTCTGAGGCAATGGGGGTTGTAAATTTCCTTTTTTTTTTTAAAGGGGGATCAAATGGCAATGAAGCACAGTGCTGGGTGTGTGAAGCACACTGCTGGATGTGTGAAGCACACTGCTGGATGTGTGAAGCACACTGCTGGATGTGTGAAGCACACTGCTGGATGTGTGAAGCACACTGCTGGGTGTGTGAAGCACACTGCTGGGGATGTGTGAAGCACAGTGCTGGATATGTGTGAAGCACACTGCTGGGGATGTGTGAAGCACAGTGCTGGATATGTGTGAAGCACAGTGCTGGATATGTGTGAAGCACAGTGCTGGATATGTGTGAAGCACAGTGCTGGATATGTGTGAAGCACAGTGCGCCCTGATATGTGTGAAGCACAGTGCGCCCTGATATGTGTGAAGCACAGTGCGCCCTGATATGTGTGAAGCACAGTGCGCCCTGATATGTGTGAAGCACAGTGCGCCCTGATATGTGTGAAGCACAGTGCGCCCTGATATGTGTGAAGCACAGTGCGCCCTGATATGTGTGAAGCACAGTGCGCCCTGATATGTGTGAAGCACAGTGCGCCCTGATATGTGTGAAGCACAGTGCGCCCTGATATGTGTGAAGCACAGTGCCCTGATATGTGTGAAGCACAGTGCCCTGATATGTGTGAAGCACAGTGCTGGGTATGTCATTCTGTGAGTTTAACTTACTATTAGCAGTACAACTAGGAGTATAAAAATTTAAATCTAACACCATGTAGCGCTGTTGTTCACTGGCGCCCGGTTGTCTCATTTACTAGCTCAGTTATACACACCACACATTACTGTATCACAGAGCTCCACAGCAATAAAATTCTAATGTACGGTGTGTATGAGTGTTTGAATTTTATTGCTGTGGCGCACTGTCATACGCGCATACACGCTGCATGTTTTTTTTTTTTTTTTTGGGGGGGGGCAGCATTTCATCCTTCGCTCCAGGCAGCACAAGGTCTTGGGCCGGCCCTGCTTCCGGGCACTGTGCGTGTAGAGGAGAATGTCTCTGTTTCATACATATTCAAAGCATTGTGCTACTGTCTAAATTGTTCCCATCATTCAGCGCTGTGGAATATGTTGGTGCTATGTAAATAAAGTATAATAATATTCTGTATCGTGTCTGCAAACATTAAGGACTCAGCTCATAATAACAAGTAACATCATAATGTGGGGGGGGGGACCTCACTGAACGTCAGCCCTGGTTATCTCAATGTTCATAAAATATTCAGGGTTATTCAGAGAAAGGTGAAAACCTTGAACTGACAGGAGAAGAGAACAATCTAGACCAAATAAATAAATAATTTGGAAAGTGAGATAAATGGGAGAATTTTTCTGGTTTGACTATTTTGACCTCGAATTTTCCTTCTTCAGTCATTCTCAAGTTTTTCACCTCTCTCTGTGTAGCCCTGTATGACAGTGATGGTGAACCTTGGCACCCCAGACGTTTTGGTACTACATATCCCATGATGCTCACAGATAAGGCTGGGAGAGCTTCATGGAACACGTTACAGTTTCAGTTACAAGTATTTATAAACCACCAACAGGTTCTGTAGCGCTGTACAACGGGTGAGACATAACAATTATACATTCAAGTTAGACACAGAGAACAGTGGGAGAGAGGACCCTGCAGCTCAAAAGCTTACAATCTAACATGTAGTTCAGAAAATCTGGGTGGTTTCGCCATCACTGGTCTATGAGATGACTTCTATGCCTTATTAGTAGCTGGCATGTGGTTGGCATTTCATTTCTAGTCCCATGGATCACACATCAGCTTAACTCCCTCAGGATGCTTTAGGTCAAGGGTCAGTGACCTCGGCCCTCCACGATGTTTTGGAACTACATTTCCCATGAGGTTCAGCCCATCTGTTGACTACCTGAGCGTCATGGTCGATGTGGTTTCAAAAGATCTGGAGGACCAAGGTTGCTGACCCCTGCTTTAGGAGGAGTAAAGCTCTCGGGACAATCTAGCAGGTTTTTAACTTTCCCTAAATCATCTCGGCGTGTTATAACGAGCACTTTCCTAATTTGCGTCCATTGTTTATTTCCTACCTTTTAGGCTAGGGTCAGACGAACGCATTTTTCACGTCGACCGTCAAAAAGTGCGTCAATGCGTCCGTACGCATTTTTTCACGGAAGACGCGATATTGGTCATACGGTGCGCAATTACGGCCGTGATTTTTGACGGAGCTATTAAAAACAAATGGACGTGATGTTGGCCAGACATGAGCAGCGTCTGACGACTCCTTATCACGCACACACGCCGCTAGCGGACGCAGCGCACTCTCTGCGTCAGTACTAGCGGTTCTACGTTCTCGAAAAAAATGCGTTTGTTTGCCGCTTGCGTTGCGCGGCCGAACTTTGTATATTGGCCGTCATTTGCTGCTACTACGGCTGAACGCACGTTCGCACTGCGTTCGTCTGACCTCAGCCTTATTCCTGTTCAAAGGATGAGTCCGCGGACTTCCACTTCCTGACCTAAATTGTACTCGTTAGAATCTTGCGTAGTTTCACATCTATATTTAATGCATTATTACTCTGTAGCAGGTCTGGAGCTGATTTGGATGATAAGTCAGGGTTAAAGCTCTGGAGACATTGTATCTGATTTAACGGCTTTGAGGCATTGCATGAGATCAGAGCGTATATATATATATATATTATGAAATTGCATGCAAAAAAGAAAAATAAAGTATTTTAATTAGGTAATAAAAGGTATTTCATCTCCAGCTTCCATTTTCTGGATATTTCCCATGATGCAACATTTACCAAAAACGTTGCTGTTGTGGCGGTTTATTTCACCTACAATATTTACCAGTTAATGAGGTGGAGGAGGGAATGTTTAGCTAAAGGTGCGGGAGGCTATTGTTCTCCAGGCTGAGATGGCAGCTGCATGAGATAAGACAGGTAGTGATGAGGTTAAGCTCCCCTATGTCGAGATATCTCAGGCTTCAAAAGGCACCATCTGGTGCCCCGATAGAGATATCTCTATATGCTGATCTGCAGTCCAAAAGCAGATTAAATTTTTTGTTTATGGGTTGCAGAAGGTGCCCCCAAAGCTTTAGCACTTTGGGCAGTAATGCTCAAAGAGCTAAAACTGTAAACTCAGCTTCTGATATAATCGGGTTTTCATCAGCCGATGCAGGGAGAAAAAAAATAAAAAAAAAAATAAATAAAATCGACCAGCCGCTCGAATCTCTAACTCAATTTGTCAGATGGTGCCATCTACTGGCCAAAATAGGTTATTTACCGTAAGAAATACAATGGGTATAAATTCAAATATTTCTTATTGTATAGTTAATTAAAAATGATGTTACAAAAAAACACTGGTTTCTGACAATGGTTTTTTTGGAAAATCACTTGGTAGTGAAGGGGATAAAAGCCTTCTAATCTCCCCCCTGGTGATGTCCTTTGAGTCAGTGACTGACCCATTCACTCCATTCGATGACCAAAGCCACACAGTGAGGAGCAAGTGTTGGAAAGATACCGTGGGGGCAGTTTAGAACACAAAATATGACACAATGGATGTGCTCAGTGACACATATAGAGGAAAATATCACACAATGGATGCACCCAGTGACACATATAGAGGAAAATATCACACAATGGATGCACCCAGTGACACGTATAGAGGAAAATATCACACAATGGATGCACCCAGTGACACGTATAGAGGAAAATATCACTCAATGGATGCACCCAGTGACACAAATAGAGGAAAATATCACACAATGGATGCACCCAGTGACACGTATAGAGGAAAATATCACACAATGGATGCACCCAGTGACACGTATAGAGGAAAATATCACACAATGGATGCACCCAGTGACACGTATAGAGGAAAATATCACACAATGGATGCACCCAGTGACACATATAGAGGAAAATATCACACAATGGATGCGCCCAGTGACACATATAGAGGAAAATATCACACAATGGATGCGCCCAGTGACACATATAGAGGAAAATATCACACAATGGATGCACCCAGTGACACATATAGAGGAAAATATCACACAATGGATACACCCAGTGACACATAGAGGAAAATATCACACAATGGATGCGCCCAGTGACACATATAGAGGAAAATATCACACAATGGATGTATCCAGTGACACATATAGAGGAAAATATCACACAATGGATGCACCCAGTGACACAAATAGAGGAAAATATCACACAATGGATGCGCCCAGTGACACAAATAGAGGAAAATATTTTCTTAACTAAACATACAATAGAAAAATAAAACACGTGTAAAATATCAGCAACACAATAAGGACATTTCATATTTTGGTGGTAGTTGCCCTTTAAAGCACTGTCAGGGTGGCACCTGGTGCGGGCCATGGTGGGACCCAAGGTTCAGGGTCTGAAACCAGTATGCAGGGAAACACACAGATACAGGATGATACCAGAGCGCAGTACAAATGGGTTGATCAGGAAAGTTGTCAGTAGGCGATACGAGGTCAGAGGGTTGGCACAAGGCGGTAATCGATGGGCAAAGCAGATGGTCTGGTACATGATGAATCAGGAGCATACAAGGATAGGCTTGATCAGGTGGGGAACCAGACTCAATACTGAGGCAAGGTACAGAGGAGGGAGTGGTCTTTTATGGACACAGGTAGGGGTGTGTGTTCAGTGCTTAACTGTTTGTGTTCTGGATACTAGTGCTGAACATCACGGCAGCACTTTTCCTGTAGCTGTTTCAGAAACAGGCACGGATCCTGACCGGCACGGCACCTTTAAAAGCTCTGAGGCTTTTGTAACTAGTGTCCATGGAATTATCGGTGGTTTAGGTCTATCCTAACACCGCAGCACATTTACAGCTCTCTCGATGTTATAACAAGTATCGTTCCCCATATCCAAGACTAGCCAGTCCTCAAGAACCATTAGCTTCAAAACCAATGGAACCTGCAGAAGCTTAACTCATCTTGACCGACCCTACTGCAGGCTACTTAGCTTCCAGAACTACCAGGCGGGTTTAAAGTACGTAGGACGGTCTGGGCAGTAGATGTCGCAGAAGGCTCAGCCAATCAAACAGCTGTAAATGCAATTTATATTGGCGAGGGGTGGGAAAGAGCTACTGTTCATTCCAGACCTTTTTCCAGGAAGCTTTCTGTTTTCGTCCATTTTTGATGACCATGCATTGTACGTATGTTGGTCGATCACTGGCGCTTTGCGTTCTACTTTTAAGAGACATGTATCAAACAGAAGCAGGTTGGATTCCATGAGAATAGTCCGGTCGCCGCGCCGCGGAGCTGCTGTGTACACATTCCCTGGCACCTGCTGTGTCGCGTAAACACATATTATCAATAATGCCATCAACAATGGAGACGGAACCACAGAAGGTGCAACTCAAACAAGCCTTAACATGCTCAGCTTGTTCTCAGCGAATGCGAGGGTGTGTTCAGGCCCGCATTGTCCAAGGTCATTGTAACATTATTTGACATGTTGGAAGTAAAGACGCGCTCATTGTGTTGTACGGGTTGGGTGATGGAATGGTGCCTGGTTGGCCAATTGTCAAAGAAATCACTCACGATTAAAAGTTGATATGATTATGGGAAAGGATCACACGTTTCCCTATATTTCTGTCATGCTCTATGGTACAGGGTCTGCGGGAAGAGCAGGATGCAGGAATATGAGGCACTGAGGTGACTGATGCAAATGAAAAGGGGGTTATTGCAGCAGGCAGGTGATACATAGGTAGCAGGAGGAGACTGGCTTCTCTGGGTGGCACAGGGGACACAGGACACAGGACTGGTTGTGGTTCAGCAGGAAACAGAAATGGTATTAATTCAGCAGGAAACAGGGCTGGTTTTTGATCGACAGGAGACACGGCTGGTTGTGGATCAGCAGGAGACAAGGCTGGTTATGGATCAGCAGGAGACAGGGCTGGTTGTGGATCAACAGGAGACAAGGCTGGTTATGGATCAGCAGGAGACAGGGCTGGTTGTGGATCAGCAGGAGACAGGGCTGGTTGTGGATCAACAGGAGACAAGGCTGGTTATGGATCAGCAGGAGACAGGGCTGGTTGTGGATCAGCAGGAGACAGGGCTGGCTGTGGATCAGCAGGAGACAAGGCTGGTTATGGATCAGCAGGAGACAGGGCTGGTTGTGGATCAACAGGAGACAAGGCTGGTTATGGATCAGCAGGAGACAGGGCTGGTTGTGGATCAGCAGGAGACAGGGCTGGTTGTGGATCAACAGGAGACAAGGCTGGTTATGGATCAGCAGGAGACAGGGCTGGTTGTGGATCAGCAGGAGACAGGGCTGGCTGTGGATCAGCAGGAGACAGGGCTGGTTGTGGATCAGCAGGAGACAGGGCTGGTTGTGGATCAGCAGGAGACAGGGCTGGCTGTGGATCAGCAGGAGACAGGGCTGGTTATGGATCAGCAGGAGACAGGGCTGGTCGTGGATCAGCAGGAGAACAGGGCTGGTTGTGGATCAGCAGGAGACAGGGCTGGTTGTGGATCAGCAGGAGACAGGGCTGGTTATGGATCAGCAGGAGACAGGGCTGGTTGTGGATCAGCAGGAGACAGGGCTGGCTGTGGATCAGCAGGAGACAGGGCTGGTTGTGGATCAGCAGGAGACAGGGCTGGTTGTGGATCAGCAGGAGACAGGGCTGGCTGTGGATCAGCAGGAGACAGGGCTGGTTGTGGATCAGCAGGAGACAGGGCTGGTTGTGGATCAGCAGGAGACGGGGCTGGTTGTGGATCAGCAGGAAACGGGACTGGTTGTGGATCAGCAGGAGACAGGGCTGGTCGTGGATCAGCAGGAGACAGGGCTGATTGTGGATCAGCAGGAGACAGGACTGGTTGTGGATCAGCAGGAGACAGGGCTGGCTGTGGATCAGCAGGAGACAGGGCTGGTTGTGGATCAGCAGGAGACAGGGCTGGTTGTGGATCAGCAGGAGACAGGACTGGTTGTGGATCAGCAGGAGACAGGGCTGGCTGTGGATCAGCAGGAGACAGGGCTGGTTGTGGATCAGCAGGAGACAGGGCTGGTTGTGGATCAGCAGGAGACAGGGCTGGTTGTGGATCAGCAGGAGACAGGGCTGGTTGTGGATCAACAGGAGACAGGGGCTGGTTATGGATCGGCAGGAGACAGGGCTGGTTGTGGATCAGCAGGAGACAGGGCTGGTTGTGGATCAGCAGGAAACAGGACTGGTTGTGGATCAGCAGGAGACAGGGCTGGTTATGGATCAGCAGGAGACAGGGCTGGTTGTGGATCAGCAGGAGACAGGGCTGGTTGTGGATCAACAGGAGACAGGGGCTGGTTATGGATCAGCAGGAAACAGGGCTGGTTGTGGATCAGCAGGAGACAGGGCTGGCTGTGGATCAGCAGGAGACAGGGCTGGTTGTGGATCAGCAGGAGACAGGGCTGGTTGTGGATCAGCAGGAGACAGGGCTGGCTGTGGATCAGCAGGAGACAGGGCTGGTTATGGATCAGCAGGAGACAGGGCTGGTCGTGGATCAGCAGGAGACAGGGCTGATTGTGGATCAGCAGGAGACAGGACTGGTTGTGGATCAGCAGGAGACAGGGCTGGTCGTGGATCAGCAGGAGACAGGGCTGGCTGTGGATCAGCAGGAGACAGGGCTGGTCGTGGATCAGCAGGAGACAGGGCTGGCTGTGGATCAGCAGGAGACAGGGCTGGTTGTGGATCAGCAGGAGACGGGGCTGGTTGTGGATCAGCAGGAAACAGGACTGGTTGTGGATCAGCAGGAGACAGGGCTGGTTGTGGATCAGCAGGAGACAGGGCTGGTTGTGGATCAACAGGAGATGGGCTGGTTATGGATCGGCAGGAGACAGGCTGGTTGTGGATCAGCAGGAGACAGGGCTGGTTGTGGATCAGCAGGAAACAGGACTGGTTGTGGATCAGCAGGAGACAGGGCTGGTTATGGATCAGCAGGAGACAGGGCTGGTTGTGGATCAGCAGGAGACAGGGCTGGTTGTGGATCAGCAGGAGACAGGGCTGGTTGTGGATCAACAGGAGACGGGCTGGTTGTGGATCAGCAGGAGACAAGGGTGAGGATTGGTTTAAGACATGTGGACATTAGGGTTTGGGTTACGTTACATGGAGGTTCGGATGGATGCTACAGGTTGGTTTTGCATTGGGGTTAGAGTTAGAGGTTACGGCTGGAGAAACGTAAGGACTGGGTTACGTTTAAGGTGTTAGGTTAGCTATGAATATGTAGCATTAGGGAGATTTAGGATTGGGGTCAGGGAGTATTCTTGTGTTCGTGGTGTTTTATGTTAGGAGTGCTGAGCTTTAGAGGTTTTCTATGCTATTAAATTAGTATGTTTAGTTTGTGTCACCAAACCTGTTTTTGAATGACACGTAACATCCCTTTTTTAAAAGCAAAAAGTTATATGTGAGGGGTAACCACTAGCCATGCATTGGTAAGCTGGGTTCACACCTCAGCGTTTTTCAAACGTGCGCGATCGCGTGTTTTTTTTACACCCGTTCCCGCATACGAAAAAATGTGTGACCGCGCATTGCAGCGCGTTCGCGACTATGTCTATGGCCGCGAACGCGCTGCTATACGCCCCAAAGAAGCTCCCGTACTTCTTTGGGCGTTGGACGTTTTACAGCGCATTCCTACGTGCTGTAAAACGTCCAGGTGTGAACTAGCCCCATAGGAAATCTTGGGATTTCCGGGGTTGAGCGCTTTACAGCGCTCAGGAAACGCTGTAAAACGCTGAGGTGTGAATGGGGTATAACAGTAACTCGCCCTCTTAATACCATACAAATTTTTGTGTCAGAAATACAGCACTAAAACAAGCATTGTGTTCGTTTTAATGTTAGTATTAGGGTAAGGATTGGGTTTAGGGTTAGTTATAGGGTTAGAGTTTGTTGTAGGATTAGGTTGAGGGATAATTTTAGCATTAGTATTAGGGTTAGAGTTAATTTTAGGATTAGGGTTAGTTATAGTGTTAGAGTTTGTTATAGGATTAGGATGAGGTATAATTTTAGCATTAGTATTAGGGTTAGAGTTAATTTTAGGATTAGGGTTAGTTATAGTGTTAGAGTTTGTTATAGGATTAGGATGAGGTATAATTTTAGCATTAGTATTAGGGTTAGAGTTAATTTTAGGATTAGGGGTTAGAGTTAGGGTTAGAGTTAGTTTTAGGACTAGGGTTACTATTAGGGTTAGTTATAGTGTTAGAGTTTGTTATAGGATTAGGTTGAGGGATAATTTTAGCGTTAGTATTAGGGTTAGAGTTAATTTTAGGATCAGGGTTAGACTTAGTTTTACGATAAGAGTTACTATTACGATTAGTTCTAGAAATAGTATTAGGGTCAGTTTTAGGATTAGGGTTAGTGTTAGGGTTAGTCTTAGGGACAGAGTTAGTTGTAGGCTTTGAGTTAGTATTAAGCTTAGTTTTAGGGTTAACTTTAAGTTTTGGATTATTATTAAGGTTAATTTTATGGTTGGTATTTGGGTCAGAGTTAGTTTTTGCATTAGGGTTAGGACTAGTTTTAGGGTTAGTCTTAGGGTTAGAGTTAGCATTAGGGTTAGGGTTAGTTTTAGGTTTCAGGGTTAGCGGGTAAACCCTAGCCAAAAGATTCTGCTCCATTTTTCTATGCAATCTTCACTTTAATTCTACCATGCGTGCTTCACTTTTAGGCATCAGATTATGCTCCTTTTATCCGCACAAGTGTAGCAAATTGACTTTTAAGTCAGCAAAGTTATCCACGGCCATGAGAGGGCGACTTCCTACCATGGATAGCCTATGTTTTGAGAAAAAGAAGGGTCCCTAAAACTGTATCAGAAGTAATTATTATTATCTGAAACTAGCAAAGACTCACGGATAAGCTCGGAGCCGGTACCTTTAGTGCGCTCACTGGACTCTAACAGGGTTATGCAAAGAGTGCTGAAATCCCACTGGAATTTCGGTGCTCTTTCATTCCCCGCACTTCGGGAAGTCAAATTCACCAACCCTGCAGTGAATTCAGCATTCACCACAAGGTTCCTGAAATGCAGGGAGCAAGCCGCCGAACGCATCCAAAATACTGTCACATAAACCGCCGAATCGATCGGAAAAACTGCCGCAAAACCGCCAAAAGCATTCTGAAAAAACAACTGGTAAAACACTGAATCGTAGTACCCGATTAACCTGATGGCTGCTATGACAAGGGGGATTTTCTTCCTGTGATATCCACTATATAGTAATTTTTGTGGGGTGCGGGTTACTTAAGGAATGCAAACCATATTTTTCTTCATGATTTGCATTATAGGCTGCCTTATCTACAGCGATTGTGTGGTCACCTCTGGGTTGTTGGTGTCTGGACAAGTCAGGAATACGGAGTAAACTCTCACCCATAGTCATGTTGACATACTGTCACGCATTGACATGACATTGACATGATCCGGCCGTTGTATTAGCTGGCTGCGTCGGAATAATTGGGAGCTGCAGATACTGGCATCGGCTCCTGGAATCCCTAGGACTCCACTCAGATAAGCGCGACCCTGTTGCAAGCTCGTCTTCAGCAGAGCTTTGCTGAAACTTTGGAGGAACGTCAGAAGAACATTGGAAACTATTAGTTCCCAATATTCCACTGTGTAACGTCTTCTTCTCTGTGGGATCAGAGCTAGGTTTGGGATTTTTTTTGGGGGGGGGGTTGATTTTGATTTGTTAAGTGATTTTGCAAAAGTTAAATCACCTAACACCAGGTTCTGAGCTTTTAACAGAAAGAATGGAATAGGAGGGAAATGTCTGACCGGGTGCAGAGCATCCATGAAAGGCACAATAACCTAGTAGAAAACCAGCTCCAGAACTGCATTCTAAAGCATGAAAACATAATTTTTTTTGTAAAAACATAAAATTTAAATTTAGTTAAAGAAATCAAAAATTATCTCAAAATATTGTGGTCAAAGTAAAGGTGAAACAGGACATATAACTACCAACGCGTTTCGTGGATAATCGTATCATTTCTCAAGGTAGTAGTTTACCCTTCAAATCCTGAAGTTGACTTTCTTTTATCATTCGAGAGACCCTAAGCTTTTGCAATCGACCTTAGGAAACATTAAGTGACTATTAGTTGTATCTGATTAATGGATTAAGCTGTTGAACGTGAATAAATCTGACTCATCACATGAATCATGACCTGTAAACATCGTATAATTTTAGGGACAAAGTCTTGCCACCCACACAGTAATTGTAGATTAATTGTGTTTTAGATAAATGTCATGTAGCATAGCAAGGAGCGTGACATCTATTGATTTAAAGTGGAGGTCTCAATCCTTGGCCCACCCAGATGTTTACTGCCTGCAAATCTCAGAATTCTCTGAATGCAATAGATGGCCAGAGAATCATGGGAGGTGTAATTCAGAAACCTCTGGGAGGGCCGGAGTTTGAGATCCCTGATTTAAAGGAACTTTTTTTGTCTAAGCAGATGCTTCCATAAGGAAATATACAACATCTATCTCCTTGTCGAGCCCTCTGGTGTTTCATTGAGCCCTCTACACCATCTCAGGTCTCCCATCCCTACAGTGGCTAGGGATTCTGGCGACTATATCATGTACTTCATTTCTATGCTGTCTGGTAAGAACATTACCAGAAGGTTACGCTGCCCCTCACATCTCCTGGCCAATGGTGGTCCTGGTCTCCCCCTCTTGTTTCCTGGCCAAGGGGATCTTAGTTAGGGTTTAAAGGGACTAACCATTCCTTGGTCATTGCCCTCTTGTGGTTTCTCACTTATCGTGTTGTACTGTTTCTCCATTGGACTTTCTGGATAGTGACCGTATCTTACCGTGGTTCCACCTCACTCCTGTCCTTGACCCTTGGCTAGTTTACCCATGTGTATGTATTACTCTCCTGCCCTTGATCGTGGGTATTTTACTCATGCATGTTATTCTCCTGCCCTTGACCTTGGGTAATTTACTTGAGTGTGATACTCTCCTGCCCTTGATCTTGGGCACTTTATTCAAGTAGGATATTCTCCTTCCTTTTACCTTTACTTGTTTCATTCATACTCCAACTTTCTATTAAGCCAATCCATTTAAGCACCAGTAGTTTAGCCATTATTTCCTTGTTCTGTGTCCTTGGGTCTGCACATTGGGTCATGGGTATCCGCGACATCCCTGATGGGTTATTGCAGACAAAGTGTACCTGATCACTACAGGTCACTTTAAAATCACCTCAACAGGCCTTAGGGTAAGTAAGACAGTTATCTAATTCTGTTAACAACCCAAGTATACGTCCCATGATGTAAAACTGGGTGGGTGGAGTATAGGTAACATCACTGCTTTATAACCGTGGACACAGTGAAGACACAGGTTTGAACCCGGCAAGAGCACCTCCCCAGTAAGTGTCCTTGGGCAAGACACCTAACGGTACATACTCGCCACCCAGGACAAACTTGAAAACGAGAGAAATCTCAATGTATCCTTCCTGGTAAAATACTTTCTCAAAATACAAAAAAAACAAAAAAAAACCCAATGTATTACAAGAACATAGGTTCCCGTTTCCTTCGTATTTGAAACCTTCAGAATTATTATTATCTGGACCTCTTCTAATGGAACACAACAAAGTGGTGGTCATGGTTGTGTATAGGAAAACCTTGATTTTGAAGAGCAAAATTGGTTTCAAAGAGAAAAATGTTGGTGGGCAGAAGGTGAGCATTGACAATGGACAAGCCAATAATGGGCAGATAAACGGTGCGATGATCGGCTTAGGCTGGGGCCACATGGTGCGGAAAAAACATTCTTTCCATGCAGATGCACTTGTGGCCACCTGCACCTGCATCCTATGGAGGATTGCGCTTTGTAGACCCATCTGTCGTCCATCGTAGAGGCTCGAGAGGGAGGTAAAAATCTACTGCCACATATGCACTGTACATTGTGTGAGATCCTCCAATCCGATCCATCGTAAAGCTATGACGGATGCTGAGAATGGAAGGGGGGGTCGTAACAGATGCACTTTCTGTCCCAGTGTGGCCCCAGCCTTAGGTAGGAAATGTTCAAGGTTAGATTTTATGGTGATCAGAGCCTTACGTCAAAGCCATACAATCAAATGTCATATCCCAGCAGCCTACATCAGAGCTAGCCGGCAGGTAGTCCGATCCTCCCTACTGGATTTAGAACATCCAAATTATGGGCTGTCTATTGTTATCATCTATTAGACGTAGACATTGATTTGTCGTAGTTTATGATGGAGTTCTGAGAATTGCAGTCTCTGCGCTTTTCCATAAATATGTTCGAAATAAGCATTTTTGAATATTAGACATGATGAACCGTCACAGAGAGCCTTCACAGACCTGGGCTCCATCTCATATCTATATAATTAATTCAGTGGTAATAAACAACACAAAAGTGCCTTCTTGAGATTCCGTTTGAAGGAGGAACGGTCACGACACATAGATTACCATGGAAACTGCGTGATTACATGGGATAGAAACCCTCTTTACGATACACCTGAAAGGAACCTCGCGTCTCTGGAGCTATTAGGGTAAAATTGGACGGAAGCAATCAGACAGACTCATTTCAATTTCACCGCAAAATTATCGGCCGAAGACCTTCGTCATCCATGGTAACCAGCCTCGCGACCGAATATGCCTCAGCCGAAAGGCCCTTTTTTTTTTTTTTTGTACGAGTCGCGTAGAGAGAAAAAAAATTCAAGTATCGGCGAAGATCTGCTGAGCTTTAAATAGATGTCAATGGTAACCTAGTGCAAGAATTATAAATAGTGATATAAAAAGTTTAGAATCCAACATCCTTTCAAAATATAACACCAACGTCTAGAGTCCAGCGTGACGTAAGCACCTTATGAAAAGATTCCGAACCGTAATCCCCATTTTACCTTAAATGTGAAAAATTCTCACGCCTGTGTCTGGGATAGGTTTGAATGACACATTATTTAACCCCTTCACTGCTGAGGCATTTCACCGTTGTGGGCTGAGCTCATTTTTACCGCTTTCGCTCATCATGTTTAAATGTGATTTGACGTCACATTTTAATAAATGACCCAGACATATTAGATATCGTTCTTTCCGGCAGACTCGGAAGATTCATAATATATCATTGTTATATGTATACGTCATGTCCTGCCTGTATATTATAACAAAAAATACAATAAAAATTGAATTTTTAATCATCTGCAGTGTGTAAAGTGTTTTTTCTTCACATTTTATCACTTGAGCGTTTGCGGTTATGTTTTCTATGGGGTGCACTTGTACAAAAATCTTAAAATGGGGACTTGTTACATTTTGTGGGGGTAATTACGTGATTTTTAGCAAACGCACCCCATAGAAAAAAATCATTCGTGCAGCATCATTGTTCACATTATAATTGAAATGTGAACAATATTGCTGCATTAATAAAAACAATACACAAAAAAAATGTTTTTTTTTTTTATTTATTTATTTATTTTAATTAATTTATTATTTTTATTATTATTTTTTTATTATTTGTTTTTACTTTGTACCTAGTCATGTTGGGTATCCTTCGAAAGGCCATGCTCAGGCCTTTCAAATGACACCTGCCATGACCCCCTAGATGCCATGGTTCTGGAGATATCGGGGTTCACAAGAACCCCCTATCTCCACCAGGGGATTTCCTTGGAAAATCCCCGGGCAACTAGGGGTTCCCCGGCTATCTGACGTCATCACGCTATGCGTGATGACGTCAGGCAGCGAGGGGAGACCCGGGGGTGGAGCCGCCATCCAAGATGGCGGCCCCCACCGGAGCTAGGCTTCACTTCGGTGCCGCAAGGCGCTGAAGTGCAACCCGGCGCTTGAGGGGTTAAAGCCAGGCACCGCTTAAAAGGGGAGACTCTCCCCTTTTAAGCGGTGCCTGGCTTTTGGCGCTGCTCTTTCCCAATTGGGAGGGAGAGGAATCCGAACGGATCCCCCCTCCCTTCCAGGCTATCTCCCGGCTTTGCCAGGGGTCGCCTGGAAATTATGTCATCGCGCATGGCGCGATGATGTCATTTACGACGGGAAGAGCTTGACTTCAGCGTCTGAGGACGCTGAAGTCAGAACGCCGCGGGACCCTGGACAGAGTGGTGAGTATCTCCGCAGGGGGTCCCGCACAGCTGATGACATGTGGGGCACGTCCTCAGCATGTAACGTGCATCAATGAGGACGTGTCCCATACGTCGTCAGCAGTGAAAGGGTTAAAAATTGTAACAACAAAAAAAAAAAGCAATATTCTTAACCTATTATAAGCTAGATACGGCTACTTGTTTCTATGTTTATGGTCGGTGTTGATGACAAACACTTGCAAAGTAACAGCCAAAAATGAAAGCGAAACGGTCCATATTTACACGTGATCGGGTTGATATTGTCTTCTGCACAGAGTCAACAGCAGCAGCTAAAGATATGAAAAATAAACAGAACCTTAAAAGCCCTGTCACATAACTTTATAAACAAGAAAACAGTCGACTTAATCCTCACAAACAGCTCAGAAAATCCCCTGTAATCTAGGACGCGACCATAATAACTATAGGAATGTGCATGGCTGAAAAATTGGTTTTGTTTAGTTTCGTTTCGTTACGTTTTTAAATAATTTTGTTTTCGGAATTTCGTAACTAGTTTTGTTTCGTATCTCGTTTAGTTTCGGATTGATTTGAAATTTCGAATCGATTCGATAGTTGTTGATATTACATAGTTACATAGTTACATAGTTATATAGGCTGAAAAAAGACATGCGTCCATCGGGTTCAGCCTCTCCCACATAACCTACTGCTGTTGATCCAAAAGAAGGCAAAAAACCCAGTCAATTCCACAGCTTGATTGTTCTCACCGTAAAATAACCCTTCCTATGCTTTAAGCTAAATTTTCTTTCTTCCAGTCTAAATGGATGACCCCTTGTCCTGTGTATAGTCCTGTTAATGAATAGGTTATCAGACAATGGTTGATAATGGCCCCGTATATATTTATATAAGGTTATCAGATCCCCTCTAAGGCGCCTTTTCTCTAAACTAAACAGGTTTAAGCTTGTTAGTCTTTCCTCATAACTTAACCCTTCCATCCCCCTTATTAATTTAGTTGCCCGTCTCTGCACTTTTTCTAACGATATAATATCTTTTTTTAAGACAGGTGCCAAAATTGCACGGCATATTCAAGGTGCGGCCTGACCATTGATTTATACAGAGGCAAAATTATGTTTTCATCCCGTGAGTGAACTCCCCTTTTAATGCATGCCAGTACTTTGCTGGCCTTGGCGGCTGCTGTTTGACATTGCACATTGTTACTTAGTTTGAAGTCTATGATTATTCCCAAATCCTTCTCCTGCTTGGATTTCCCTAACTCCGTACCATTTAGGGTATAAATTGCTTGTGTGTTCTTCACTCCAAAGTGCATAACTTTACATTTATCTAGATTAAATCTCATCTGCCATTTAAGTGCCCAGTCCCCCAATATATCTAAATCCCTCTGCAGCGAAGTAACATCCTGCTCACATTGTATTACTTTTCCTAGCTTTGTGTCATCTGCAAACACTGATACATGACTTTCAATGCCTATCTCAAGGTCATTTATAAATAAATTGAATAGTATTGGTCCTATAACAGACCCCTGAGGGACACCACTTACCACTGGTGTCCATCTTGAAAATGTACCATTTATGACCACTCTCTGTACCCTATCTTTTAGCCAGTTTTCTATCCAAGAACAAGTATTTTCATCTAGACCATTTTTTCTTAATTTAAGTAGTAACCTTTTGTGTGGAACTGTGTCGAAAGCTTGATATCCGTTTGATAGTTCATTTCAAATTCGATAGTTGATATCAATTATTCAAATTCATGTTTTATGATGATGACACAGTGTAAAACGAAATAAATTTGTTACATACCGTTTCGTTTGAAATTCGTATCGTATCGATTCGTTATTCGGAATTACTTCCGAAATACGAATTATCAAATTTCGTTCCAAATTCCAAATTTTTCCGAAACGAATGCACATCTCTAATAATAACACTCTCCTCTACAGCCATGTGATTTTTATATCATAGCACAGACCTTTCCACTGATTTTCTTCCTAACACTTTTTTATATGTGACTTGTATAAATAGGGTAGGACTGCTTAAACTGGCTAAACACTCAACATGCACAGGTCAACATGGACTTCTTTAAGAGGAACATCTGATATTTAAGAGAGTTGTCTCCAAAACAAAAGACACTAGATTTGGACAGGGCCTACTTCACGCACTTCGGGAGATCCTTCAGTCTCCCCAGTCAGCCCATGGACCACAAACCATCGCTCCACTGGGCATTGGCTTGGTTTGCCCAAAGGACAATCCATTCCTGGTGGACATGATTGAGAGCAAATAAATTAAATCACACACACACACACACTTGGTAAATAATGCATTCAGAGCTAGGTAAGAGCATTTGAAAATCTGGAATTTTTTTTCATGGTGTCAAAACTGGGCTCAGTTAAAGATCTAGATTTGGAACAACGAGTAAAGCAATTCCATTGGTGCCCAATGCGATTGCACCTAGTGCCTCCTGTGGACACTACAGTTGTCACATCGACAACCATATTTCAATTCCCCATCAGTCACCATCATCTTCATTCATAAATAAACATAGTATACTTGTATGAACATGGTCATGCACCCACCCTCATATACCCTGTCTAGCCAAAATAAAAGTCACCCTGGTGATATTTGTTTGTGACGCCTTTTGTTGTGATGCGGCACGCATTTGCCGCGGCATCATTACGATAAGCTCATGCAATGTCACAGCATTTATTCCCGTCCAGAGCGGCATTAATTTGTAGCCAAGATCTTGTATTGATGATGGGAGAGTCGCGGCGCTGCGTAAAGTCTTCTCCAGCACATTATCCCAAAGATTAACCTCAATGGGGTTACGGTCTGGACTGTGCGGTGGCCAATCCATGTGTGAAAATGTTGTCTCATGCTCCCTGAACCACTCTTGCACAATGTGCACCCGATGAATTCTGGCATTGCCATCTTGGAATATGCCCGCTGTGCCATCAGGGGAGAAGAAACCCATTGATGGAAAAACCTGCTCATTCAGTATATTTAGGGAGTCACATGACCTAATTTCTTGGGCTCATAACGTTGCTGAACTCAGAAATGACCAACAGAAGCCATCCCAGATCCTAACAGATTTGTACAGGAGGTGGGGACTTTCTTTTGTGACCTGGCAGTGCATAGTGTCTTTTAGCAGTAGAGTGCACATTTCGTATTACTATTTTTATATTGCTTTGTTTTTTTAAAGAATGTGGCAATATTACATAGTTGGTGGTAACTTAACCAGAGCTGTTGTAAACATCTCCATAGACTATGGGCCCTATTCCATTAACACTCACATGGGGACGCTAACAGTGAAAATCTGCTCCTGCGGGATTTCCCTTAGGCTGGGTTCACACTTGGGCGTAGCGCTGCGTCACGCAATGCGCACGTTTTTTTTACGCGCGTTCGCGCATACAAAAAAACACGCGAACGCGCCTTGCAGCGCGTTCGCGGCTATGTCAATGGCCGCGAACGCACTGCTGTATGCCTGAAAAGATGCTCCCAGACTTCTTTTTGCGTCGGCCGTTTTAAAGCGCATTCCTGCGCACTTTAAAACGCTTAGGTATGAACGGGGCCCATAGCAAAGCATGGGATTTCCCCGTTCATGCATTCTAAAGCGCGCACGAACGCGTGTTAAAACGTCTAGGTGTGAACGGGCCTTAGCGTCCTCATGTTAGCGTGTCATTCTGGGGCAAGCACGAGCTGAGCACCTCACCCTCGTAAGTGGGAACCCGTGACTTTTTGGGAGAAATTACGTGATTTTAGCTAAAAAAACAAAACAAAAATAATCGTTAGTGCAGCATCATTGTTCACATTATAATTGAAATGTGACCAATAATGTTGCATTAATAAAAACCAAAACAAAAAACACGTTTTTATTTTCTATTTAATTAATTTTTTTTTTAATTTAATTTTTTTTTTAATTTTATTTTTACTTTTAACATGGTCATGTTTGGTATCATTGGAAAGGCCATGCTCTGCTTCCCCGGTTAACTGATGTCATCGTGCCATGCCTGACGTCAGTGGCCGTGGGGAGACCCGGAGGTGGGGCTGCCATCCAAGATGGCAACCCCCACTGGAAAAAGGCCGCGATCTGGCGCTGATTGGTGCCGAATCGTGGCTTTACAAGCAAGGGGTTAATGCCATACATCCCTGGGAAGGTCAGACTGAGACCTTTCCAGGATGCCTGGCATTAGTCTCTACCCCCGCCAATGGGGAGATCCAAAGGGGGGATGACGTCAGTGCGCCGGGAGGGTATTAAAAACACTGATCTGACTTCATAGAAGACAAATCAGCGTGGCAACCACTGGTGGAGGTGAGTATCGGCGGGAGGGGGGCTGCAGACGCCCAGGACGTACCATGCTGTCCTGCGGCATTAAAGCCCATCTAAAGCAGGACGGTTATGGTACGTCCGGCAACGTTAAGGGGTTAAGCACACGCAAGATCTCAGGGGAGGAAAACAGGGAGACAAGCTCCATCATTCTTGGTGCCCCGTATACTGTATGTTATTGTGCTCCAACTATTAGTATTTAACTTTTACTAGACTTTATTCTCTCTGTTACTTTGTGTTTCCTAGTATCGTGTGTTCAGGTATAACTGATTCTCCTTGATGGTTACTGTGTCACTCGTGTATGGAATGTCAGTGTTATACAGGGACTTTTTACCACACTTTAGTGCCTCCTTATAGCACCTAAAGGGTGCCCTGTACGCTAACGACCATAAACATCAAGATATGACCAGCTAGAAAATGGGATGGTGTTTTTTTCCCCCCAGGTGTTTTACTGATTAAACAAGCAGTCAATGTAAATGCCCTTTGACTCGTTGCTGTGATTGGCCGAGCTTTGCTTTGCTACAAATAGCACATGTATAAATTCTTTCAGCGCCGACAGTAAAGGAAGCAGAAGGTGCTCTCGGTTCTTCCTGCTACACTGAAGCTCTGACAATCAGGTTGATGTCTGTGTAATATCCTGCACTTATATTTTATTTGCCGGGTCCAGAAAAACATCCACGTGAAGACACCAGAAGCTGTGGGTTCATGGCCCCTCGGACGCTGGTGACCTGATGCTGGTTTCACTTTCCACCTTGCTCTGGTCGCGCTTCCTGAATGAATTCCCCAGGTCCTCCGTTAGTGATTTCTTTCAGAGAGGATCCTGAATGCGGAATTTGGGAAATTTTACAAAGAAATCACTGTTCTGCTTTCGCTTGAATTCTATCACCTGGACATGTACGAGTTCCAAGAACCCGGCAAGAAATGTGCTGTATGAATGTTTTCACTTCCCTTAATCTCACGCTTGCCCATATCATGAGTTATAGATACAGATGGCATATCATCGTCTAGATACATTTGGCATAAAAAAGAGAAAACACACTTTTCGTTCTGTATGTTTCTCACTTGATAATTGAACAATAAGTAATACGTGTGTCAAGAGGTGAGTGAAGATCTTGGCCAACGAAACCAGTTGGCCTCAACTTTATTAATATTCTTCTTCAACTTCTTTAGTTATATAGCGCCAACATATTCTGCAGCGCTGAACAAAGGGTACATTACAGATAGTGTTACAATACATTGAGACTGAAACAACATTTGACAAATCAACACAGGGGGAAACGAGGGCCCTGTTCCCATTGGAACTCACAATCCAGAAGGGTTGAAGGGTGAGAAACAGGAGGAGAGGACTGCAAGGCGAGAGCGATGGGCTGCAGGGTGAGAAAGATGGACTGCAAGGTGAGAGTGATGGGCTGCAAGGTGAGAGTGATGGACTGCAAAGTGAGAGCGATGGACTGCAATGTGAGAGCGATGGACTGCAATGTGAGAGTGATGGACTGCAAGGTGGGAGTGATGGGCTGCAAGGTGAGAGTGATGGACTGCAAGGTGAGAGTGATGGACTGGTTGGGCCAGTGAGGTGTATTAGTGAGTCGGGTGTTAGGCTTCCCTGAATAGGAATGTCTTAAGGGAGCATTTGAAGGAAAGTCGGACAGCACGAGTGTCCTATATAATGGGAGTTATGCGTGAGAAATCCTGCAGTCTATCATGGGAAGAGGTGATGCGGGGAGAAGCTAGGCGCAGGTCACTGTTTGACCTTAGGGAGCGGGCTGGGGTGTATTTGGTGATTAGTGAGGACAGGTAGTGGGGAGCTGAGTTAGTGAGGGTTTTGTAGGTCAGGGTAAGGATTTTGAATTTAATTCTGCAGTGGATGGGAAGTCAGGGAAGGGACTCGCAGAGAGGAGAGGCAGAGACAGAGGGGTGGGTGAGGTGAATAAGCCTGGTAGACGCTTATAGGATGGACAGTAGGGGGGAGAGGCAGGGAGAGAGGGAAGCCAGCTAGACGGTTGTTACAGTAATCAAGTCAGGAGGTTACAAGGGAGTGGATGAGTTGTATGGTGGTGCTAATGATGAGAAATGGCCGAATTCTGGAAATATTACGCAGTTGGTATCGGCAGGAGGAGGAAAGAGACTGGATGTGGGGGATGAAGGAAAGAGCAGAGTCAAGTGTAACTCCAAGACAGCAAGCCTGGTTTGATGGGGAGATAGTGATACCCTCCACCGTGATAGAGAAGTCAGGAGGTGGGGAGGCAATAGAAGGAGGAATTAGTAGGAGCTCAGTCTTGGACATGTTGATCTATAGGTGGTGGGAGGCCATCCAGGAGGAGATGGCAGATAAACAGTCGCTGACTTTGAAAGGACAGGGGGAGAGAGATCAGGGGTGGAGAAGTAGATCTGAGTATCATCAGCATAGAGGTAATTATAGCCAAAGCTGTTAACGATTTTGCCCAGGGAGGAGGTGTAGACAGAGAAGAGCAGAGGACCCAGAACAGAGTTGGGGAGATCTAGATGTAAATGGTACGAGCAGTCACACTTTGCAAAGATTGAAAGACTGAGGTGTCACCTGTTCATTCACACAGCTGAAAAGGTAAATTAAGGCCAGAACATCAAACACCCGTCAACTACCAATGACTTTCTTGGAATGGTTGCAGATACCACCTCATAACCTTATACACATTTCACAAATCTTGAGGTGCTCTCCAAGTATTAATTGGGATGTTCTGAATTAGAGATGTGTGATTATTCACATGGAAGTATGTGTCCTCACACTGCGGACACAGAGTAGGATATTGGCTACTATCCTCCAGCATTACAGGGTTCCTTAAATATTGGCTCTGTCTTCCACCAGCAGGCCAACCTCCTTATCTATCATTCCCTCTCTTGTCTATAGTCAAGATGTCAGGAACCGTGCGCTGAACTGCTGGCAGCATTCTTCAAGTGTTGCTGCCCATCACTAGTACTGGGATCCAGCACATAGCCAGTTAACCACCTGAAAAACACACACCACATGACCAGACCTGAATCAAGGGCCATGCCCCCTCATCACCTTGCTTCATAATTGATGCTCAAACCTTCACAAAGTGAAGTGTTTCAGTCTGCTGCTATGATACCCCAGACTTACCCTGAACATTATCAAAATACCTGTTCCTGCGTTTCACCAGATTCCCATCTTCCTACCATATCTGCTGGTTCCTGTTCCAACTCCAGGGACTTCATTTTTCCATCATCTGCAATTTCCAGCCTAGTCATCTCTATCTGCTCACTCTCCTCCACCCATCCTGTGTGACTAGATCCCTGCTCAAACCCCCAAACCTTGGTGCCACCCCGGTACCATCCCTGATAAAGAGAAATACCATCTGACTCCGTTCCATCACTCTCCTCTGGGGTCTTCAAATTCATTGTTAATCGACCCTTGTTCCACCTATCTGACTTGTATCCACACCTAAAACCTGTCTACCAGATGTTCCAGTGAGCATGCATGGGATCATTTTGTCACTTGTGGTATCATAGGTTGGTTGTGTTGATGCAATGGTATTTCTCACTGAAATTGTTAAAACCATTGTCCAAACTGCCTATTAAGGCCAACATTGAGCTTCGTCTTTTTGTCTACTTCATAAAACCAGAACTTGAAACTGGCAATCTCTTTTCCTCTGTCTCCCAGAGGTTGGATTTGAATTTGGTTCCACATTCTACTGTGTATCGGCTGGGCAGGAGCTCTGGTTTCCGGATTGTTGGCCCTCATGGTATGTTTAGTGTTTGGAAGTAGACCGACTGCTATTCTCTTCCACCTGCACTACTATCTTGTTACTGAGTCTGTCAAGGGGCTCTTTGATCCTTTTACAGCAGTGTTTCCCAAACCTGTCCTCAGGACCCTCCGCCTCGCCAGGTTTTCCATATATCTGAAGCACAGCACAGGTGATATGATTTGCTGCTCAGTGATTGCAGGATTCAGTCTGTATTTCCCCCAGGGTGATCTGCAAAATCTGGCCTGGTTGAGGGTGCCGAGGACAGGTTTGGGAAACACTGCTTTACAGCAACAGAGATTCGTCAAAGTTCCCAATGGGTCCTCCTCACACCGACTATCACGTCCAGTAGACCTACCTGTCCCAAGGCATCACAGACAAAAAAACATTCAGGACTAAACAAGTGCTACATGACCTTCAAAGCATGCTCTGCTTCAGAACTGCAGGATTAATAAATCTAGTCTGATGGAACATGGATGGTCCAGTTGAATACATGATCTTATTTATTGCTCAACCAAGTGCAGTATGAGCCTATCTGGGCACTAATTGCAAAAAAATCCCAAAAGATGCTGCGATCGGCACTTCTCCTCCCCTTTTGATTGCCTTCAAATTGACCCCAGTGGAGTGCGTTTTGGACAACACAACCTGCTGTTTTATGGGTCAAATCATATTCTAGGCTTGGCTTTCATGGCACACTGGCTTTCAATACACAATACATAAATTAACTCACTTTTATAAACAAAATCCCATACTAAACCATAAAGGAGCATGCGCAGCATGGTGACAGGTCAATTTATTTGGTCACAATGGCTTGAGAGCCCTCACCCATCTCACCACACTGAGGGTATCTCGAAGGGCCGGTTCAGTCCACCAAGTCATGGATGGAGACCTGGAAGTGGGGTCTGTTTCAGGACCCCTACAATGGTTCTTAATTGAAAGCCACTTGATTGGCTGGCCGCATAGTCAAGCATCCAGAAACCCTCTGTGGTCACATGACTTCTCCAGGGCTGCCATAAGGGGGTGACAGCCCATGCTGTGTTAAGGGGCCCAGTCGCTCCAGAGGGCTCTGACCAAATTCCGAGCAACTTTTCTAGGTACCACAGATGTAAGGGCCCCTCCATGCCACCAGGACTGGCCCACCAAGCACTCTGACTCCTCATTGAGGGAGCGATAAGTATGACCTGCACCACCTGGTAGAGGATCCTCTCCCACCATGGAAAACTTTCCTCTTCTTTCTGGGTCACCAGGGAAAGGGGCCCTGAGCAGTGGGACAGTAAGGGGCCCGAGATTTCTGGTGGCAGCCCTGGACTGCTCACAGGGAGCCGGCAACATGTCACATCCGGAGAAGCACCAAAAGAGTCCGGCAATGGACAGAACTTGGGTCTGGAGTTTGAGATCCCCGATCTAAAGGGTTAAAATGGTAGAGAGGTGCCCTTAAGGCTTAATAGCTGTTGAGAATGAATGTGTCGTTGACGTATGGCTTGATGATGTAATATTAAACCTATGGGAAATCCATGGCTGGGTGTCTCGTGCTGCAGAACTCGCTGCCAAAAAGCAAGGAGGCGCGTCCCGTTCCTCTGTCACCAGGATTCCTGCTGGAGCCAGCGCGTCCCACCCTGAGCATGCCATGCCTGGTGAAAATATGCTTAAAATGTACAAAACAGAGAGAATCCGAAAACACCCATCTGATTAATCACCGCGCGGCACGAGGGTGCGGGATTGTAAATTTGGAGACAGGTGTAGCTGGGCAAGGCTGAGGAATGAGAACAAGAGCAGATTGCAGAGGGCACCGTGTCTGCCGATACAATATACACAGTATATACTATATATATATATATTACAGTTTATTATTGCAGAAATCATTTACACAACACAGCTGTTCAAAAGAACTACATCTCATTTTTTGCCTTCCACAACTTAAATAAGTATATATATATATATGTGCGTGTGTACACTCACTGGCCACTTTATTAGGTACACCTGCTCAATTGCTTGTTAATACAAATTGCTAATCAGCCAATCACATGGGAACAATGCATTTAGGCATCAAGATGAGGTGAAGACGACGACTTGTTGAAGTTCAATCCAACCATCAGAATGAGGAAGAAAGGGGATGTAAGTGCCTTTGAGCGTGGCGTGGTTGTTGGTGCAAGATGGGCTGGTCAGACTATTTAAAAAACTGCTGATCTACTGGGATTTTCACCCATCGTCTCAAACTGGTTTCTTGAACGTGACAATGAGGTCACTGTCCTCCAATGGCCTCCACAGTCACCAGATCTCAATCCAATAGAGCACCCTTGGGATGTGGTGGAATGAGAGACACGCATCATTGATGTGCAGCCGACAAATCTGCAGCAACTGCGTGACGCCATCATGTCAATATGGACCAAAACCTCTGGAGGAACGTTTCCAACACCTTGTGGAATCTATGCCACGAAGAATAAAGGCAGTTCTGAAGGAAAAAGGGGTCCAACCCAGTAGTAGCAGGGTGTACCTAATAAGGGCCCTATTACATTCTTCGCGCGCAAAAATGCATTAACGCGAGGGACAAAACCTTTTGCGCTGAACGTCGTATTACGACGTTCGCGCACAAAATGCGTGTTAACGTCTAACGCGAGTGACCCTGCGCGAACCCTTTGGCGAGCGCAATTTAGTGCGCTCATCCTATACTTAACATTGTGAGCGCAAATGAGTTTGTGCGCTGGTGCGCGCATGGTATTACAATCTTAGCGCAAAATTTAACGGACAGCGTTTGCGCGCATAATTTTAACGTCTTTGAAAAGCTGGTGGTAACGGCAAATTGTAACAACCCGACCGTACCAAACCGCGGATTCACAACGGAGAACGTCGATGCGCACGTTTTTTTTGACTAGATATGTCAAAAATGACGGCCACTACCGTGTCTTCCGTCAGAACGTACGTCTGTTGTGCGCAGTCCACACTAAAATTTGTTCCTCTGACAGACTCGCGTTAAAAATTACACTGCACTCACTGATTTCTGCGCGCATTTTTGCGCGTCAGTTTTACGAACACTATTTCCCGACGGATGAAAAAATGCGCGAGGAATGCGATTCCAGCGGTGATTTCCGTGCATTAACTTTTAACAGTTTGCGCAAAAAAATACGCGTTTAGCGTGCGTTTTTGCGTTAAGAATGTAAGTGTACCTAAAAAGTGGCTGGTAAATAAATATATATATTATACTGCCTGGCCAAAAATAAGTCCCCACCTTGATGTAACTAAGCCATTAGGTGTGAGCCTTCCATTGGATAATTACTGGCGTGACTCCCTGAATATACTGAATGAGCAGGTTTTTCCATCGATGGGCTTTTTCTCCCCTGATGGCACAGCGGACATCTTCCAAGATGGCAATGTCAGGGCTCAAATTGTGCAAGAGTGGTTCAGGGAGCATGAGACATCATTTTCACACATGGATTGGCCACCGCACAGTCCAGACCTTAACCCCATTGAGGTTAATCTTTGGGATAATGTGCTGGAGAAGACTTTACGCAGCGCTGCGACTCTCCCATCATCAATACAAGATCTTGCCACAAATTAATGCCGCTCTGGACGCAAATAAATTCTGTGACATTGCATGAGCTTATCGTAACGATGCCACGGCGAATGCGTGACGCAACCACAGCAAAAGACGACACAACCAAATATTACAGAGTGTGACTTTTTTCACCAGGCAGTGTGTGTCACACCTCCCAAAATTTCTAATAACAAATGAGGAGCACTTACTAGTCAGGGAATGCCCCTGGAGGCGGAGCCAGAGTTTTTAGACGACTTTCCTGCCTTTCGAGGTCATTTGAGCCAATAAAAACGCAATTTAGCTGAAAAGCAAATTCTTTCTCACATCATTTCACTCTTTACACTCTCTGCTACATTTAGTAGAGTTCTAAAATCCTGCACGTGTCACGTCCTTCAAACATTGCATAACCTTGCCATCTTCGTGTTATAAGTTACCGTCGTGTTATGCCGTCCTAGGATTGAGTGGCGAGGCGACATTTTGTGCGTATTGCTGACTCCTTCACTGCACTATTATTTATTTTTTTACAATTTGCAATCATGTAGACCACTGTATCTCTGAAGCCCTAAGAGCTAGAGGAACATACGAGGTATCTTTGGAAAGGCCAGATTATGACATTTCCAGTGATGCCAAATATAAACCGATTTGATTTATGTAGAAATAAAATAACAAATAGGAATAAAAAGAGCAAAATATTATTTTAACGCAGCACTATTATTCTATTTACAATTATAAAGTGAGCAGTGATGCTGCGCTAACTCACCTTCTCATCTCCCACACTGCCAGCAAGTGCGGAGCTGATGGTGCAACGCATTGTTTCAACGGCAACCTAGACCATGGCGCTGCAGTGAGGAGAGACAGGGGGACTTTGGAACCAGCATCTCTGAATTGTACAACGCACAAGGTTAAGTGAGGCGTCATTGGAAAGGTCAGATACTGGTCTTTACAATGATACCAAACCTGACCATGTAATGAGTAAAAATAAAATAAGTAAATGCAAAACGTATTTTTTTCTCTGTTCTACGTCCGAGGCAATACATGCTTTTATATACTGTACATAAAACAAATAATGCCACTGCACTAACTCAACAGATTCTGCCTCTTCTTTTGATTTGACGCAGAGAGAAACTGTTTTTCTTTTCTTTTGTAATTTAAAAAAAAATCTTTTTAGTTTGCCCCAAAACAAAAATGTAAAAAGTCTAAATTTAAAATTTTTGGCATGTTTCTTTTGTTTGGGGGGTGACGCTTCACATTTCTGTGCCTACAGGCTCCTGAGAAGCAAATCCGGCCCTGTCTTTAGTGAATCTTGTCAATTTGTTAGGGCTCTTTATACTCTTTGGCGTTACCCACTAAGCGCCGGTGTTTGCCAGCTGTGAAAATCGCTGCTATTGCAGCAAATGACAATATTTCTCAAAATTTAAACCCAAACAGCAAAAGGAGTATCTTTACTACAAAGCTTCTCCTTTTGCTGTTTAGATTTTAGGTTTTTGAAACGCCGGCGTTTGTCAGCACTACATTACCGGCGATGTACACCAGTATTTGCACTGTCAGCAAACACCGGCTCTAAACTGGTTATTCAGAAAGCACCGTAGTTTTGGTGCTCTCTCATTCGGCGCACTTCAGCGAGTTCAGTTTGCCGACCGACCACAGGGTCCCCGAAGTGCGATGAAAGGGATATGTCGAACGCCAACGAACAGACTGCTGAACCCATCCACCACACAGATCACGAACACAGTCGATGATCCGCCGAACTAACTGCCAGACTCTGCCGATCAGCCGCCGAAAAAAGTCGATCAGCCACCAAGCTGGGGGTAAAAATAAAAAAAAAACACCCTAATTTTTAAAAGGCGTTTAAAACAATAAAATGCATGTATATAATAACAAAGACCCTATAAAAATTAATAAGAAGGTCTGTTACAGAATTTAAAAAAAAAAACACCATTAAGAAATTAATAAAAAATGTCTAAAAAATTCAAGTAAATAAATAAAGAGACGTTTTGCTGCAAAGAAAAAGAATAGATTTTTGAATAATTTGTTTTTTAATAAAAGCGGTATTTTTTTTTTTACTTTGAAACCTACGAGATTCTCCTGTTTAAACCTGTCGAACTGAATCACGAAAAATCAGGGCATTTCACTGACACGTCGGTGGCGCTGTTCTCTGAATGGATTAACCATTACTTCTCTATGACACAATTTCACTGCCGCCGAAGATCGCCGAATTGTGGCGATCTGCGAGAAACAGCACCATATTTCGCTGGCAATTCACCCAGTATTTAGCGAATTTCCAGCTTTCTGAATAGAAGACGAACTGCCATGAAATTCACCGTTCTGTGCAATTTGATGCCAAGTTCGGCTCTTATTGAATAACCCCCTTAGCGGATAACCCCCTTTATCTGGCATTGACTGACAGGAGCAGATACGGACTTGCAGTGGATTCGCTTCCAGAGGGTTAGACTGACCTCTAGTGCACACACGGGACACAGGTACACACGGAGCGCTGAGCAATTTATACGTCGTCATACCGTGTTACTCAGGGCTGTTAAAAATGCCGTTTCGCTGAAACTGAGAATGTCACTGGTTTCCTGTCAATGGGTAACGACAGAAGATGCTAAAAGGCAACAAAAAGTAATATAAAGCAGCGATTTATTTCATTAAAACAAACCATTAGAATCTGTGGCCAGGAAACAGCTTCTCAGTAAGCAGGAAGCGGCTGAGGTATTGCAGCCCATCCCTGGTTTCTCGCGAACAGGAACAGGAGAAGCACTTTCTGTAGGTTTGATGTACACAAACATGTGAGGTCACACAGCGAATGCGATGCACAATATCTTTCCAAGGAAAGGAAGGAGGAGCTGCTTCACCCTGTTACTTTGTAAGCAAGGGTTCCAGTCTGTGTGAGTTGAAGTGGCTTCAGTGGGGCTAAGCGTGTATACGCTGCGTCCTAAGCATACGGCAGTATGCTGCGTGATAACTACAAGCTGTTTCCTTGTATTGGGAGAAATGGAGGATTAATATTTACTGTGCTTATCAGTAAATGCCTCCATCAGAGCAGGACTACCAAACTCACAGCCCCCCCCCCCCACCATTTGTTGATGGCCTACAATTTCCAGAATCCCCTCAATGCAACAGATGACCAGAGAATCATGGGAGTTGTACTTCAGAAACATGTGGATGGCTGGATATTGACAGTCCTGCATTAGAATGTAAAGCAGGGATCTCAAACTCAGGCCCTCCAGATATTGTTGGCCTACAATTCCCAGAATTCTTTCAATGCAATAGATGGCCAGAGACTTATGGGAGTTGAAACACCTGGGGGTCCAGGGTTTGAGATCCCTGAGGTAAAGTCTTGAATGGTAGAACACACAGGCATCGTATACCCTAAATGGTACGGAGTTAGGGAAATCAAAGCAGGAGAAGGATTTGGGAATAATCATAGACTTCAAATTAAGTAACAATGTGCAATGTCAAACAGCAGCCGCCAAGGCCAGCAAGGTATCGGCATTAAAAGGGGAGTCACTCTCTGGATGAAAACCTAATTTTGCCTCTGTATGAATCAATGGTAAGACACACCTTGAATATGCCGTGTGATTTTGGGCACCTGTCTTAAAGTATATTACGGCGCTAGAAAAAGTGAAGAGACGGGCGACTAAATTAATAAGGGGAATGGAAGGGTTAAGTTACGAGGAAAGACTAACAAGCTTAAACCTGTTTAGTTTAGAGAAACGGCGCCTTAGAGGGGATCTGATAACCTTATATAAATATATACGTGCCTTAGAGGGGATCTGATAACCTTATATAAATATATACGGCGCCTTAGAGGGGATCTGATAACCTTATATATATATACAGTTGTGTTCAAAATTATTCAACCCCCACTGAAATTGAGTGTTTTGGCCAGTTTGACATTAATTTTGATCATTCAGTCATCTTGCTTACAATTAAGTCAAAGAGGCACGTGTAGGTCAGACAAATATAACATAACATTTATAATGAAATAACCACAAATGTCTTTTCTGTGCTCACATCATTATCAGTTTTATTCAACCCCCAAGTTACATTCAATCTTAGTACTTAGTACAACATCCTTTTACAGTTATAACAGATTTTAAACGTGAAGCATAGCTTGACACAAGTGTCTTGCAGCGATCTACGGGTATCTTCGCCCATTCGTCATGGGCAAAAGCCTCCAGTTCAGTCACATTCTTAGGCTTGCGCACTGCAACTGCTTTCTTTAAGTCCCACCAGAGGTTCTCAATCGGATTTAAGTCAGGTGACTGCGATGGCCACTCCAAAATGTTCTAGCCTTTAATCTGCAACCATGCTCTAGTGGACTTGTAGGTATGCTTGGGATCATTGTCCTGTTGAAAGGTCCAACGTCTCCCAAGTCTCAGGTTTGTGACGGACTGCATCACATTGTCATCCAATATCTCCTGGTACTGAAGAGAATTCATGGTACCTTGCACACGCTGAAGCTTCCCTGTACCTGCAGAAGCAAAACAGCCCCATAGCATGATTGACCCCCCGCCATGCTTCACAGTAGGCAAGGTGTTCTTTTCTTCATAGGCCTTGTTCTTCCTCCTCCAAACATAGCGTTGATCCATGGGCCCAAACAGTTCTAATTTTGTTTCATCAGTCCACAGAACACTATCCCAAAACTTCTGTGGTTTGTCCACATGACTTTTGGCATACTGCAGTCGACTCTTCTTATTCTTTGGAGACAGCAAGGGGGTGCGCCTGGGAGTTCTGGCATGGAGGCCTTCATTACGCAGTGTGCACCGTATTGTCTGAGCTGAAACTTCAGTACTCACATCTGACAAATCTTTTCTCAGTTCCTCAGCAGTCACACGGGGACTTTTCTCCACTCTACGCTTCAGGTAGCGCACAACAGTTGAAGTCAGCATCTTCTTTCTGCCACGACCAGGTAGCGTTCAAACAGTGCCCTTTGCCTTGAATTTGCGAATGATGCTTCCTATGGTCTCTCTTGGTGTGTTTAACATCTTTGCAATCTTCTTATAGCCATTGCCCTTCCTGTGAAGAGTAATCACCTCTTCTCTTGTCTTCCTGGACCATTCTCTTGACTTCACCATGTTTGTAACCACACCAGTAAATGTCTAGAAGGAGCTGAGTATCACAGTCATTTTAAAGCTGCCTAATTGGTGCTTATTATGCTTTATTGCTGCTCCGTGACATCCACAGGTGTTTTCAATACCTGATTGAAAACACTTGAATGAACCTCTGTTCTTCAGAGTGATAGTCTTTAAGGGGTTGAATAATTGTGTCAATGAAGAATTCACAAAAGAAACATTTACTACTGTATTACAAAACCAATTGATGTCATTTTAGTTGCATATGGTTCTTTAAAAAGTCCTTGTAGGATTTCATTCTGAATACAATTACAAATGTACACTAAATTCCCTAAAACCCTTTACAGCATTGGGGGTTGAATAATTTTGAACACAACTGTATATACGGTGCCTTAGAGGGGATCTGATAACCTTATATAAATATATACGGTGCCTTAAAGGGGATCTGATAACTTTATATAAATATATACAGCGCCTTAGAGGGGATCTGATAACTTTATATAAATATATACGGCGCCTTAGAGGGGATCTGATAACTTTATATAAATATATACGGCGCCTTAGAGGGGATCTGATAACCTTACAGTATATAAATATATACGGTGCCTTAGAGGGGATCTGATAACTTTATATAAATATACACAGGACCATTAAACCATTGTCTGGAAACCTATTCATTAATAGAACTATACACAGGACACAAGGTCAACCATTTAGACTGGAAGAAAGGAGATTTCACCTAAAGCATAGGAAGGGATTTTATTAAAGTGAGAATAATAAAGCTGTGGAATTCTCTGCCTGTTGAGGTGGTTGGGTCAGAGATTGTACATACTTTTAAACAACGACTGGATGACTTCCTGCAAAAACATAAGAAGGCTTTTTTCCCCCTGTATGTTGTATATTGGCGAGTTCTACGGGGCCTTAGAGGGGATCTGATAACTTTATATAAACATGTTCTGTGCCTTAGAGGGGATCTGATAACTTTATATAAATATATGGACTTAGAGGGGATCTGATAACTTTATATAAATATATATACGGGGCTTTAGAGGGGATCTGATAACTTTATGTAATTAAGGGGCCATTATAAACCATTGTCTGGAAACCTATTCATTAACAGGACTATACACAGGACACAAGGTCACCCATTTACTCTGGACGAAAGGAAATTTAGCTTAAAGCATAGGAAGGGTTATTTTACGGTGAGAACAATAAAGCTGTGGAATTCTCTGCCTGTTGAGGTGGTTGGGTCAGAGACTTACAGACTTTTAAACAAAGACTGGATGACTTCCTGCAGACACAGAATATTAAGGGTTATAATATTTAATATGTGGGTAAAAGCTTCTTGATCCAAGGAGAAATCTGACGCCATTCTGGGGTTAACAAGGAATTTTTTCCCAGTATGTTGCAGATTGGCAAGCGCTTCAGGCTGGGTTTTTTGCCTTATTTTGGATCAACAGCAGTAGGTGATGTGTGAAAGGCTGAGCTTGATGGACGCACAGCTTTTTTGAACCTGTGTAACTATATGACCTGTTTTATTTATTTTAAAAAAAAAGGTATTTTAATTCAACTCTAATCGCCCTATTACCACCAGTCCCACTGCAGCCAATGACAGCGGTCAGCCGCAGGGAAGGGAGGTAGGTCGTAGGAGTTGCCAGAATGCCTCTGGGGTGGTATGCCGCCCCAGGGCGTTTAAGCCTGCCTGCATCCCTGCGGACCCCCATGGTAAGGGCCTAAACCGTACCCTAAACCCCGAAGTACCCAGTGATCTGTGCTACCTCACAATCTAAAGATAAGTGTGAGCATCCTTACATGTATCACAGGGAATAAGCTCCTCGCGGAAGTACTGTTATATGCCGTGGGAGAAAGTGAAAGTGTCCTATGGATCCCTTATCAACACAGGACGGAAAAGGGAAGAGCGCTGTATAAACATCTCATTAGAAGCTACACCTCGATCATACCTCTTTGACAAACACATGAGCTCACCGGGCTAAATTTGGCAGGGCGCTGGGCGGACGCATGCCCTAACGCTGTGGACATAGGAGGGGACAGGAATTCATATCTTCACTTGTTATAGTAGCACAGAAACCGTAATTAACGCGCGTCAGGACTGCTCTCCATGCGCACGCCAAGGATTTAGGTGATCAGCCTTTATTATGGTGTTGTTTGGAGGAACAGGTCCACCCAGTACTAAGTAACCATACTGGACCCAATTCCACTGTTACTGGTAATCATGAGCCGGTATGGGAAAATATGTGGTGCGAGTTGATGTCTCTTCTCTTACTGGCTCCCTGTTACAAGGCCTATTCCGAACCGGCTTCTGTATCAGCCTCTGAGTAGCAGTTTTTGGGTTTGGCTCCCAGAGGCCAATCTCTGGCCCTTCCAGATGTTTCTGAACTACAACTCCCATGATTCTCTGTCCATCTATTGCATTCAAAGAATTCTGGGAATTGTAGGCAATAAACATCTGGGAGGGCCGGAGTTTGAGATCTCTGATCCAGAGGAATCCATGGAGTCAGACGCAACCCTGCTGTGGGGTCAAACAGGAGCCACAGAGGAACCTAGGAGGACACCAGAGGATATTGAGTATCAAACCGCCCTCTGTACCAAGGGATTATAGGTGAGTTTGGAAGTTTTTGGTGCAGTTATTACTGTGTTAAGTGAGTTTGCATATCTGAATACCAGATTTCTGTTTCATTTTGAGCCAATTCTAATGGCTCCTGGGCAAAGTATAGGAGCTGTCAATGTATAACCCCCAATTTCAAAAAAAGTTGGGACAGTATGGAAAATGCAAAAAAAAACAAAGAGTCAGCTGAATACTCCTTTCACCCTGTACTATGTTGATAACACATTATTAACACATTTTTGATGTTTTACTTTCTGAATTTAATGTATTTTTGAAAATATACACCCATTTAACCCCTTCACTACCAATATTAAGATATCTCGGGCTTTAAAAGGCACCATCTGGTGCCCGATATGGAGATATCTCGATCTTCTGATCTGCAGCCCAAATGCAAATGAAATTTGTTTGCTGCAAATGAAATTTGTTTGCTGCAAACAAATTTTGTTTGCTTTTGGTCTGCAGAAGGTGTCCCCAAAGTTTTAGCCCTGTGGGCATAATGCCTAAAGAGCGTAAAAGTCTGCCAACTGAATGTCCTGACATCGGACATTCAGCAAGCCGATACAGTTGCAGCCCATGTTTCACTGCAACGACTATAACTCTATTTGGCAGTAAATGGCACCATCTACTGGCCAAATATGTTATTTACAGTAAAAATTAATTGGGAATGTACCCAAATGTTTCTTATTGTATAATTAATTAAAAAATAATTTTTCAATAAACCACTGGTTCCTGACAATGTTTTTTTTGGAAAATCACTTGGTAGTGAAGGGGTTAATTCACGAAGTAAAACATCAAATAATGTATTAATAATGTGTTTTCGATACAGTTTTTTGGGTGAAATTAACTTTCAATTGACTCTTTTTGCTTGTTTTTAGTTTGCTTTTAAATACTGTCCCAACTTTTCCAGAACTGGGGTTGTAAAGTAAGGAGCCACTAATTCCGAGCTTCAAGCTAAAATTTCGATAAGATGGTAAAAGCAACTCAAGACGTTAACGGCACGAATGGAATAGGGCCGAAGATGTTGACACCCACTGGAACCACCAAAGCCAAGTTCAGTATCATGATGTAGCCTTCGCTAAATAAGTGGACCTGGACTTTTCAAGTGACATTCACCTCAAATTTACAAGGTTCTCCAAGTCCATGAACATCCTCACTTTGGGTTACAGCTGCCAATACAAGTTCTACAATTGGAGTGTGGCGCATTTGCAATGGAACCCATGGAGTGTTCTGGCACAAGCTGTGGCCTTAGTATATTCTGTGAACTACTCAATGCGTTGTGATCCCTTTAAAAATTTTGAAAAGCTTGCCAAATATTGATATGTTCCTTGAAGCTGATGACACTTCCCCTTCCCTTTGCTCTTCAACACTTGACTGTGAACCAGTAATGACAGAGCCAACCTAAAGGGTGCAGAAGAAAATAAGAATTTGGATTTATTCGTGAAATAAGAGGCTTAAATAAATAGTTTCAGCTGCTACAATGTTACTCTTATCAGATTGGATTTATTAGGCCTTATTTTAGTTGACTGGGTAGAGTAGGGGTAACATCACTGCTCTACAACCATGGAGACACAGCTTCAAATCCCGGTCAAATCGCCTCTTCAGCAAATATCCTTGGTCAAGGCGTGCGGTGATACCTACTTGCCTACCGCACAGTACCGGCTGCGTAGCATAGTGGTAATGGTCTTGCTCGACAGCCATGGAGAAGCAGTTCAAATCCTGATCAGAACAATTGACCAGCATGTCTTTCCTCTACAACCATGGAAAAGCAGGTTCCTGATCTCGATCTGAACTCCTGTCCAGCACAACTCTTGTCTACAAACATGGAGAACCTCACCACCTTGTCTCGTCTCTACAACCATGGAGAAGCAGTTTCGATTCCCAGTCACATCACCTCTCCTGCAAGTGTTCCAAGTTCTGTCTGTCCGCCGTCAAATTCAATTCATCCATTGATTCATGCTCATACAATGATCAATTCATGGATCGGCTCATTAATGTCGTCAACACTGGTAGTTCATTTGAAGGTGTTGTAGAAAGGTCCTCTTCTCACCACTCATTCCAGTTTCTCCAGTTGTTTCTAATTCCCATTAATACCTTTTATTTACCTATAATCCGCTTTGAGGAGTCTGAACGTTTTTATTTTCGGCAGTAGACAAGTGACTGACCGTTAGCTGCCGGGGACACATTTGCCTGTGTGTTTGTCGAAAAGGCTTAATTTGCAGAGCAAACACAATGTGAAATGCAAATCCGAAGGTACAAGGGCTGCACATGGAAACCGGGAAATTGCAACGAGGCAGGGGGCAATAAAAAGATAGAGGAAGTGCAACAGTTATAATAAAATAATAGTCATAAAATCATCTTTACAGGAGTCAAAAACAGGAAAGGCCATCAGTATTAGCTGCATTGAAAGCCCTACCTACCCCGGGGCTGGGCATACTGTCAGGCCTTGAGATATCGTAGGATCCAAGCACTCATAAAATTCCATGAAAGATTAGATGGATTGGGTGAACAGAAGATCAGAAAGTTTGAAGGATTCACATGGAGCATATATGTTTCCATGTCTTAATCAAGAAGGACACCTGAAGATAAAGCCCAGCAAACTCCCAACATCGAACCAAGTCCTTCGCCTTCACCAGGCACGGCTTGAACTTACTAACGAGCATTTTACCGGCCCTATCATAGTTTCACTTGAACGTATTGGAACGTAGACCCCTAGGCATCATAGAGGACATCCCCAATGATGAAGAGACCAGTGGATGCTCCAGAAAGTATCCACATGCTACAAAGCATGTATCAATCCCGCTTCAACAACCTGATGGCTGAAGACAGAATTTGCATTTTCCACCAGGACCAGATTAATATATGGGCCTTTGGTGTTGCAGCTTCGGCTCCCAAAATAGATCCAGTTTGTTTGAGAAGGATGGCCCACAAATGGTTTTCAGCTCCAGACCCATGAAGCACTTAATCCAACACTTTATCCTCAACCATAGGGACATTTAAAGTCCCTCTCGGACAGTGTTTGGGTCTTGTTCTGACCAATCACATAGCAGCAATGAGTAATTCTTACACGTTTTCCAACCATTGAGGACAACGTACAGAGCCAACAGTGGGTGTGACATTAGCAAACCTGTGAGGAGCCAAGCGAGATCTCCAAAAAGAATGAGTGGGGACAATTTTTCCGGTCTGTATGAAGGAAGGATATGGGTAAATAATGCATTGCGTGTCATCCCCACATCACCCGATCGCTGAAGAATCATCCAAAAGTACAACTTGATCAATCAACACACATTTAAGGGATACACTTTTAAAAAGTAGAGTTCCCTTTTTTGTCCTTAAATAATTGGGCAGATACTGCTGACAGCCTGTGTCCAAATATTTATTGCTTTTTTTCTATTTTTAGGTGGTTTTTTTTACTAACTTTTAGTCACTTGCCTCGTAGCGTCTCCTCTTCCACTCAGAGACTCCTGAACCTGGAAATACCTGAAGCTTTCTAACGCAATTCGCGCTCCTACTCAACTTGCGTAGCGTAGAAAATGCTAATTGTGCACTGCTGCAGGACTTTAAGGCTGCGGACACACGAGTACACTGAGTGCATGCGTGTGACCGCACCTACTTGCATCTGCCACAGCATTGTGATGGATTGACGTGGAGGGCCAACGGGGTAGAGCACGCACAAATTGCGCGTGCTACCACTGGACGTCATTAAGCCCTCCCCATCAAAAAGCTAGACGGACGCTGACGGGGAGGGCTGTGTTGAACTCTCACTCCACTCTCACGGACGTTCCTTACGCTCTGACAAACGCCCATGTGCGCGTAGCCTAAGTACACAAGTTCTGTAGCGTTCAAGTACTGAGCAGGATGATGGATCGGAGCTACATGTATGTGCAGATCCAATCCATCGGCTGCCTCTCTGAGAAGGCTTGCTACAGAGATTGGTCTCAGAGAGTGACTTTGGCATGTTCTCCGCGTGCTGCTGACATCACTGGTGACCGATCTGTGATCAGCAGCCTGAAAATTCAAAAATCCCGCTGCTGGTAACACTGGGTGTGGTGTAGGAAACTCCTCCACTTCACCCAGAGATTTCACCAGATTGGGAGAGCTAGGGGGCAGAAAGGGGCACTCCTCACATCCTGACCACTTTAATAAGCGAAAGTGGTCAGAATGAGTAGAGGTGTCCCTTTAACACATCCTTCAAGTCCTTGCATGACCAGAACACGTACGAGTAGCAGTATATGCACTTGACTTTGTGCTAGCCATGTAATTAATATTATTATCATCCTTTATTTATATAGTGCCACATATTGCGCAGCACTTTGCAAGATCAGTGTACAAAGAGTTGATACATTAGAACAGGCCTCAAAATTTCCACTCGCCTGCTCGCATTTGGCGAGTGGAAATTACATTAGGGCGAGTGGGAATGCAGAGGCAGGGCTGGATAGGGGTTAGGTGGGGCAACTAGTGGCGAGTAACTCTTAAGGCCTGGCTAGTAGCTTGGGACTTGAAATTTTGAGGCCTCAAAATTTCCACTCACCTGCTCGCATTTGGCGAGTGGAAATTACATTAGGGCGAGTGGGAATGCAGAGGCAGGGCTGGATAGGGGTTAGGTGGGGCAACTAGTGGCGAGTATCTCTTAAGGCCTGGCTAGTAGCTTGGGACTTGAAATTTTGAGGCCTGCATTAGAACACCACACATGGATGATGACCTGATTCAGGGAACTTACAATCTATGAGATGTACAAGTATTTTTTGAGGTAGGTGCATCCATATCGTTAGGTTTCGCTCAAGGACACTCACTGGTGGCGTCTTCTGAGTGGGATCGAGTCGTCTTTGATGATTGTAGATCAGCAACCTGGTGGTTCGGTTGAACCTGCTTCTCGTAAAGTCGAGACTTCACAGTTGTATTGGAGGGATCTGCTGAACGGTATTGTGACTTGCTTCTCCACGGTCGAAAGGTAGAGACGTCACCACAGCCGATATTGTGTGGTAGCCAATTAATTATATACATAAACACATTTACCAAAGATTACAGTTCTCGGGAGTGTTGTACCTGTGCTCCACTCCCATTGGTGTTAGGTTTGATTTTGGCAGCCTTATTTTGGTATTTGCTGGTCCCATCGTTACCATGACTGCTTGAGTTTCTGCCAGTGAGTAATTTCACACACTAGGTGATGAGGTGCATCTTTTAGTCCCAACTTGTTTCCCATTAATGATGTAATTTTTCACGATAATGATATGCCCATCCACGCAGGCTTAACTATTCAGTCTTGGGGCTTGATTTAATTTGGCATGACCGCCATAACTAGTCCATTTTTTGGGTATTTATTTAAGAACATACTGGCCTTTCGATTCCACTTAAAATTTGGCTCGATTATCGGCACTCGTGCTTTTATTTGCTAAAGGAGATTTCGGTTTTAGTGATTCAATTAGAATTTATCATTAAGTCAATATTGAAAACAATGTCTAGTGCTGAAACGTGCTGATAAATGGCTATTTGGGTAGGGAGACAGGGAAAATTCAAGTGAGAGCGCATCGAGTACCCTCAGTTTTAATATTAGTATAGATTTAGCTGTAAAACCTAACCCTAAAATTAATTCGAACCCTAAAGATAGTCATAAACTAAAGATAAAAATAACCATAAAAATAACTCTAACCCAAAAAATAACCATAACCCTAAAAATAACCCTAACCCTAAAAATAACTCTACCCATAAAAATAACCCTGACCCTAAAAATAACTCTACCCATAAAAATAACCCTAACCCTAAAAATAACTCTAACCGTAAAAATAACCCTAACCCTAAAAATAACTCTAACCATAAAAATAACCCTAACCCTAAAAATAACTCTAACCGTAAAAATAACCCTAACCCTAAAAATAACACTAACCGTAAGAATAACCCTAACCCTAAAAAAACTAATGCTAAAAATAACTCTAACCCTAAAAATAACCCTAACCCTAAAAATAACCCCAACCCTAAACAACTCTAACCATAAAAATAACACTAACCGTAAGAATAAGACTAACCTTAAAAATAACTCTAACCCTAAAAATACCTCTAATCCTAAAAATTAATTGTAACTCCAGTTCGTCGTTTTGCAGCTGTTCCTCTTTCCATGTTTTTGTTTTTGATCCCAAATGGGAAGTGTTTGGTGCGTGTATAAATAAAACCAACCATTTCTCTGCCTCTCCTTAGCTGAAAAGCAGCTGGAGGGGCATGGAGCTGCTCAGTAGAGCGGCTTTTGGTTACATTGGTTAGGTACTCACTCTATAAAGAGGTGCCTTGAAGTGGCGAGTGAGCTTACGTTGCAATGGCCATTGAAACAAACAAAAACCTCAGTGTTTTGTTGCACATGGAATACATAGAAACGAGCGCAGATGACACTTTTTTTCCCTAAAAATAACTCTAACCATAAAAACAACCACAACCCTAACCCATAAAAATAACACTAACCATAAAAACAACCACAACCCTAAAAATAACTCTAACCATAAAAACAACCACAACCCTAACCCATAAAAATATCACTAACCGTAAGAATAACCCTAACCCTAAAAAACTCTAACCATAAAAATAACACTAACTGTAAGAATAATCCTAACCCTAAAAAAACTAACCTTAAAAATAACTCTAACCCTATACATAAATATACAATACATAAAGTACATAACTACTGTAAAATGTTACACACTCATACATAATGCACACTATTGTGTAATCTTACACACTGCACATTACTACTGTGTAAAGTTACACTCTCATACACACTGCACATTACTACTGTGTAAAGTTACACTCTCATACACACTGCACATTACTATTGTGGAATGATACACACTCATACACACTGCACATTACTATTGTGGAATGATACACACTTATACACAGTGCACATTACTATTGTGGAATGATTCACACTCATACACACTGCACATTACTATTGTGGAAAGATACACACTCATACACACTGCACATTACTATTGTGGAATGATACACACTCATACACACTGCACATTACTATTGTGGAATGATACACACTCATACACACTGCACATTACTATTGTGGAATGATTCACACTCATACACACTGCACATTACTATTGTGGAAAGATACACACTCATACACACTGCACATTACTATTGTGGAATGATACACACTCATACACACTGCACATTACTATTGTGGAATGATTCACACTCATATCCACTGCACATTACTATTGTGGAATGATTCACACTCATACACATTGCACATTACTATTGTGGAATGATTCACACTCATACACATTGCACATTACTATTGTGGAATGATACACACTCATACACACTGCACATTACTATTGTGGAATGATAAACACTCATACACACTGCACATTACTATTGTGGAATGATTCACACTCATACACATTGCACATTACTATTGTGGAATGATTCACACTCATACACACTGCACATTACTATTGTGGAATGATTCACACTCATACACATTGCACATTACTATTGTGGAATGATACACACTCATACACACTGCACATTACTATTGTGGAATGATACACACTCATACACACTGCACATTACTATTGTGGAATGATTCACACTCATACACATTGCACATTACTATTGTGGAATTTTACACTCTTATACATACTGTACATTATTATTGTGGAATGTTACACACTCAATCCCACATGTGGTGTCCGTCCAAAAATCATGAGCATCATAACCAAGGAAGTTTAATGTGTATGTCTGAACCCCTTCGCGGCATAGAGCGATACATTCTGAACCCTAGCACCTCAGTTCATCTTTCTTATAATAAGATAAGCGTATCTCAACCCGGTGCATACCATAAATGCAAAAACATGGCACCCCAGATGTTGCAGAACTACTCATCCCATGATACTCAGCATTCGTTTCGGACTGGATGAGCATTATGGGACTTGCATAAATAGGTGTGATTATCTGGCAGGTAACAGGATGTTACTAGAGAGGAAAAGAACATAAATAAAAAATGTAAATAATCCGCAGTAAATGGGTGGAGTGCGAAGGCAAAGTCCAAGCTGAGCCGCTATAGGAACGTTAATTGGGGCATTATTTATAGAGGAGGGCGTGAAGAGCGACACAAGCGCAGATAGAATGGATACTTTTATGTTTCACATACTTAAAGAACGATAACGATAAAGTCGTGAAAACTGAGGCAATGAAACGACTAAGGCTGGGGCCACTCGAGCGCCGTGCGCCTGGTGTAATGGACATACATTTGTACGGACATACTCATGGACACCACGCCATGCTCATGAATTTTGATGTTGAAGATACAAAAACTAATGAAATATGGACGCTGAAGAAGCCGGTGCGTTCTGCAGTCTGGCTTTTCTACACGTGACAGACGTCAAATGAGTGCTCGTCCGATGTCCTGTACTCCTGCCTATAGAAAGGATCACATCTTTACACACGTCTCGTCGCGCATCTTAGTGTTCTGACCAAAAATCTGCGTTTGTTTCCACATGCATGAAAAAGTGCGCATGTTAGTTGTGTGTTGTGTTCCATATGAGCCATCAAAGCTCCGTGAATGAAGGACGTCACAATGCATGTTACAACGGATGCATTAAGTGCGCTCATGTGGCCCCCAGCCTAAATCAGTGTTCTGGCCTTTTTCTATATATGCATTATTTTTTTATGCCTATTAAATGATTATATATATATATATATATACAGAAAATCATAGATAGTGGCTGCACACGCCAAAAAAGATTGAGAATGGTTCCAGAGTGAACCAGAAACGTCGGTCAGCATTTTAATGTTCCAGTAAATTTGTTATTTTTAAGCACTCATGAACTTGTACAACATAGATGCCTGGTGCTTAGACCAATGAAAAATACATGAACAGAAAAAGAGCTAGCACTCTAAGATCTCATAGCGTAGAGTGACCTTAGATCCTTAGAGTGCTAGCTCTTTTTTGTTTATATATATATATATATTATATATATATATATATTTATATATATCGATCTGGTATCCCAGCAACTACCTATCCAAACCAAAACTTATTCACAGCTTATCGCATTTGAAAAATCACGGTGCTTGGCCCAAAATGAAGACAGTATAGCGTCAAAAAGGCTGCACGTGTGTATATGAAAAAATAAAATTTTATTCCAAAATCATTTAAAAATAGACCGACGCCTCGGCTCTCTAGGGAGCCATTATCAAGGTTGATAATGGCTCCCTAGAAAGCCGAGACGTCGGTCTATTTTTAAATGGTTTTGGAATAAAACTTTTTTACGTACACACGTGTGCAGTCTTTTTGATTATATATATATATATATTTATTTATAAGTGTGTTTATTATTGCAGAAGCCACTTGCACATCACAGCAATTCGATGAATTGCATCCCAGATCTCCTGTGCCACATTCCCCATATGCAGCAAGGAACTCTGGGTAGGATATGCAAATGACCTCTGTCTCACTTTTATGCATCCTGGGTCTGTTATTACACAGAATCCTAAAATCAATGCTATGCCACACCATGGCTTTCTAGCAGAGATAAGGTTTATGCAACTGGTCAAAGCCACTCCTATTTCGGGATGGTTGGACCCTCATCAGCTAGGAGCTGGGTGTGATGACCAGTTGCAGTGGATGCTTGGACCGTAGGGTAAATTAGTGTCTACAAGGGTTGTGGTGAAGGACTAAAAGTGAGATAAAAGCCTCCTTATAAATATATAAAACTCCACAATAACCCGCCACACGGAGCCTTGTTGTTTAATCATCCTGATGAAAGTTCCTGCGAGGACTGAAACGTTGAATATTATGAGCAAATAAATACTCTTTTTAATATCACAAGTCTCCATGTGGCGGGTTATAGTGGAGTTCTATATGTTGGTGACCAAATCCCAGCACCGGAGCATGAAAAACTAAAGAGACGGAGTGCGGGGAATGTGGATGAATATATACAGTATATAGGGCGCTATTACATTCTTTGCGCAAAAACGCTCGCGCAGCGCGTTAATTTGTGCACAAAGCGTTAAACATTAACGCACGTAAATTAACGCTGGTATTACAATCCGAGCGCATTTTTTTATCCATCAAATAAATAACGCGCGTAAAAAAAGACACGCATTAACGTTGCGTGCAGAAATCGGTGGGCGGACTGTTTTTCACGCGATTCAGCCAATCAGAATTAAGAACCACAATTGTCTCCCGTTCAGTTTTTGCGCCTGTCAAAATCAATCTGAGTATACATGCTGCAGCAATAATAAAAACACGCACAACCTCTCTTTTTTATTGTTTGGGTATGTGTAGAATGTGTAACTATACTGTGCTGTATTGTTTTTTTTGGGCTGGTGTATCTGGTTTCGGCCAGAACGTTCAGATTTGCCGTTAACACCAGCTTTTAAAAGGCGTTAAAATTATGCGCGCAAACGTTGTGCGTTAAAATTTGCGCATCGATTGTAATACCATCCGCGTTCCAGCGCACAAACGCATTTGCGCTCACAATGTTAAGTATAGGACGCACGCAGTACATTACGCTCATGCAGGGTTCACGCAGGTTCACCCGCGTTAGACGTTAACGTGCATTTTTTGCGCGGACATTGTAATTCGACGTTCTGCGCAAAGGGTTTTGCCCCTCGCGTTAATGCGTTTTTGCGCACAAGCTGACGTTTGCGCGAAGAATGTAATAGAGCCCATAATCTCTGGCATATACTAAGAAAATCCAGGACACTAGCACTTGCAATCTACATATGTTTAATTGCCTTACTACAGTATATATTTTTTTTTAGCAACACATAAATATGTATTTATTTTCTATGAAAAAAGGTTTAAATCCGCAAAAATAAAAAACTGGAAGAACTGCTGATGAAACGTCGGGGCTTATTCTCTACGCTGCGACTCACGGATAATTGCAAATTTTTTTTAGGGAAAAACACTCTGAACTTTAAGGCTAGGGTCAGACGAACGCAGTGTGAACGCACGTGCAACCGCACTTTATTACGGCCGCACTAGCAGCAAATAACGGGCAATGACAGGCAATAAGTACAGCCGCACGAAAGTGCGGCCACGCAACGCAAGCGGCATTGAACGCATTTTTTCGTGAACGTGATATCGCTAGTACGAACGTACAGAGTGCGCTGCGTCCGCTAGCGGCGTGTTTGCGTGATTGGGAGACGTCAGACGCTGCACACGTCCGGCCAACATAAAGTCCAGACGCAAAAAAAAGTGTTTTATTGATGATCCGTACAAAATCACGGACGAAAATGCGCATCGTATGACCGCTATCGCGTATTCCGTGAAAAAATACGTCCATTCGTTCGAACGCACTTTTTCACGGACGACGCGAAATAAGGGGTTCGTCTGACCCTAGCCTAAAAGTTTTCCGTCTCGGTTATAATTCTTTTTTTTGTTTGTGCATCTCAGTTAATTTAAAAAAAATAAAAATCGAAAACAACGGGGACGATTATACCGATGTGGATTTTGGAAGATGACAGATTTTAGGGTGGGAAAAAAAAACTGAATTTGGAAACATTTTCTGTCTCAAATTTATTCTTTTTTTTTATAAAGTGAAATCTTCCGGACGGTTATTAAGAATGCCCGGTTTAGCGAATAAGCCCCTCGGTGCGGTGTACACTAACGTAGCGCTGTCTCTCCAGAGGGCGAGGAGAGACACATTGTCACAGGGACATGCCTTAGGTGTGAGAGAGAGAGGCCCGTCCCCGTCACTATAACACACCCCTCCTGTGTGACTCGGGGCTATTTCGGGCTGTCACTGAGCGAGGCTCTCTGACAGACGAGGATCGTAACCAACACAAGCTCCACCACTTGTTGCTTTTCACCCAAGTGCAGCGGCGGCGTCTAACGCTAACGGGACGCAAGGTGACGCGGCGAGGGATGAGTACCCTCCCGCCACTTTCCTGTATCGTCTGCCAACGCTGAACCGGAGGGGAATAAAGCGAACTCGCTTCTCGAAAAAACCCAATGTGACACTTAGTTGTGGCAGGGACTGAAGCAGCAGCGCAGTTGGTAGACGTTATCCTTTGTATATGACCACCTTTACTGGCTGAAACAGGAAAACGATGACGGATTCTGCTCTGGTTAACGGAGAAAAGGACCCCGACATCGAACTTTTTGTGAAGGTAGGTGTGTGTGGAGGGGAGTATATATATATATACATATATTTTTATTTTTCAGTTTTATTTTTATCCTATTAATAATTATTTTTCCGTGAATTTATCCATGAATACATTTTCCACTGCAACTCCCATTACTCTTATGCGTCAAAAGCAGGACGCGTCTCAGGGAGCAAAAAGTTGCAGAACAGGGGAGCAGTCACCCCGTAGGAAAGCGGCGGAACGTTCCTGGCGATCGGACCACTTGTTTTAGAACTTTCTGCTCTTGGAAGTGACGCTGTCGTCATGGAAACTGACAGAATGTTCCCGTTGATTGTTCTGCTTTGGGTCATGTCGTCCCAGAACGGCACGTGAGGGAGGACCCGGTAGCGTGACGGTGTTTATCACTTCGAGTGACCAGGGCAAGGCGGGTTACAGTGTTACTTTTAGTGACAAAGTATCTTCTCGGTTAATTATTGTGAACCGCGTGTCGATTGATGGGATAAAAAAAAAGTTAAAAGAAAGTAAAAAAAATATTTTTTTTACAACAAAAAAAGCGAAAAAAGCCTTAAATTGAGAACTGAATGAAAAAAGCGACTTATTAAACTTTTCCGTCAAGCAAATGGCAGTGAAATAGTTAAAGTGCTGCTTGTCAAAGAAAGGGTTGCATTTAAAGAGACAGTGGCCTTATTTTTTTTTCTCTCCTGGTGATGAGGATGCTGCCCTGGACACTTTGTGAAGAATCCATGCTCTACACAGCTGCTTTGCTGTACTCTCCCAGTATAACCCTGCTGGATGGATGTTTTGAATTGATTTCTGGATTATGTTTGTTATTCTGCCCCCTATTGTACAGCGCTACGGAGCTTGTTAGCGCTTTATAAAAACTTTTAACAGTAACTGGTTGTTTTCTGTGTCAGATAGCGGCCCGAGAGCCGGCAGCCACAAAACAGCTACATGTGTCATACTTTAACATCCTTTACCGAGTGACTGGACACGTTAATAGAAAATATGTATCGCTTATACATAAGCATGCGTCCCAAGCGTCCCTGTTAAGGAAGGACAGTCCCTACTTCACATTCCTCTATAAATCTTTACTCTCCCCAAGTCACACTTTTCAGAGGTACTTTCACATATTCAGGGAGTGCGGGTGTTTTTTTAGGGGCTCCTCCATATATTCAGGGTGTGTGGGTGTCTTTTTAGGGGCTCCTCCATATATTCAGGGAGTGCGGGTGTCTTTTTAGGGGCTCCTCCATATATTCAGGGTGTGTGGGTGTGTTTTTAGGGGTTCCTCCATATATTCAGGGTGTGCGGGTGTCTTTTTAGAGGCTCCTCCATATATTCAGGGTGTGCGGGTGTCTTTTTAGGGGCTCCTCCATATATTCAGGGTGTGCGGGTGTCTTTTTAGGGGCTCCTCCATATATTCAGGGTGTGCGGGTGTCTTTTTAGGGGTTCCTCCATATATTCAGGGTGTGCGGGTGTCTTTTTAGGGGCTCCTCCATATATTCAGGGTGTGCGGGTGTCTTTTTAGGGGCTCCTCCATATATTCAGGGTGTGCGGGTGTCTTTTTAGGGGCTCCTCCATATATTCAGGGTGTGCGGGTGTCTTTTTAGGGGCTCCTCCATATATTCAGGGTGTACGGGTGTCTTTTTAGGGGCTCCTCCATATATTAAGGGTGTGCGGGTGTCTGTTTAGGGGTTCCTCCATATATTTAGGGTGTGCGGGTGTCTTTTTAGGGGCTCCTCCATATATTCAGGGTGTGCGGGTGTCTTTTTAGGGGCTCCTCCATATATTCAGGGTGTGTGGGTGTCTTTTTAGGGGCTCCTCCATATATTCAGGGTGTGCGGGTGTCTTTTTAGGGGTTCCTCCATATATTCAGGGTGTGCGGGTGTCTTTTTAGGGGCTCCTCCATATATTCAGGGTGTGCGGGTGTCTTTTTAGGGGCTCCTCCATATATTCAGGGTGTGCGGGTGTCTTTTTAGGGGTTCCTCCATATATTCAGGGTGTGCGGGTGTCTTTTTAGGGGTTCCTCCATATATTCAGGGTGTGCGGGTGTCTTTTTAGGGGCTCCTCCATATATTCAGGGTGTGCGGGTGTTTTTTTAGGGGCTCCTCCATATATTCAGGGTGTGCGGGTGTCTTTTTATGGGCTCCTCCATATATTCAGGGTGTGCGGGTGTATTTTTAGGGGTTCCTCCATATATTCAGGGTGTGCGGGTTTCTTTTTAGGGGTTCCTCCATATATTCATGGTGTGCGGGTGTCTTTTTAGGGGTTCCTCCATATATTCAGGGTGTGCGGGTGTCTTTTTAGGGGCTCCTCCATATATTCAGGGTGTGCGGGTGTCTTTTGAGGGGCTCCTCATATATTTAGGGTGTGCGGGTGTCTTTTTAGGGGTTCCTCCATATATTCAGGGTGTGCGGGTGTCTTTTTAGGGGTTCCTCCATATATTCAGGGTGTGCGGGTGTCTTTTTAGGGGTTCCTCCATATATTCAGGGTGTGCGGGTGTCTTTTTAGGGGATCCTCCATATATTCAGGGTGTGCGGGTGTCTTTTTAGGGGCTCCTCCATATATTCAGGGTGTGCGGGTGTCTTTTTAGGGGCTCCTCCATATATTCAGGGTGTGCGGGTGTCTTTTTAGGGGCTCCTCATACATTCAGGGTGCATGGGGTATCAGACACACTGAACCTGCTACACATTAACCCTATACTAACTAACACTACTACAAACCCTCGTATGTCCAAAAAAATACTTACTCCATCACACTTCCCAATATTGTCGCTGGACACCCGCACACCCTGAATATATCGAGACACCCTAAAAATATACCCAGGCACCGTGTCTATATAATGGAGCCCCTAAAAAGACACCTACAAACCCTGGATGTAATGAAGAGACCCTAAAAAGACACCCAGGTACCCAGACTATGTGGTGGAGGCCCTAAAGAGATACCCACACACCCCATATATGTGAAAGCACCTCTAAAAAGACTCCCGCACATCCTGAATAAATGGAGCAGGCCCTAAAAAGGGGGCTTTGGGAAAGTAAATAGGGACAGGGGTATACAGGCCCAAAACACCCTCTATAATATACACTCCCAACTGTGGTATAATACCTCCCTGCTGACTCCATGTTTATTATGTCGTAAAGACTAATCACTTTCGCCGAGCTCCGTTGGGTTGATTTGTAATTTTTGTCGTTCGTTTTTCATTCATGGTTAGTCCTGTGATATTGTCTCACCCAGTATATACTTTATCTCATTTTCGGGTGGCATTACGTCTCCTTATCCTTAATTATCCTTTCTTTTAATGACTTTTGGCATCGTGTTATACCACAACATCGTGGGGAAAATGCAAAGCTAATCTGCGCAAAATCATCTACTGCGTGTCACGTTTTGAATATTTCAACTGTAATTTGGTGAAATTCGGCTTTATAGAGAATTTTTCAACCAAAATAATTGTGTGCTTGATATAAGGCCCTGCTTGACCACTGTGGCATCACCCTGCTTGACCACTGTGGCATCCCAAGTCCCGACTAAACCGCTTTCCCTCCAGAAACAAGGTAGTTGAAGGGGTCAGAGAGCAGAAACGACATGAAATGCGTCGGTCAACACCAGGGGAAGACAGGACCACCAGGGGAAGTAATCGGCCCCATGCATGCTGAAGTCTAAAGCCCACCTAAGGCCACGTCTGGTTGTTTCATTTCACCAAATACTTTCACTTACCACCCACAAAAGTGACGCTTCTTGGAGAATTTGGGGAAGATAAACCGCAATCCGTTGTGACATCTTACACCATCGCTGGTTTATTGTGTAAACAAGGACATTGATTCACTCTCTGACCATTTTCGGTGAATCGGAAAGTCAACTGGAGACCACAAAACCCACCAAGGGGAGTGAAGTTTTGGTCTTAACATAGCACTTTTAAAAATTATTTTACGGACCTGTTTCAGTCACCTGATCTGCCCGTGTTTGCACGCTCGGCTCGCTGATAGTAATGCCATTCCCACTCGTTTCCCACCAATCCGTCGCGGAATACTCAACTTTCCGAGATACAACGCATTGAACAAAAATGTCACGCAGGAAAAGCGGAGGCTGGGAGGAACCGTTTCTACTGCGTGTCTGTATATGCGTTTTTTGGTGACTTTGTGAAGAATGTGTAGACAGTGCATTGTCTCTCGTTAGGCGTGTCAGCTGAATTGTGAGTCCTCACTCATGTGTGTCTGCAAATCATAATGTAGACTTCTGATGCCGATCGGAGGAACCACTCCCTTGTATTTTTGGCCGATGTATAGCACGTTTGGTTTTCAATTACCGGTGACAGAGCCCAGTTCGGCACAAAATCGGAGTCATTAGTGGGCACTTTTATGATGAAAGACGAATCCCTTCTCAATCGGCTCACTGGCGCCTCCTACACCTGGTCGGGGTACACTTACAGGCTTTATCCAGCCAGAATTGGCGAGAAACAAACAAACACACAGATTCAGCTTTTCCTCTGCTTTCATGTAGGTCTGGGTAGGGGTTGTACCCACATGAGTCGTGGTGGGACCCCCTGGGATAGTTGGCCTAATTAGAGGGCCGGCTCTGATCCAAGGCTTAGTGTGAAAGCTATTCAGGGTTATTCAAAGAGAATCGAAACGTCACTGCATGTTCGATGACTTTTCGTTCTCTTCAATTCGGTGCGATTTGGCGATCCCATTTCGGCGACCCTGCGGTGTATTCAGCAAGCACCACAGGGCTGCCGTAATGCAGGGAAAAGTCGCCGCAAACCCGACGAACACTCGGCTAACGCACACCGAAACCCGCAAAAACATCTGAATTAACCCTGCCGAACACGCCGGAGAAACCCGTGCAGCCACCGATCACAGTGCAGAGCCGCCGGCGGAAAAAGCCGACACCGCGGACAAATGGAGTGAAAAAAAACCAAACAGTACGCTTGAATGTTTAAGAAGTGAAACGCTGTTTGCAAAGAAACTACTGAACGAAAATGTCTGAAATTTACATATAAGATCCAATGAATGATAATAAAAAGGGCTGTTACAGAAAAGAGAAAAAAATATTTTTTAAAAAAGGAAAAAAATGTTTGCAAAAAAATCCCAAAAAATTAGATCCTAAAAAAAATCTATGAATAAAGAGACTTTTTGCTGCAGAATTTTATAATGAACGGTTTATTAGATATTGAATTAAAGCGGGAATATTTTTAACATTGAAGCCTATGGGATTCACCTGAATAAACCTGCCGAATTAAACCACCGAATGGCAGGGCATTTCGGGAACTTTTCACTGCTGGTTTGTGTTCTCTGAATAGACGAAGCATTGCTTTTTTATGGGGATTTCACTGCCCTCGAACAGGCACCGAACAGGCACCGTATGTGCAGGCAATTCGCCAACATTTGGCGAACTGCCTGCTCTCTGGATAGCCGAATAGCCAGGAAAGGTTACCTTTCGCCAGCAATTCGGATCTCTTTGAATAACCCTGATTATATTCTTGGTATTATAACTATAGCCGCCTGAATCTGGCTTCTCGCCCGCTCTTCCCAAACAGATGAAGCGCGGAACAAATAATGAGAAAGTGCAAACTTTGGCCAAACTGCAGCAGATTTAAAGGGGGGGACGACATACAATGTATTAAAAAAAATATAGAACAACGTTATGATCCAAAAACACGTGAGGGGTTATTCACTAGACACTGTTATTATATGGATATATGAGTGGCTTTACTGTGGGTCACCTACGGCAAAATTACAGTGAATTCACTATTTAGAGAAGTTCCAATGTAATTCGCCTTCGTTTTCACCGCTCTTTCCACTGAAGTCTCTGCCAAAGTTGTCTAGCTTAGTTTTCAGCATTGTTTTCAAGGTAGTTTCTGCCGAAGTTGTTCAGCATAATGTCACCAAATCTAATGTTTAATTTGAAGTTGTCTAAAAGTAGTTTTCACCATAGTTTTGATTGGAGATCATTGGAGATCACTTCTAAAATACCGAAGTACAGTCAGCGGTGCTACAGACAACAGCAGAATGAAGCGGAACGGAGAATACTCTCAGGTTACTCATTTTACAGATGTATAATGGTGATACCGTTGTTTGCAGCAACTGTGCCAGGTGCCGGTGTTGAAGTTTACTCCTCCGGAAAGCCGACGTTCAACGTAGTTGCAACAATGGTGACTTTTAACCTTGTATGCAACTATGGTGGACTTCAATGCCACAAAGAGGCGCAGGGAACAATGCCTCACATGATTATCAATACACATCGGTTCCAAAATGATGGTTAGAGAACCAGGGCCTCGCGGACATCCCCTGGAACTACAGAAACCCTAGAGGAGTTATTCACTAACCTCCAAATCAGCCGTCAATTTCAAAGCAATTTGTCTAGTCACAAAGCTGTCGATTCGCCAAATACAGGCGAATTGACAGCAAAATACAGAGCGATTCACTGCAATTCAGTGGCACCCAAATAGACCCATAGAAGACTGTTGTGTCTTCGCAGAACGCTGAATTGCACCAAAATGTTCGTGAAATGCCCTGATTTTCAGTGTTTCAATTCAACAGGTTTAACCCTTTCGCTGCTGAGCCATTTCACCCCTCTGTGCTGAGCTCATTTTTTACCGGTTTCACTCATCAGGTTTAAACGCGATTTGACGTCACACTTTATTATACAACCCAGACATATTATATATCGTTATTTTTCCGGCAGACTCGGTAGATTCATAATATATCATTATTATATGTATACATCATCTCCTGCCTGAATATTATAACAAAAAAAATGCAATAAAATTAAAATTTTCAACCATCTACAGCGTGTAATTTTTTTTCACATTTTATCATCCGAGCCTTTGCGGTTATATATGGGGTGCGCTTGTTAAAAAAATTAGACATGGGGACTCGTTAAATTTTTTGGGGGGGAAAATTACGCGTTTTTTAGCAAAACCCCCAAAGAAAAAATCATTAGTGCAGCATCATTGTTCACATTATAATTGAAATGTAAACAATATTTCTGCGTTAATAAAAAATAACACTCAAAAAACGGCACATTTTTATTTATTTAATAAAATGTTGTAAATTATTATTTTTTTGCTTACTTTTAACATGGTCATGTTTGGTATCACTTGAAAGACCATACTCTGGCCTTTCAAATGATACCTTCCCTGACCCTCTAGCTGCCACCGTTCAGCAGATATGGGGGTTCAAATGAACCCCTTATCTCCACCATGGGATTTCCTTAGCAAATCCCCAGGCAGCTAGGGGTTCCCCGGCTAACTGACGTCATTGCGCCATGCGTGCCAAGTGCCCATGCGCTGGACGCGCTGAGGGCGTCCTCTGCATGGAAGTGGTTAAACAGGTGAATCCCATAGGTTTCAATGTAAAAGAGTATTTTATTTTTTTAAACGACCGTTTATTCTTTTTAATTTTTGCAAAGCCCCTTTTTACGTCTTATTCTTTAAAAGACCTTTTACTATTTTTTATTTTTGTATCTTTTAGACAACATTTTTTTAAAATGTTTTTAAAAATATTTTTATTTTGTAACAAACCGTTTTATTATTTTTTAAAGGACGTTTTTTATTATTTAGACACATTTTCATTACATTTTAGTTGATTTAAACTCCTACTAGGCAAATAGGAGATTTCCTTTGACTTATTATTTTTTTTTTAAGTCCCGTGGAATCCGTTGATGCCAATTCGGCTGTCTTTGCCGACGTCCAATAACCGCTTCGACTCCAATTTTGTCAAAATATAGTGAACATTTGATAAATAGTGAATTCACCATATTTTCGAGAAAATGGAATTGCCCGAAGTGAGACGAAATGCGCCAAAAACAAAACCCCGTAAATGCATGCAATTTCGGTGCTTTGTGAATAGATCGTTAGGCTGGCCGTCCATTGGGTCCGTATTTGTGCGATGGTACGATCATCTGATATCGTCTGAAATCGTCAGACCGATCCTACAACATGCAGGTGAATCAGCCCTCTTCCACTGCATCCGGCCACCATCGGACGACTTCAGACGATTTTATGCATTTACAACAGACTAGCGATCCTTTCAATTGATTTTATCGGAAGATGCCGGGACGAGAAGTGACAGCCCATAGTATTCAATCGGAACAATATTCTCGTATTTATCCATCTTTTTATTCAACCGTTTATTTTCTTAATCCGCAGCAAAAAGCCTTTTTATTGATATTTTAGGATTTTTTAGGTATTTTTCTTGATTTTTTTAGACAAACTTTTGGGTTACGATTTTTTTTTATTAAAGACGAGGCTTTTTTTCACCTTGCGTCTTTTTTTTTTTCCCCCCGCGAGCCGGCTCCAGCATTGCTCTCCCTAGTGCTGAAACATATTTCAGCAACAGGGAGAGGGGGGGGGGGTTAATCCCCCCCTGCAGCCTGGTGAGCTTTTTTTACTATGAGCGGGCTGCGCTTGAGTAGTCCTTGATGCTGAAACTACTGTACATTTCAGCATCAAAGACAGGTTTTTTCTCCCGGCAGAAGGGTTTTTAATTTTTTTATTTCCCCCGGTGGCCTGTCCATCGACCGATCTGGGTCGTCCACAGACGCTTCCAGTGGACCACCCTGATCGGCCGATGGTGTTATCCGTAGTCGGGTGAACAAGTCGGTCGCCTGAATACAGTGCAAGTGGACGTCCAGCCTTAGATTTACATCCATGTGTCCATCTGAGAGACAGCACTGACCTGAGCCGTACTTGTCCTTTCACGGCGGAAGATAGCAACCAAGGATGGGAGCAGGGATGGAAATGTTAGGCAAAGTTAAGAAAAAGGCAGAGGATAAATCATCCTAGCCACTATACAAGGCGATAAAAAAAAGCGTCCAACAGAGGCAATCCCTTTGAATAAAGACCATACAATGAACCCAATCTTCGCTGCTGGTGTGTAAAACATCGAAATAATTACACAAATATTCCCTGTTTTATTAAACTCCAAGGCTGGCTTCATGAGGTCACACCGAGCTCAGACGCACGGCAAGAACAGCCAGTGACCAAGGAGTAATGGTGACCATGATAGTGTGAAATACAGTATTATAACACGGTGACAATACCCAATACAGTGATAGTGTATAGTATAGTGGCAATGTGTTATCATACCTTAAAAAAAATGGCCGAAGAGGCACTTGGTTTCCAGCTGAAATTACTTCATGTCCCAGAATTCATGAGGTAGAGTAACCTCTGCTTGCTCTGTTAGAGCCATTAATGCATAATTTCCTTTAAAAGAAAACCCTGACGACACTTATTCCTTTTCCAAAAAGGGGATAGGAAGCGCCATTGCTTGGAGACCTTTCACCCTGAAAGGGTAGGAGGCTGGCAGCTGTCTCAGACCTGAGCCGCGTTCAATACCTCAGCCGCTGCAAGTGCTAAGTTAGCAACTTGCCATTGAACGCCGTTCAACCGCTCAGCGCTCAGCAGTGCTAACCTAGCACTTGCAGCGACCCGAGGAGATGCTGCGAGTAGCTGAGTGTGACGTATTAAAGATGGCCGCCGCCATGAAGCAAGTAACAATTCCGTACAGGAAGATGGCCGCCGCCACGAAGCAAGTAATAATTCCGTACAGCAATGTTAATTTTGAGGTTTTTGTTCACCAAAGCACAAAATATTTATTTATTATTTCCCCTGCACATAGACATATATTACAGTTCAATTAATATATTGTTTCAGAAGTAACCATAACGTTTATTCATTAAAAACTATCATTTGTGGTGTGTGCGTACAAAACGGAATTGTGCTGACTGCTTTTCTTTATCATATTTTGTCCGAGTGATACGAAAAACAATCTGAATTTTTCATTAAGAAATCGTCGGCCATTTTGGATTCAAAATTCGCATCCAAAGCGTCAAATGACACTGCTGCAGCAAACTGAATTGCTGCGCTGCAGCAATTCAGCAGCTGCTGAGGTATTGAACGGGCCTCTGCAGTCGGTTTAGCTTCCTTGTTTACGTGGCGACCATATTGGTTTTTCTACCTCCCAGATTTTTTTCTATCCTCTGAAATCACAATTTATCATGTTCGACCCCTGAAGTTACCCTAAATTACTCCAGCAGCTTAAATACTAAGCCTTGTTTCCCTAAAGACGTAAATGTGCATGTATACATCTAGAATTCGATCTACCTGGGAATAGAGAAGAGAGCTAGGGCATAGAGGGACCACATAAATTTAAATGGCTGCCCCATGTACTCGCGTAAGACCAGGCTAATGCCCGGTGGGCATCAGGATGACTGGGGAGAACACAAGCATTGGCATTTTGCTGCAGTCACTTGAAGTATGGCAGGACGTTCTGGCCCCATCTCCAGCCCGATGGTGGTGTGCCCCTGCCCAACCATGGCCTATGCCCTGCCAAGACCAGATTAAGGGTCCAACCTCCTCTTGCCCATCATAGCCGGATCCTTTAGCAAGGTGATTGTCCATATCTTCCATATGTGGTTAGACTTGGGATTGGCGTGGTCTAAAGCAGTGGTTTCCAACCCTGGCCCGCAGGTTCCCCTAACAGGCCAGGTTTGCAGATATCTGAAGCACAGCACAGGTGATAGGATTTGCAGGATTCAGTCTGCATTTCCCCAAGGGACCCCTTAAAACTTGTCCTGTTAGTGGGCCCTGAGGACCAGGGTTAGGGACCACTTGTGGGACCACTGACATCAATTTCAGGGATTAAAAAAAAATAAGCATGAAACGTGCAGGAAACAAACGAAAATCAACAACACAAAAACTCCATAAGTTTGCCTCTTTATAAATCAATGTAAGACGCACCTTGAATATGCCGTGCGACTTTGGGCACCTGTTTCACGAAAATATATTATGGCGCTAGAAAAAATGCAGAGACGGGGAACTATACTAACAAGGGGAATGGAAGATTTAAGTTATGAGGAAAGGCTAACAAGCTTAAACATGTTTAGTTTAGAGAAACTGTGCCTTAGAGGGGATCTGATAACTTTATATAAATATATACAGCGCCTTAGAGGGGATCTGATAACTTTATATAAATATATACGGGGTCTTAGAGGGGATCTGATAACTTTATATAAATATATACGGGGCCTTAGAGGGGATCTGATCACTTTATATAAATATATACAGCGCCTTAGAGGGGATCTGATAACTTTATATAAATATATACGGGGCCTTAGAGGGGATCTGATAACTTTATATAAATATATACAGCGCCTTAGAGGAGATCTGATAACTTTATATAAATATATACGGGGCCTTAGAGGGGATCTGATAACTTTATATAAATATATACGGGGCCTTAGAGGGGATCTGATAACTTTATATAAATATATACGGCGCCTTAGAGGGGATCTGATAACTTTATCTAAATATATACGGGGCCTTAGAGGGGATCTGATAACTTTATATAAATATATACAGGGCCTTAGAGGGGATCTGATAATTTTATATAAACATGTTCTGTGCCTTAGAGGGGATCTGATAACTTTATATAAATATATACTGCGCCTTAGAGGGGATCTGATAACTTTATATAAATATATACTGCGCCTTAGAGGGGATCTGATAACTTTATATAAATATATACGGGGCCTTAGAGGGGATCTAATAACTTTATATAAATATATACAGGGCCTTAGAGGGGATCTGATAACTTTATATAAATCTATACAGGGCCTTAGAGGGGATCTGATAACTTTATATAAACATGTTCTGTGCCTTAGAGGGGATCTGATAACTTTATATAAATATATACGGGGCCTTAGAGGGGATCTGATAACTTTATATAAATATGTACGGGGCCTTAGAGGGGATCTAATAACTTTATATAAATATATATACGGGGCTTTAGAGGGGATCTGATAACTTTATGTAATTATATATACGGGCCTTAGAGGGGATCTAATAACTTTATATAAATATATATACGGGGCTTTAGAGGGGATCTGATAACTTTATGTAATTATATAAGGGGCCATTATAATCCATTGTCTGGAAACCTATTCATTACAGGACTATACACAAGACATGAGGTCACCCATTTAGACTGGACGAAAGGAAATTCAGCCTAAAGCATAGGAAGGGTTATTTTACGGTGAGAACAATAAAGCTGTGGAATTCTCTGCCTGTTGAGGTGGTTGGGTCAGAGTCTGTACAGACTTTTAAAAAACGACTGGATGACTTCCTGCAGACACAGAATATTAAGGGTTATAATATTTAATATGTGAGTAAAAGCTTCTTGATCCAAGGAGAAATCTGACGCCATCTGGGGTCAAGAAGGAATTTTTTCCCAGTGTGTTGCATATTGGCGAAAGCTTCAGACTGGGTTTATTGCCTTCTTTTCGATCTAAAGCAGTAGGTGTTGTGTGAAAGGCTGAACCTGATGGACGCACGGCTTTTTTCAGCCTATGTCACTATGTAAAAACCCCAAGGTGCTGTTTATTTGAAAGAATTCAAACACGTTTTGTGTTTCTTTGTGCGGGTTTCTATGATGAAGTAATTTTTTTTTATATTTGTATCAGGCAAAGTTCTTAAAAAAAAAAAGGAGAAGCGGAAAGGCAGATAAAGAAAAAAAAAGTGTGTGTATATATATATATAGTATAAAAAGTTATACAAAAAACCCCCTAATACAGATTTAGAAAACAAAACTGAAGCATTTAGAAAGTTGACTTTTGGTATGAGTAAGTAATTATACGTTGGTTCTGTAATGAGATGGGAAGTTCAGACATGTCCGGTCACTCTGCGCCAAAGTATGATGGAAATGTAATATTGTAATATGTACAAGTCACCATTTAGTGAATGTGCCCCATTCATTTGTTTCGATTTGCTTGTTCCCCCTGCCTTCCCCCTATCCATTGTTACACCCTGTAGGATATGACGATCTGTTTGTCCCGTCTGGTATATTTTGAGCGAGCTCTGAGTTCCACGTGACCCGCCGCCTCTGTATTGCACCACTCGCTTTCTTTATTCAGCTGCTCGTTACCTGGCCTTCCGTTTTCTATTTGTGGCGCAGCGAGGTTACGTGATGACAGGTTAGGTTCAAGAGCTCGGAGCCCTGGGAACATTTAAGGTGCTAAGTCGAAAAAAGGCTGTGCTTTAGCTCCGGACCTTGTGACAGTAAAATGTCACAAGTATCAAGTGACGAGGGATCCTAAAAATAACGCCTAGCGGTGACATCAGGCCCCAGGCAGGGGAGAGCTGCTGCATTATCTATGGTACGTGTATGTGCAATCTGTATCAAGTACGCAAATTCACTTTTTTCTACGTATCACAGAGCTCCACAGCAATAAATCTCACAGTAATGTGCGGTGTGTATGAGTGTATCACAGAGCTCCACAGCAATAAATCTCACAGTAATGTGCGGTGTGTATGAGTGTATCACAGAGCTCCACAGCAATAAATCTCACAGTAATGTGCGGTGTGTATTAGTGTATCACCGAGCTCCACAGCAATAAATCTCACAGTAATGTGCAGTGTGTATGAGCGTATCACAGAGATCTCCACAGCAATAAAACTCACAGTAATGTGCAGTGTGTATGAGCATATCACAGAGCTCCACCCAACTCACAGTAATGTGCGTCGCATATGAGTGTGGTGGATGGGAAATGTAAAAGTCAGCATGTGTGTACCAGAATGACACGCCAGTTTTGACAGCCATGCTCGCTGTGTGTCAGATTTCAGGGATTCGCCTAAAAGCAAATTCACTTTTTTCTACGTATCACAGAGCTCCACAGCAATAAAACTCATGGTAATGTGAGGTGTGTATGAGCGTATCACAGAGCTTCACAGTAATAAATCTCACAGTAATGTGTTGTGTGTATGAGCATATCACAGAGTTCCACAGCAATAAATCTCACAGTAATGTGTTGTGTGTATGAGTGTATCACAGAGCTCCACAGCAATAAATCTCACAGTAATGTGTTCTGTGTATGAGTGTATCATCGAGCTCCACAGCAATAAATCTCACAGTAATGTGTTGTGTGTATGAGCATATCACAGAGCTCCACAGCAATAAATCTCACAGTAATGTGCGATGTGTATGAGCATATCACAGAGCTCCACCCAACTCACAGTAATGTGCGTCACATATGAGTGTGATGATGAATGGGAAATGTAAAAGTCAGCATGTGTGTAGCAGAATGACACGCCAGGTTTGACAGCCGTGCTCGCTGTGTGTCAGATTTCAGGGATTCGCCTGAAAGCGAAGCAAGTCGAAAATTCTGCTAAATCATGTTTTGGCCGCGTAGTCACCTTCTCCGCTGAGCTGGGTTTGTGATGATCTCTTTGGTGTTTTATGTTTTTGTTCAGCGCTGCGGAACATGTTGGCGCCATATAAATAAAGCATAATAATTACAATAAAAAATGCTTTATCGACGAGGAGAAAATACAGTTTGAAAATGTGTTTGTTTAATTTACTTAAATCTGACTCTTTAATTTCAGTCTTTACTCTTTTTGTTTTAGTTTATTCTTCCCTGATTACACATACCATACCGTGAGGGGCCAAGTCCTAAAACAAGTGGGGGAACTCACCAATGATTTCGGTCCCCTCAATTTTCATCCTGCTTTTAACACAAACATGTCATATCTGATATTTATGATGCTGTTTGCAATAATACGTGATAAATCAAACATTTGTTGTGATGCAAGTGGGAAACATAAGATTGAGCACCGATGGGACCAACAGGAACTCAGTTCCCTCCGCAAAAATAGTGGAGGAATTGCGTTCCTGATCGACTTGACCCCTGCCTACGATCTGCTATGTTCTTCTTTATAGCATCATAACGCAGGGACAAGCAAAACGAGCCTTGCTCTACTCTAAGTACTATCACAGTCCCTAGGCGTCCCTGGCCAATCGGGACAGCCCGGCTTTTGGCCCAAATCGCCCAGTTCCTCTTTTCTCTCCTAATCTTTCTTCTTTTATGGTCTCCTTATAACTATATATAAATATATCAGCATTGTCACCAGTCAACTGAACCTTTGCTTTGCAAATCGACTGGCCTACTCTCTGCCGGGCAGCACTTTTCACGAGCGACCCCTCTCAGCGCATAGAGGCGGCACGTGCATCCGTGAGAAGACGCTGGATGTGGAGCAGCTGTCCTCTCGTGAAGGCGCCTTTGCCGTGTGTGTGTGTGTGTGTGATTTTGCTTTGTTAATGTCGTGTTTTGTTGCGGCAGACCTGGTTACCAGGGAGGGACCCGGCTCGCTGATAAGGCAGATGACAGACGTTATTGGCTGATAAGGGGAGGGAAACACGCAGGACCAGTCCGTCTCGAAAGATACCTCGCCGCGTCGTGTCACTGCGCAGATGTGCCTCTCGGTTGTTTATGGCTGAGATCACATTCGCACGTCTGGCTGCGCCAGATTACGGCGGTTTTTTTAAAGGTTGCTCCTTTAAATGGCCTTTCAGACGTTTCATTGTGTTGACATCGTTGAATCCTTCTCACCTCCAGTTCCCTCTGCGTTTTGTTGACCTTATCCTCATTTCCCCCACGTTCTTTTTATGTATCATTCGTACAGCGCTACAGAGCAAGTTGTCTCTATAATGATTACAAGTGCGGGTGGAACTTCGACTATCATTTAATACAAGAAAAGAAGTCACATTGGATAAACGTATTTTCCGTTTCCTGCGCGATTGTTTTTGAAGCTTTTTAAAAAGTTTCTCCATAGAAGCGATTCAATTTTTAATTAATTATAAAACTGTATAATAAAAATAAATAAGGTAATAAAAATGCAAGGAAAGCAAACGTCAAACGATTAAAAAAAAGGTGTATAAAATCAGATCAATGCCTGCGGTCGTATATATTCTCACTATTTCCCCCAAATAACACAATTTTCTTTTTTTCTATAAATGTTAATTCTTTTTTTCCCAAAATTTTGGAGTTAATCAAACACTAGGGGATCGAGGGATCGATTCCGACGTAGCTATTACTAGCGGCTCGCGAATGGGTACGTTTTGCACAAGCGTTTATCCATTTGTGGCTCGAACTTCATATTAGGGCACTGCTTCTTAACCCCTTCACTGCTGAGCCATTTCACGTCTTAAAAAAACCAAATTTTTCTATTATTATTTTTTGTTTGTTTACTTTACACATGGTCATGTTTGATATCATTGGAAAGGCCATGCTCTGGCCTTTCTAATGATACCAAACATGACCCTGCTAGCTGCCAACAGTCGTCGGGAGATATCGGGGTTCAAAGGAACCACCTATCTCCGCCCCTATCTTTCCTTAGGTGTCAATTAGGACGTTCCCCACACGTCCTCAGCAGTGAAAGGGTTAATATCGCTTGGCCCCGGCATTGGTTTTTGCTCGCCAACATTTCACTGCTCTGCCATTCCTTGCACTTCGGCGAGTCAAATTCGCTGACCCTGCGGTGAATTCAGCATTCACCGCAGGGTCCCCGAAGTGCAACGAACAACCCGCCGAACGTATCCGCAAAACCGCCTAATGGATCGTGAAAAAAACGCCAAAAACAATAACTGAATCTATCTGAAAAAAACACCTTAAAAAAAGTGAATCGATCTGAAAAACCTCCAAATGCATCCGACGATGAGCCTCAAAACTGCCAAATCGATCTGAAAGAGGCCAACGATCCGCCGAACATGGTGCCAACCAGCCGCAGGAAAAGGCCGACAAGCCGCCGAACTGGGTAATAAAAAAAAAACACTGCAACTTTTAAAACGCGTTTGCAAAAAAACTACTGCATGAAAATGCCTGGAAATAATATATAAGGTCCTATGAATTATAATAAAAAGGACTATTACAGAAAAGAAAAAAACTCCTGTTTTTCGCTGCGGTGGACGTGCTCAGCGCGTCCACCCGCAGGTACCGTTGGGTGCGGAGGCGCGTCCTCCCTTTGCGGCCAGCGAGCGGCCGGATTCCGGCCGATCGCTGTGCCCCCCGGTGCGGGCTGACATCCTCGATGTCAGCCCAGCACCCGGGACCGCCGCCGGCACCAATAGATGTCATTGCGGTGGCGCAATGACATCAATTTCAGGCGCCCCTCCACGAGTGCGGAGGAGGTGCCTGAAAGGGAGGGGGGAGGTCCTTCAGACCTCTCTCCCTCCCGATCGCCGGGGTCCTGCGGCTGAAGGCAGGCACGGTTTGGAAGGGCACAGCCTGCCCTTCCAAACCGTGACTACCTTTAACCCCTTGGGTGTCGGATCACGATTCGGCGCCGAAAAGCGCCGAATCGTGATCCTCTCCCGGAGCTGGTCGACATCTTGGATGTCGACCAAGCTTCTGGGAATGCCCAATGACGACTGGCATCATCGCGTCATATGTCATAGCGCGATGACGCCAGTCCTGGAGTTAACCCCTAACTGCCACCAATGGTGGAGATATGGGGTTCATTGGAACCCCCTATCTCCCGATCCATGGCAGCTAAGGGTTAATGTTTGGTACTGTTGGATCGGCCAGAGCATGGCTTTTCCAACGATACCAAACATGACCATGTAAAAAGTTTTTTTTCACAATTTTTTAAATAAAAATAAAAAAATATTTAAAAAAAAAAAAACTTTTTTTTTTGTTTTGTTAATGCAACAATATTGTTCCCATTTCAATTATAATGTGAACAATGATGCTGCACTAACGATTTTTGTATGCGGTGCGTTTGTTAAAAATTGCGTAATTTCCCCCCCAAAAAACTGTAACGAGTCTCCATCTCTAATTTTTTTAACAAGCGCACCTCATACAAAATATAACCGCAACTGCTCGCATGTTAAAATGTGAAAAAAAAACACTGTACATGTTGTAAATTATTGAAAATTCATATTTTTTGGCATTTTTTGTTATAATATACAGACAGGTCATGACGTATACATATAATAATGACATATTATGAATCTGTCGAGTCTGCCGGAAAGAACGATATATAATATGTCTGGGTCATATACTAAAATAAGCCTTCAAAACGCATTTAAACATGATGAGCGAAACTGGTAAAAATGAGCTCAGCACAGAGGCGTGAAATGCCTCAGCAGCGAAAGGGTTAAAAACCACAGTAAAAAAAAAATCGCCGAAAAAAATCCAAAAAAATGGCTAAAAATATTAATAAATAAAGAGACTTTTTGCTTCAAATTAAAAGAATTAATAGTTAAATAAATATTCAAGAAAAACGGGGAATTTATTTTACATTGAAACCTATGGGACTGATTAAATCTGCCGAATTTAACCACCCAAAATCAGGTAATTTCACTTACATTTCACCGCTGTTCAGTGTCTCTGAATAGATTAACCCTGTAAATACCCAGAGCTCTAAGAACCTGAAGCCCTAATTCCGTCTTCACCCTACAACCCCTCTGACCCTCAATCCCCATAACCCAAAGCACCCATTATGCTTCAACATACTGACATTTCCAAGGGCCAAAAAGTACAGCTAGAGATGAGGATATACTGTATATACTATATTTATATATATATCAATAGACGACGTCACGACCTATTGTAAAAATGAATGTTTATTATAGTTTAGAACTTATGACTCATTGCTGGGAGATTTATTACTTTGCAACTCTGTTATACACAGAGAGAGACCATAAAAAGACACCCACACACACGAATATATGGAGGAACCCCTAAAATGACACCCACACACACGAATATATGGAGGAACCCCTAAAATGACACCCACACACCCTGAATATATGGAGGAGCCCTTAAAAAGACACCCACACACACGAATATATGGAGGAGCCCCTAAAATGACACCCACACACACGAATATATGGAGGAGCCCCTAAAAAGACACCCACACACCCTGAATATATGGAGGAGCCCTTAAAAAGACACCCACACACCCTGAATATATGGAGAAACCCCTAAAAAGACACCCACACACCCTGAATATATGGAGGAGCCCCTAAAAAGACACCCACACACCCTGAATATATGGAGGAGCCCTTAAAAAGACACCCACACCACGAATATATGGAGGAGCCCCTAAAATGACACCACACACACGAATATATGGAGGAGCCCTAAAAAGACACCCACACACACGAATTATGGAGGAGCCCCTAAAAAGACACCCACACACACGAATATATGGAGGAGCCCCTAAAAAGACACCCACACACACGAATATATGGAGGAGCCCCTAAAAAGACACCCACACACCGAATATATGGAGGAGCCCCTAAAAAGACACCCACACACACGAATATATGGAGGAGCCCCTAAAAACACCCACACACACGAATATATGGAGGAGCCCCTAAAAAGATACCACCACACCCTGAATATATGGAGGAGCCCTAAAAAGACACCCACCACACACGATATATGGAGGAGCCCCTAAAAAGACACCCACACACCCTGAATATATGGAGGAGCCCCTAAAAAGACACCCGCACACACGAATATATGGAGGAGCCCCTAAAAAGACACCCACACACACTGAATATATGGAGGAGCCCCTAAAAAGACACCCACACACACGAATATATGGAGGAGCCCTAAAAAAACACCCACACACCCTGAATATATGGAGGAGCCCCTAAAAAGACACCCGCACACACGAATATATGGAGGAGCCCCTAAAAAGACACCCACACACACGAATATATGGAGGAGCCCTAAAAAGACACCCACACACACGAATATATGGAGGAGCCCCTAAAAAGACACCCACAACACCCTGAATATATGGAGGAGCCCCTAAAAAGACACCCGCACACACGAATATATGGAGGAGCCCCTAAAAACACCCACACACCCTGAATATATGGAGGAGCCCCTAAAAAGACACCACACACCCTGAATATATGGAGGAGCCCCTAAAAAGACACCCACACACACGAATATATGGAGGAGCCCCTAAAAAGACACCCGCACACCCTGAATATATGGAGGAGCCCCTAAAACGACACCCGCACACCCTGAATATATGGAGGAGCCCCTAAAAAGACACCCGCACACCCTGAATATATGGAGGAGCCCCTAAAAAGACACCAGCACACACGAATATATGGAGGAGCCCCTAAAAAGACACCCGCACACCCTGATATATGGAGGAGCCCCTAAAAAGACACCCGCACACCCTGAATATATGGAGGAGCCCCTAAAAAGACACCCGCACACCCTGAATATATGGAGGAGCCCCTAAAAAGACACCCGCACACCCTGAATATATGAGACAGCCGCTAAAAAGACACACGCACACCCGAATATATGGAGAAGTTCCTGAAAAGACACCCGCACACCCTGATTAAATGAAGGAACCGCTAAAAAGGTACCTGTGCACTCTGAATATATAGGGGTTATTCACTAACCTCCAAATTGGCTCCGAAATTGCATTGAAGAGTGAATTACCATTTGGGACAATTTGTCAATTCACAAAGATGCCAATTCGCCAAATGCAACGAATTGACAGCAAAATATTGTGCAATTCACCGGCACCAAAATTGTCCCTTCGAAGACAATCGTATCTAATCACAGAATGCCAAATTGTACCGAAATTTTGGCAAAATTGCCCTGATTTCAGTGTTTCAATTCGACAAGTTTAAGCAGGCCAATCCCATAGGATTCAATGTAAACAAATTCAACAACTTCTTATTCTTTTCTTAAAAAAAGATAATTTCTTCGTTTCAATCTTTACAAAAAGCTTTCTTATTTTTCTAATTTTTGAGAGAGAGATTTTAATTTTTTTCACTTCTTAGATGTTTTTTTCCAGACGTTTTTTCTATTTTTTTTATAGGACCATTAATAATATTTACGCACAGTTTTAATAAATTTTATTGATTTAAACTCCCATCGGGTGTTTCCTTTTTTTCAGTTGGGTGGAATTCACTGAGGCAATGCGGCTGTTATTGGCGCCATTCGACGGGTTTTTGCTGACGTCCGATAACTGCATCTGCGACTCCATTTACAGCTAAATAAGGCGAACATTCACTGACAGGGTTATTCAAAGAGATCCGAATTGCTTGGGAAAGGTAACCGAACGCTGAAAATCAGCATTCGGTTACCTTTCTTTGCCATTCGGCTATCCAGAGAGCAGGCAATTCGCCAAATCCTGGCGAATTGCCTGAACATACTGTGCCTGTTCGGTGCCTGTTCGAGGGCAGTGAAATCCCCATGAAAAAGCACTGCTTTGTCTATTCAGAGAGCACAAACCAGCAGTGAAAGGTTCCCCTAATGCCCTGTCATTCGGTGGTTTAATTCGGCAAGTTTATTCAGGAGAATCCCATAGGCTTCAATGTTAAAAATATTCCCGTTTTAATTCATTATCTAACAAACCGTTCATTATAAAATTCTGCAGTAAAGAGTCTCTTTATTTATAGAATTTTTAGGATATTTTAAGCATTTTTCTTTCTTTTTTTTTTTTTTTTAAAAGTCTGATTTTTTTTTTTGATTTTTTTTAAGTTTACTTATTTTTTCTGTAACAGCCCTCTTTATTATCATTCCCTGGACCTCATATATAAATTTCAGACATTTTCGCTCAGTAGTTTCTTTGCAAACAGTGTTTCACTTTTCAAACATTCATGCAAACTGTTTTCCTAATTTATTCACCTCGCTCTGTCTGCGGTCTCGGCTTTTTCAGGCGATTTCGCTGCATGTGATCGGCTCCTGGGGTTTTTCCGTGGTTTTCGGCAGGTTAATCCAGATGTTTTTGTGGGTTTTCGGCGTGCATTCGCTGGGTTTTGCGGTTCGTTTTCGTTGGGTTTGCGGCAGCTTTTCCCTGCAATTCGGGGGCCCTGTGGTGCTTGCTGAATACACCGCAGGGTCACCGAAATGGGATCGGCAAAACGAACCGAACTTAAGAGAACACGAAAAGTCACCGAACGTGCGGTGACTTTTCGAATCTCTTTGAATTACCCTGTAAGTGGTGAATTCACCGTATTTTCGGTCGAAATGGATCCGCCGAAGTGAACCGAAATACGGTGAAACTCAATTTCTGTGCTTTGTGAATAGACCCGTATGACGGAGCTTCTAAAGAGATGAAAGAGAAAAGGATTTGGACGTAAAATAGAGACTCTTACTTCTAGCCAGGGTCAGTGCTGAGGTATTTTATGTCTCTGCTAACGCGAATCCTCCATTTCTAAACCTGACCACACCCAAATATGAGGTGATTTTTTTGAGTGTGCTGTTTGTAATGCCACCATATTCCTATGTACCCTCCAATGTTGCCATATCTTCTGAACGCCATTTAAAGCTCATTGTTTGGATGCCATTGTTGTAAATAATCTGGTTATTACCCGGGCAAATTGCAAAATCTAGGCCTTAATAAGAGATAAAGGTTCCCTGAATGCTTGTTTTGAAAAATGGAGGCCCTGCGGCCTACAGAGCCCCCGGAGCCAAAACAAAGCCCCCGCGGCACATAGGAAGCAGGAACAGGAAGCCTGTTTCCGGGACTCAGAGCCCAGAAGGACATGGGTGGTTTACTCCGGCCTGTACAAGTACAGTTTATATATTCACACCTTGTGTTACGAGCGCTGAGATAATAAAAAAAGCAGATTATCTATCTGCAGGCCTGATAATGATTGATTTTAACCCTTCGAATACCGTAGAAAAACAGATGGGAAAATGTAAAGCAAATAACATAGACATACGGCGCTCGGTAAAACATAGACGCTTGGAAGTCACCGCTGCTATTTTAAGTCAAGTGACAAATATTTGCATTTACTGCTGAGGAATAATCTACTCCTTGTAAATAATTGTATTCGTAATTCTGACGGTGTCAAGTCGAGGGGGAACGCGTTGGAACTCAGTTCCTCCATTGTTTTCGCAGTGGGAACTGTGTTCCCTGCTCCCATACAACATAAATCTTGCATTTAGGTATTCAAACATATCTTATCCCTGTCAAGGCACAATAAATACACTATTTATCATATATTTTTGCTAAAATCCATTTTTATACAGAAATATATCAGATTTGAATGTGTGTTTGTGTTGAGGGAAAGATGAAAATTGCTAATTAGGGGAGAGAAATCTTGGTGAGTTCCCACACTTCTTTTTTAGGACTATAGTCTATAGGCAGTGCCGGATTAAGAGTATCATGGGCCCGGTGCTGAGTATTTCGATGGGCCTTTTTATAGATACTGAGATAGCAATCGGCCCGCGCTGCTTTCTCGTTTAGAAAGTTGCGCGGTGCACTGTGCGTATGTCACGTGTGCTATGACACATAGTGTGACTTACAGTGCGCCGGATCACAAGCCTCCTGATGGATTAGCATGTGTGGCCAATATATTAGTCAATCAGTCAATCACTACAACTCAACCAGACAAGCTAGTAAGGATGGACCAGATCACTATATGAAGCAACCATATATTAAAATTTATTAAACAAATCGCAGTGTGTGTGGCAGGCAGGGCCGGTTCTACTTTTTGTGGGGCCACTATTACGCTGGAGATACGCCGGCCGCGGTGCGAAGTGGATGCTTTGTGCCCCATCACGGCCGAAGTTGGCTATTTCCAACTCTGGGCGCTCAGCCATGCAGACCTGAGGCCCATCCAGTTCCTCAGCCGCTTCAAGTGCTAAGTTAGCATCTCGTCACTGGACGCTGTGCTGCAGTTCAGCGCTCAGCACTGCTAATTTAGCACTTGCAGCCAAGTCTAGAGGTGCTACAGAGTAGCTGAGTGTGACGAGGGAAAGATGTCCGCCTCCACGGAGCAAATATTCCAATAAGGAAATGTTCAGCTTGAAGTTTTAGTGGAGCAAAACACCAGGGGCACCATTACAGTCATTGCGCTAAAACGGGGATGCTAGGGAGAAAAACCTGCGCCCACAGTTTTCTCCTTTGCGTCCCCGTTTTAGCTCGATATTATGATGCAGGCGCTAGAAAAGACGTCTGCATCGTTATCAGGCACTAAGCCCTGGAATGCTGGTGCTGACGGATTCTGCAGCAGTGGAATCTCTTAGCACTAGGGTTGCACCGATACCGATACTAGTATCGGTATCGATGCCGATACCGGGTACTGCTGGAGTACTTGGTACTCGTGCAGTGCCCCCGATATTTCCGCCGATACCGGAAGCCGGCATTGAGCCGGCTTGCCGGCATCCAAGCAGCTGGGGCGGCTGTCCGAATGCTCTATCGGCATTCGGACAGGCACCTGGAGCTCTCCGCGTTCATACTTACCTTCCTGAGCTACTCCTGCAAAGTCTTAGCGCATGCGCTCGTTGGAAGGCCCCCAGATGCGATTACATGGGACTCCCGCGTGATCGCATCTGGGGGCCTTCCCACGAGCGCACGGGCGGAAACTTTACCGGCGTCGCTCAGGAAGGTAAGTATTGAAGTGGAATCAGGCTGGAAGATGGTCGCCATTATGAGCCAGGCGGCCATCTTGTTCAGAATATTGGTTCACTTGAAAATAACTAGGTAGGTTTTAGCTGAAACTAGAATGAAGCATACGTAGAAATTTAGGAATGTGTTAGATTAGCAGAAAAGCAATTAAAACCTGAGAAAGATCCAGACTGTTCCTGGCACGAAGGGGCAGAATGAGAAATGGATACACCAAGGTCACAGAGGCCCGCAGAGAGACAAAGTGGAGTATAGAAAACAGACCAGGTGTTATCTGCAACAAATAAACACAGGCACTAGGGAGGTGAGCACAGCCCGGACTGAGTGTAGCAGCACATTATGTTCTGTCAAACTAACATGAAGTTTGCCAATTTACAGCCAATGTATGGAATGCCTTTGTAATTGGCCAAGGGAGGTACTAACCCACGTGGGGTGGGATAGTGTCACCGGGAGCTGGGTTAATTGGGATGTACCTAATTATGTATTTGGGGTATAAGATCTCATGTCACGGTGAGTTCGATGCTCAGTCTTTGCGATTCAATCCTGTCTGAGCATCTGTGATCAGTGGCGTCGTAACGTGGGGGCGGGGGGTGCGGCCCGCACCAGGTGACACCCGCCCTTAGGGTGACACCGTCACCCTAAGGGCCGGTGTCTCACCCTCCGCCGCCTGTTCGCTCCCTGCGAGCGTCCAAAGCATGCAGCTTCGGCGCTCGCCTGGGGGAAACACGTCACCAGCCAATCGCGGCTGGTCACGTGGCTCCCCCAGACGAGCGCCCAAGCTGCGAGCCGCCAGACGCTCAGAGGGAGTGAACACGCGGCGGAGGTGAGCTGGGGCATATCCAGGAGGTGAGCTGGGGCAAATCCAAGAGTTGAGCTGGGGCATATCCATGGGGGCATGGGGCATATCGGTGAGGAGCTGGGGCAAAACCATGAGGAGCTGGGGCAAATCCATGAGGTGAGCTGGGGCAAATCCATGAGGTGAGCTGGGGCATATCCATGAGGTGAGCTGGGGCATATCCATGAGGAGCTGGGGCAAATCCATGAGCCGCTGGGGCAAATCCATGAGCCGCTGGGGCAAATCCATGAGGAGCTGGGGCAAATCCATGAGGAGCTGGGGCAAATCCATGAGGTGAGCTGGGGCATATCCCTGAGGTGAGCTGGGGCATATCCATGAGGTGAGCTGGGGCATATCCATGAGGAGCTGGGGCAAATCCATGAGCTGCTGGGGCAAATCCATGAGCCGCTGGGGCAAATCCATGAGGAGCTGGGGCAAATCCATGAGGAGCTGGGGCAAATCCATGAGCTGCTGGGGCATATCCATGAGCTGCTGGGACATATCCATGAGCTGCTGGGGCATTATCCATGAGGTGAGCTGGGGCATATCCATGAGGTGAGCTGGGGCATATCCATGAGGTGAGCTGGGGCATATCCATGGGGGCCTGGGGCATATCCATGAGGAGCTGGGGCAAATCCATGAGGAGCTGGGGCAAATCCATGAGGAGCTGGGGCAAATCCATGAGCTGCTGGGGCATATCCATGAGCTGCTGGGACATATCCATGAGCTGCTGGGGCATTATCCATGAGGTGCTGGGGCATATCCATGAGCTGCTGGGGCATTATCCATGAGGTGCTGGGGCATATCCATGAGCTGCTGGGGCATATCCATGAGGTGCTGGGGCATATCCATGAGCTGCTGGGGCATTATCCATGAGCTGGGGCAGTATCCATGAGCTGGGGCATATCCATGAGCTGGGGCAAAATCCATGAGCGCAGCTGGGGCAGTATATCCTTGAGCTGGGGCAGTATATCCTTGAGCTGGGGCAGTATATCCTTGAGCTGTGGCAGTATCCATGAGCTGGGGCAGTATCCATGAGCTGGGGCATATCCATGAGCTGGGGAATATCCATGAGCTGGGGCATATCCATGAGCTGGGGCAAAATTCATAAGAGGAGCTGGAGCATTATCAATGAGAGCAGCTGGGGCAGTATATGCATGAGAGGAGCTGGGGCAATATCCATGTGTGCTGGGGGCAGTATCCATGAGAGCTGGGGGCAGTATCCATGAGAGCTGGGGCAATATCCATGTGTGAGCTGGTCTGGGGCAATATATCCATGTGTGAGCTGGTCTGGGGCAATATATCCATATGTGAGCTGAGGCGCAATATATCCATATGTGAGCTGGGGCAATATATATCCATGGGTGAGCTGCTGGGGGCAATATATCCAGAGCTGCTGGGGGCAATATATATCCATGTGTGCTTTCACTGCCTTCGAACAGGCATCGTACTTGCTGGCAGTTGGCAAACATTTGTGTGAGCATATGAGAGAGCTCCACAGCAATAAACCTCACAGTAATGTGCACTGTGTGTATGAGCATTCAGTGTTATATGGGAGTACTGATTTAGGAGTTAGAGTAGTTAAAAAAATCTGTAAAACTCCGGGGGGGGGGGGGGTGACACCATAAGTTACCGCACCGGGTGACACCAACCCTAGTGACGCCACTGTCTGTGATATCACAATAAAGTTTGCCTTTCCTGAAGAGACTCGTGTCCAGACAATCCTTGCTCGCGTCCGGTCCGGCCTCGTCCCGAGTGAACCAAGTGGATTCCGATAACATTTTGAAAGAACGCGGAGAGCTCCAGGTGCCTGTCTGAATGCCGATAGAGCATTCGGACAGCCGCCCCAGCCCCTCGGATGCCGGCATTAGCTTTTGGATTGTAATATGGGTGGCCCGCGCTAGGGCCCACAAGGGCTAACATTAACGCTCACTTAGGTGAGCGTAAAGTTAGTAATAAGACTGTAATGGTGCCCCAAATATTTATTGGAACATGGTAAACATTAACACTAAAGTGGTAATAAACTGGACAACAGTGGATTTTGCAGAAACAGCCTCTTTCATTAAGCAATCCTCTGCCCTTTCGCTTCCATATTCACAGCCAAAGCGTTCAGTGAGACGGCTGCAGCAAACTGAACTGCTGCACTGAAGCAATTCAGCAGCTGCTGAGGAACTGAACGGACCTCTGCATACACTGAGTGCGTCTCGAAGCGCAGCGACGCTTACAGGCGCTTCGCATTCAGGGTATATCCAGCATTATTTCGCTTTTTTATCAGAAAACATTACCAGTGCACTCTCTGCACACACCGGTCGCTGGAGCCTGCACAGACTCACACTCTGACAGTAGCTGGAGCGAACCTTGGCACCCCAGATGTTTGGAAACTACATGTTCCATGATGCTCTGGCAGCTTTAAGGCTCACTAGGCATCATGGAACATATAGTTCTAAAACATCTGAGCTGCCGAGGTTCACCATCACTGATATAGGGGATGGGCCAAAGCACAGAGGGAGAGTGCAGCTCTGTAGGAGACATGTCTGTGAAAAGGAGGAAAACACAGGGGTCTGGCCCTTTAAATTTCTGGGGCCTGTATGTGATAACCACTGATAGTGTACCCTGCATGTGTAATACCCAGTGGTAATATATATAATCACATACACAAATTAAAAATAAGGTGTTTTTTTTAATGTATTGCTGTGATGCTGATAGGATTTATCTATGGTTTTTTTTTTTAAAAAAAAAAAAACACCAGCTCTCTGAAACTCTTATCCCTTATACAAAAAAAAATCTGTCAATCTATACCCCAAGTCACCCCCTTCCACCCCACCAGTCCCTTTGCACTCACCCTCCCAAACAGTATTTTCTCCGTTTCTCAGATCAATACCTGCAAATCCCCACCACTTTCCTCCCTCCCACCATCAACCCCATTCTACCATCTTACCCAATGTAGGCCCCTATTACATGCTTCGCGCAAATGCGCTCGCGCGGCGCAATTTTTTTTGCGCACGCAAAAAAACATTAGCGCGCGCAAATTAACGCGGTAGTACGCTCCGAGCGCAGTTTTTCAGCCTTCAACTTTTTACGTGCGCAAAGCAGGGCGCAAATGACCGTTGCGTGCAGGAATCGGTGGGCAGACTGTTTTTTTCACGGGATTCAGCCAATCAGAATTAAGAACCACCATTTTCTAAAGTAAAGGTTGTTGTGCCTGTCAAAGTCAATCTGCGTATCTGTGCTCCAGCAAAAAAATTCTTTTGACAAATTATACATTTTTTATGTCTGGGTATGTGTAGAATGTGTAACTGTACTGTGCTGTGTGTTTTTTTTTATTGCTGAGTTATTTCGTTTCGGCCACAACGATCGTATTTGCAGTTAACACCAAGTTTTCAAAGACGTTTACGAAAATTCGTGCAAACGTCGCTCGTACGACTTTGCGCGAAGATTGTAATACCATCCGCACTAACACTTTTGCGCTCGCAATGTTAAGTATAGGACGCGCGCACGAACTTGAGCTCGCGCAGGGTCAATCGCGGTAGACGATAACGCGCATCGTTTGCGCGAACGTCGTACTACGACGTTCCGCACAAATGGTTTTGTCCTCGCGCAAAAGCGCATTTGTGCGCACGCAAATGCGCTGCGCGAAGCGTGTAAGGCTAGGGTCAGACTAACGCATTTTTATGTTGTCTGTGAAAAAGTGCGTTCGAACGAATGGACGTATTTTTTCACAGAATACGTGATAGTGGTCATACTACGCGCATTTTCGTCCGTGATTTTGTACGGATCATCAATAAAACACTTTTTGCATCTGGACGTTATGTTGGCCGGACATTAGCAGCGTCTGACGTCTCCTAATCACGCAAACACGCCTCTAGCGGACGCAGCGCACTCTGTACGTCAGTACCTGCGGTTTCACGTTCTCGAAAAAATGCGTTCATTTTCCACTTGCGTTGCGCAGCCGGACTTTTGTGCGACCGTACTTCGTATATTGGCCGTCATTGCCCGTCATTTGCTGCTAGTGCGGCCGTGATTAAGTGCGCCTGCACGCGCGTTCGCACTGCCTCAGTCTGACCCTAGCCTCATAGGGGCCATAAATGGATAGACTTTTTACCTGTCACAAGGGGCCATTAACATGCAGGATGTGCAGAGCAGTGTGCACTCGGACCCAGCACTCAGAGAGATGCATTTGCCTTGCCTGTCTCAGTAAAATAGAGGCAACACCATTCAAACCACTGGGCAACACACTGTGGGCTCTATTGCACTCCTCGCGCATCGGTTTTGCGCGCACGCAAATGCGCATTTGCGCGAGGACAAATCATTTGCGCAGAACATCGTATTTCGACGTTCGCACAAACGATGCGCGTAATCGTTTACCGCGATTGACCCTGCGCGGACCCAAGTTCCTGCACGCATCCTATACTTAACATTGACAGCGCAAATGCGCTCATGCGCTGGTACGCGGATGGTATTACAATCTTTGCACAATGAAAGTTTGCGCGCATTTTCGGAACGTCTTTGAAAAGCTGGTGGTAACTGTAAATGTGATCGTCCAGGCCGAAACGAAATACACCGGCACGAAAAAAAAAATACAGCACAGTACAGTTACACATTCTACACATACCCAAACAATAAAATTTATAAATTGTGTCATTGTTAATTTTTTCTTTTTTTTTGGCTGGTGGTTGTTAATTATTTTTTTTTTTCCTTTCTTTTAGTTTGTAAATATTTTATTGGAAATGGGTGATCCTCACATATTCAGGAGCCTGACCTAGGCTCTAGGATGGATGTCTATTATGGGTCTTCAAAGATATTCAGGTGCCCATGTACCCCCGATCTGGTGGTGGTCTTCAACAACTTTCCTATGAATCTGTCTCCCAAGCTTCAAGCTGCTTCCCCGATACGTCCTCTCTCCTTATTCAGTTCGCGTTCCTCTGCTCCTTTGTGTTCCCCGTCCTCCACGGATCCAATGTTGCCCTTCAATGGGTGCTAGGATACTATGAGGTGGTGTCTCAAAATCAGACGGGATTGCAGCTGGCAACTTGAATAGAGAATGCCAGATTTCCCTTAACTGCATAGAAGAGTGGTCAGCCTCAAGGTTTCCAGTAGTCCCAGGGTCACAGCGTCCTTATCCTTTCCATGGAGTAGGTAACTGGTTTCCAGGGTTCAAAAGGTACCTTATTGTAGAGTGCAGACTCAGTCTTAATGTAGAGGACAAAATGCTCACAATTGTGGTTAAAACGTTTTTATTCCTTTTAAAATCAATATATAATAACCAAATATCTGATTATTAAAAATAGCAAGTACACTAAAACGCGTTTCGCGGATAAAAACCGCTTCCTCAGTTAGTGTATTGCTGTAAACATGTCTTGTCTATATAAAGCTAGGAGTGAAAATTTGGGTCCCAGTATGGAAAACCACCAGTGATATCTTCTCTCTTTTTTTGAGAGGCCCTATTCAAGAGTGACTTTTTTGAGAAGATTGGGAAGAAGTATTGAAGGACATGTATAGTGCTTTCTCGTATCTCCAGTTTTGTACTGGCGCTCCATTGACTGTTTAATTGTTTGTTCTATGGTTTTTAGGGGAACCTCCATATTCATTGTGTAGCGTTTACGACCTTGCACTTATCCTGAGAGCGCTTCACTGTTCTTTTTATTTGAAAGTGCACTCATTGCACGCTACGAGCTGGCTCTGGTGGTAAGTGATGGTCTGCCTGCTGGCCAGCAGCTCTTCTTGGCTGCTGCTGGTACTGTGGGCCTACTTTCAGAAGGGGGCCTGGAGCGGCCGCTCCATCCGCCCCTACATTAATCCTGTCTATAGTGGTTATTCAAAGAGAGCCGAATTGGCTCCGAAATTGCACCGAACGTTGAATTTTCCTGTACGGTGCAATTTAGGAGCCATTCGGCTATTCAAAAAGCAGGCAGTTCACCAAATATTGGGGAATTGCCAGCAAAATACGGTGATCTTCGGCGTCAGTTAACTCCTCCCCATAGAGAAGTAATAATTAACCTATTCAGAGAACACCAAACAGCCCGGAATGTCAGTGACATGCTTTGATGTTCGGTGCTTTTATTCGACAAGTTTAATCAGGCGAATCCCATAGGTTTCAATGTAAAAAAATCCCCGTTTTTCTTAAATATTTATTCAACCTTTTATTTTTTTCATTTGCAGTAAAAAAGTCTCTTTATTTTTCGGCAAATTTTTTTTTTTTAAATGGTGTTTTTGTTTTTTATGTATTTATATTTCTGTAACAGATCTTTTTATTATTATTCATACGACCTTATATGTTATTTCACGTCATTTATGTGCAGTAGTTTTTTTGCAAACGCGTTTTAAAAGTTGCTTTGTTTTTTTTTGCTTATCCCTCTTTAGCTGCTTGTCAGCTTTTTCCGGCGGCTGGTCGGTGCTCTGTTCGACGGGTTGTTGTTTTTTTTTTCGGATCGATTTGGCTGTTTTGCGGCTGATCGTCAGATGCATTTGGTGGGTTTTCGCCGTTTTTTGGGTTAGATTCAGCCTTTTTTCCTGGCGGTGTTTTGGATTGATTCGGCAGTTTTGCAGTGGTTTTTCGGATGCATTTGGCGGGTCGATTCGCCTCTCTTCAGGGACCCTGCAGTGAATGCTGAATTCACCGCAGGGTCGGCGAATCGAAGTCGCCGAAGTGCGGGTAACAGGAGAGCAGTGACATTTTGGTGCTCTCTGAATAACCCTGTAAATATTTTGGGGTTCCACACATTTTCAGGTACGATGAGACTGGAGCAGCCCTATTCCACAGGAATCATTAATATTAATGGCCACACTTCTATGCGTAGCTGACCCGCAACGTCTGTGGGCTTTCAGTAAGGGGCTGGATGTATATTATGGGGGCTGTGAATTGGGGGAGTGAATGTAAGCAGGCTGTATGTGTGTGAATGGATCTGTATGAGTCTCTGGGGGTTTATGTGTGTGAATGGAGCTCTGTATATCTATGGGTGGGCTGTGTGTGTATGAGTGGAGCTGTGTGAGTCTATGGGGGTTTATGCGTGTTAATGGAGCTGTGTGAGTCTATGTATGGACTGTATATGTGTGAGTGCAGCTGTATGTGTGAGAGTGGAGCTATGTGAGTCTGTGGTTGGGCTGTATGTGTGTGAGTGGAAATGTGTGAGTCTGTGGGCGGGCTGTATGTGTGAGAGTGGAGCTGTGTGAGGGCTGTATGTGTGTGAGTGGAGCTGTGTGAGTCTGTGGGCGGGCTGTATGTGTGTGAGTGGAGCTGTGTGAGTCTGTGGGCGGGCTGTATGTGTGTGAGTGGAGCTGTGTGAGTCTGTGGGTGGGCTGTATGTGTGAGAGTGGAGCTGTGTGAGGGCTGTATGTGTGTGAGTGGAGCTGTGTGAGTCTGTGGGCGGGCTGTATGTGTGAGAGTGGAGCTATGTGAGTCTGTGGTTGGGCTGTATGTGTGAGAGTGGAGCTGTGTGAGTCTGTGGGCGGGCTGTATGTGTGTGAGTGGAGCTGTGTGAGTCTGTGGGTGGGCTGTATGTGTGAGAGTGGAGCTGTGTGAGGGCTGTATGTGTGTGAGTGGAGCTGTGTGAGTCTGTGGGCGGGCTGTATGTGTGAGAGTGGAGCTGTGTGAGTCTGTGGGCGGGCTGTATGTGTGTGAGTGGAAATGTGTGAGTCTGTGGGCGGGCTGTATGTGTGTGAGTGGAGCTGTGTGAGTCTGTGGGCGGGCTGTATGTGTGAGAGTGGAGCTGTGTGAGTCTGTGGGCGGGCTGTACGTGTGTGAGTGGAGCTGTGTGAGTCTGTGGGCGGGCTATATGTGTGTGAGTGGAGCTGTGTGAGTCTGTGGGCGGGCTGTACGTGTGTGAGTGGAGCTGTGTGAGTCTGTGGGCGGGCTGTATGTGTGAGAGTGGAGCTGTGTGAGTCTGGGCAGGCTGTACGTGTGTGAGTGGAGCTGTGTGAGTCTGTGGTTGGGTTGTACGTGTGTGAGTGGAGCTGTGTGAGTCTGTGGGCGGGCTGTATGTGTGTGAGTGGAGCTGTGTGAGTCTGTGGGCGGGCTGTACGTGTGTGAGTGGAGCTGTGTGAGTCTGTGGGCGGGCTGTATGTGTGAGAGTGGAGCTGTGTGAGTCTGTGGGCGGGCTGTATGTGTGTGAGTGGAGCTGTGTGAGTCTGTAGGCGGGCTGTATGTGTGAGAGTGGAGCTGTGTGAGTCTGTGGGCGGGCTGTATGTGTGTGAGTGGAGCTGTGTGAGTCTGTGGGTGGGCTGTATGTGTGTGAGTGGAGCTGTGTGAGTCTGTGGTTGGGCTGTATGTGTGTGATTGGAGCTGTGTGAGTCTGTGGGCGGGCTCTATGTGTGTGAGTGGTGCTGTGTGAGTCTGTGGGCGGGCTGTACGTGTGTGAGTGGAGCTGTGTGAGTCTGTGGGCGGGCTGTATGTGTGTGAGTGGAGCTGTGTGAGTCTGTGGTTGGGCTGTATGTGTGTGATTGGAGCTGTGTGAGTCTGTGGGCGGGCTGTATGTGTGTGATTGGAGCTGTGTGAGTCTGTGGGCGGGCTGTATGTGTGTGAGTGGTGCTGTGTGAGTCTGTGGGCTGTACGTGTGTGAGTGGAGCTGTGTGAGTCTGTGGGCGGGCTGTACGTGTGTGAGTGGAAGCTGTGTGAGTCTGTGGGCGGGCTGTATGTGTGTGAGTGGAGCTGTATGAGTCTATGTGCGATTAGTAAGGTGAATCCTCTACGTGGCAGGCACTCTAATAGATAGGGGATAAAGATAAAAACCCTGTATAAAATGCCCTTCAGGCTGTGTGTATAAGGTGTCTATGAAACGTAAATGAATCTGGTGTTCAGACTTGGGTCCCATCCCCAAAATATCTCATTATTATATGTAAATATTCCAAAATCCCAAATCCAAAGCACTTCAGGGACCAAACATGTTGGATAAGGGCAGGCCAGCCATCAGAAATTTTGGGGCCCCTTACTGACCCTCAGAATGGGGCCCCCCCACGATCCTCTCATCCCATAGGAAATCAATATTTACTGTCAATCGTCACATTACAGAGTGTTAGTCCCAATCTCTTAAAATCACCCATATTGCTCGCACAACAGCACATTTAAAAAAGTATCTATCTGGCTCAAATAATTTAAGACAGTATGAAATTCAAATTGTGATTAAAAAATAATACCAAGATCGTATTACAGAGTGTTGCTCCCAATACCTTAAAAATCACATAAAATGTGCATTAGTACAAACAATGTAGCACATATCAGAGCACCACAGCAATAGAACTCACAGTAATGTGCACTGTGAGCATAGCAGAGCATTACAGCAATAGAACTCTCACGGTAAAGGCAGGGACTATGAACGTACACAGAATCCAGAGCAAAGGACCTCTAATGGTAAAGGCAGGGAATATGAACGTACACAGAATCTACAGCAATATACCTCTAATGGTAAAGGCAGGGAGTATGAATATACACAGAATCCACAACAATCGACCTCTAATGGTAAAGGCAGGGAGTATGAACGTACACAGAATCCACAGCAATAGACCTCTAATGGTAAAGGCAGGGAGTATGAATGTACACAGAATCCACAGCAATAGACTTTTGATGGTATAGGCAGGGGTCTATCCTTTATCATGTCCATCTCCCCACCTCCCTTTTCAGTTCATTTCACCCCTCCTCCTCTTTTCATTTCACCCCCTCCTCTGCTCTTCATTTCACCCCCCTCCTCCTCTTCCTCTTTTCATTTCACCCCTCCTCCTCTGCTTTTCATTTCACCCCTTCCTCCTCTTCCTCTTTTCATTTCACCCCCTCCTCTTTTCATTTCACCCCCTCTCCTCTTTTCATTTCACCCCTCCTCCTCTTTTCATTTCACCCCTCCTCCTCTCCTCTTTTCATTCACCCCCTCCTCTTTTCATTTCACCCCCTCCTCCTCTTTTCATTTCACCCCCTCTCCTCCTCTCCTCTTTTCATTTCACCCCCTCCTCTTTTCATTTCACCCCCTCCTCCTTTTTTCATTTCACCCCCTCCTCCTCCTCTTTTCATTTCACCCCTCCTCTTTTCATTTCACCCCTCCTCCTCTTTTCATTTCACCCCCTCCTCCTCCTCTTCCTCTTTTCATTTCACCCCCTCCTCTTTTCATTTCACCCCCTCCTCCTCTTTTCATTTCACCCCTCCTCCTCCTCCTCCTCCTCTTTTCATTTCACCCCCTCCTCTGCTCTTCATTTCACCCCCCCTCCTCCTCCTCTTTTCATTTCACCCCCTCCTCTTTTCATTTCACCCCCTCCTCCTCTTTTCATTTCACCCCCCTCCTCTTTTCATTTCACCCCCCTCCCCCTCCTCCTCTTTTCATTTCACCCCCTCCTCCTCTTTTCATTTCACCCCCTCCTCTTTTCATTTCACCCCTCCTCCTCTTTTCATTTCACCCCCTCCTCCTCCTCTTCCTCTTTTCATTTCACCCCCTCCTCTTTTCATTTCACCCCCTCCTCCTCTTTTCATTTCACCCCTCCTCCTCCTCCTCCTCCTCTTTTCATTTCACCCCCCTCCTCTGCTCTTCATTTCACCCCCCTCCTCCTCCTCTTTTCATTTCACCCCCTCCTCTTTTCATTTCACCCCTCCTCCTCTTTTCATTTCACCCCCTCCTCTTTTCATTTCACCCCCCTCCCCCTCCTCCTCTTTTCATTTCACCCCCTCCTCCTCTTTTCATTTCACCCCTCCTCCTCTTTTCATTTCACCCCCCTCCTCTTTTCATTTCACCCCCTCTTTTCATTTCACCCCCTCTTCTGGACCCCGGAGATGGGCCTGGGCCCGGTCTGGTCCCCGGAGATGGGCCTGGGCCGGTCTGGTCCCCGGGGATGGGCCTGGTCTGGTCCCCGGGGATGGGCCTGATGCGGTCCCCGGGGATGGGCCTGGGCCCGGTCTGGACACCGGGGACGGGCCTGGGCCCGGTCTGGACACCGGGGACGGGCCTGGCCCGGTCTGGACACCGGGGACGGGCCTGGGCCGGTCTGGACCCCGGGGATGGGCCTGGGCCTGGTCTGGACCCCGGGGATGGGCCTGGGCCCGGTCTGGACCCCGGGGATGGGCCTGGGCCCGGTCTGGACCCCGGGGATGGGCCTGGTCTGGTCCCCGGGGATGGGCCTGATGCGGTCCCCGGGGATGGGCCTGGGCCCGGTCTGGACACCGGGGATGGGCCTGGTCTGGTCCCCGGGGATGGGCCTGGTCTGGTCCCCGGGGATGGGCCTGGTGCGGTCCCCGGGCCCTGGTGATGGGCCCGGTCTGGACCCCGGAGATGGGCCTGGGCCCGGTCTGGACCCCAGGGATGGGCCTGGTGCGGTCCCCGGGCCCTGGTGATGGGCCTGGGGCTGGTCCCCGGGCCCTGGTGATGGGCCTGGTCCCCGGGCCCTCCCCTGGTGATGGGCCCGAGCTGGTCCCCGGTGATGGGCCTGGGCTGGTCCCCGGTTTGGACCCCATCCTACTCACCCGCTACAGTCTTCTCCTCTTCTTTCTTCTCCTCTTCTTGCTTCTCCTCTTCTTGCTTCTTCGCCTTCTTTCTTCTTGCTTCTCACCACGCGTTGTCACAGAGGTCTTTTGACGCCGCGCGTCACGTGTGCGCCGTCACACACGTGACTGGGGGCGGTGCCAAAGCAGCGTGCCTTGGAAGTAGACGCACGCTGCTTGGCCCGCCCGCGGCCAAAGAGATTAAGGCAGCGGCCGCCATCATAGCAGTCTCACAGCGCAAGGGGCCCGGCGGCAGCCCCGGCGGGGGCCCCGGCGGCCTGGCGGGGACCCCGGCGGCCCGGGCCCCTTACTGCTGTAAGGGGCGTAATGCCCTGATGGCGGCCCTGGATAAGGGACACCTTGACCCGTATTAGAAAATGTGCCATCACCTAAATCAATATAAATTAGAGTGTAGGAGGGAGACCATCATCATCACAGAACCATGAGCATCTCCGATAATAGATCGGTGGGAATATGTCCAGGGCCGGTGCTAGACTATTTTGCACCCTAGGCAAGACAGCTACTTACGCCCATCCTCCCCTGGAAAAATTGTTAACTGTTGAAATGCGCGGGAGGGGCACTCACATTGTGCGCGCGGGGGACACAACACAAACTGTGCACGGGGACACACACTCTGCACAGGGGCTGCACACAGTCGTTCGGTGCCCATCTTACCCCTCCACTGGTCGGACCCAGGATCGGTCTGTGTCTCTTTCTTTCTTCTGTCTCTTTCTTTCCTCTGCCTCTCTTTCTTTCCTCTGCCTCTCTTTCTTTCCTCTGCCTCTTTCTTTCATCTGCCTCTTTCTTTCCTCTGCCTCTTTCTTTCATCTGCCTCTTTCTTTCCTCTGCCTCTTTCTTTCCTCTGCCTCTTTCTTTCCTCTGCCCCTCTCTTTCTTTTATCTGCTTCTTTCTTTCTTTTATCTGCCTCTTTCTTTCCTCTGCCTCTTTCTTTCTTTTATCTGCTTCTTTCTTTCTTTCTTTTATCTGCCTCTTTCTTTCCTCTGCCTCTTTCTTTCTTTTATCTGCCTCTTTCTTTCCTCTGCCTCTTTCTTTCTTTTATCTGCTTCTTTCTTTCCTCTGCCTCTTTCTTTCTTTTATCTGCTTCTTTCTTTCCTCTGCCTCTTTCTTTCTTTTATCTGCCTCTTTTTTTCCTCTGCCTCTTTCTTTCATCTGTCTCTTTTTTTTCGTTCATTCTTCTGTGCCCCTTTTTTATTTCTTTCTCTCTTTCTGTCATACCAAACAAACAAACAAACAGAGGAACAGGATGGCCTGAAGCCATGTAGTACACAAAGAGATATTAAGCAACGCTGCAGAGGAGACCAAATTTAATACATTGACGTGCTGGGCAGTGCTTATGTCAGGGTAGCTGTACAATACTAGTGAGAATATTGAAGTGCAAATCATTGGATATGTATCACAGGCTTAAAAGCCAATTATAAATCCTGGCTTCAACTCACAACTTATACATATATTATAATACAAGACCTGACACTATATAGGCATGAACCTGCCAGACCAGGGGGCCTAAGACCATAGTGGGATGTAACTGATCATGCACCTACAGAGGACTAGCTACTGACCCTAGAAAATGTAGATTTTTATTATTCTTATTCTTTCCCTGCTGGTAATCATCTATTGAGGCATAAAGCTAATGCGCCATATAGAGAGATATTATCCTTACAGGATGCACCAGTGAATAAATATCCACAAAGGTTTCAGATTGGCAATGTCTGCCACCCGGTCAGCATGCACGTGAATGCCAAATAGATTGCCAGTGACATCGTTAAAAATGGAGTGGTACTCCATTAACCTGCTATGCTTGAGCACGCAATATTGGCAATATTAGAACCATATACATATTAAAACCATGCTCATATTAAAATTGTGCTCAACACGTATTTCGCCGGTACAAAACCGGCTTCGTCAGGTCTTCCCCTTTGTGTACTACATGGCTTCAGGCCATCCTGTACGGTACCTCTGTTTGTTTGTTTGGCAATTTATTATAGGTTCAATCCTTTCTGGGGAAGTGCTACCCTTTTTGGGTTACAGCTGAGCACCCACACCTTTTTCCATCATTGGTGTTGTTTTGTTTTTGTGTCCCTTTCTGTCGTACCTTTCTCTCTCCTGCCTCTTTTTTCTTTAATCTGCTTCTAGTGGCGCCCGCACGTCATCTGGTGGCGCCTGCGTGTCCCCATAAGATGACCACCTTCTGCACGCGGACGGGGGTTCGCGAGCCGACTAAGGCTAGGGTCAGACTGAGGCAGTGCGAACGCGCGTGCAGCCGCACATAATCACGGCCGTGCTAGCAGCAGATGCCGGGCAATGACGGCCAATATACGAAGTACGGTCGCACAAAAGTGCGGCCGCGCAACGCAAGCGGCAAACAAACGCATTTTTTCGAGAACGTGAAACCACTAGTACTGACGTACAGAGTGCGCTGCGTCCACTAGCGGCGTGTGTGCGTGATTAGGAGACGTCAGACGCTGCTAATGTCCGGCCAACATAACGTCCAGACCAGGGGTCAAGTCCTGGGAAAAAAAGTGAGGGAACTCACCCACGAATTCCACAACCCCTATTACCTGAAGAAAAAATATATATAATCACGAGTATAGCCGGACGAGCCGGTGATACCATTTTTATTGGGTTAACTTTACATTTAAAAGACAAGCTTTCAAGAGTGTAAACTGGAAACTATACTGATCAGTGAAAGGTATCACTACGTACAGGTATACTCGCGATTTTGGCAACTGGACTAACGCGTTTTATATATAATCTATATATATATATCCAGGCACAGACCCCCCAGAATTATATACACAGCACTGGTTATATGGATATATTTTCCCAGTTCACATGGATAGAATTGCCCCAGCTCTCATGGATAATGCCCCAGCTCTCATGGATAATGCCCCAGGTCTCATGGATATTGCCCCCAGGTCTCATGGATATTGCCCCCAGGTCTCATGGATATTGCCCCCAGGTCTCATGGATATTGCCCCCAGGTCTCATGGATAATGCCCCCAGGTATCATGGATATATGCTCCCAGGTCTCATGGATATTGCCCCCAGGTCTCATGGATAATGCCCCAGGTCTCATGGATAATGCCCCCAAGGTCTCATGGATAATGCCCCCAAGGTCTCATGGATAATGCCCCCAGGTCTCATGGATAATGCCCCCGGTCTCATGGATAATGCCCCCAGGTCTCATGGATACTGCCCCCAGGTCTCATGGATATTGCCCCCAGGTCTCATGGATATTGCCCCCCGGTCTCATGGATATTGCCCCCAGGTCTCATGGATACTGCCCCAGCTCATGGATATTGCTCCCAGCTCATGGATATGCCCCCAGCTCATGGATTTGCCCCCCAGCTCATGGATATGACCCCCAGCTCATGGAAATGACCCCCAGCTCATGGAAATGCCCCCAGCTCATGGAAATGCCCCCCAGCTCATGGATATGCCCCCCAGCTCATAGATATGCCCCCCAGCTCATGGATTTGCCCCCCAGCTCATGGATATGCCCCCCAGCTCATGGATATGCCCCCAGCTCATGAATATGCCCCCAGCTCATGAAAATGCCCCAGCTCATGGATATGCCCCCCAGCTCATGGATATGCCCCCAGCTCATGGAAATGCCCCAGCTCATGGATATGCCCCCCAGCTGATGGATTTGCCCCCCAGCTCATGGAAATGTCCCCCAGCTCATGGATATGCCCCCCAGCTCATGGATTTGCCCCCCAGCTCATGGATATGCCCCCCAGCTCATGGAAATGCCCCCCAGCTCATGGAAATGCCCCCCAGCTCATGGAAATGCCCCAGCTCATGGATATGACCCACAGCTCATGGATATGACCCCCAGCTCATGGAAATGACCCCCAGCTCATGGAAATGACCCCCAGCTCATGGAAATGCCCCCCAGCTCATGGATATGCCCCCCAGCTCATAGATATGCCCCCCAGCTCATGGATTTGCCCCCCAGCTCATGGATATGCCCCCAGCTCATGGATATGCCCCCCAGCTCATGAATATGCCCCCCAGCTCATGAAAATGCCCCAGCTCATGGATATGCCCCCAGCTCATGGATATGCCCCCAGCTCATGGAAATGCCCCAGCTCATGGATATGCCCCCCAGCTGATGGATTTGCCCCCCAGCTCATGGAAATGTCCCCCAGCTCATGGATATGCCCCCCAGCTCATGGATTTGCCCCCCAGCTCATGGATATGCCCCCCAGCTCATGGAAATGCCCCCCAGCTCATGGAAATGCCCCCCAGCTCATGGAAATGCCCCAGCTCATGGATATGACCCCCAGCTCATGGATATGACCCCCAGCTCATGGAAATGACCCCCAGCTCATGGAAATGACCCCCAGCTCAAGGAAATGCCCCCCAGCTCATAGATATGCCCCCCAGCTCATAGATATGCCCCCCAGCTCATGGATTTGCCCCCCAGCTCATGGATATGCCCCCCAGCTCATGGATATGCCCCCCAGCTCATGAATATGCCCCCAGCTCATGAAAATGCCCCAGCTCATGGATATGCCCCCCAGCTCATGGATATGCCCCCAGCTCATGGAAATGCCCCAGCTCATGGATATGCCCCCCAGCTGATGGATTTGCCCCCCAGCTCATGGAAATGTCCCCCAGCTCATGGATATGCCCCCCAGCTCATGGATATGCCCCCCAGCTGATGGATTTGCCCCCCAGCTCATGGAAATGTCCCCCAGCTCATGGATACTGCCCCCCAGCTCAGCTCATGGATAGTGCCCCCAGCTCACCTCTCTGCGGCGTCTGCGCCCGGCGGCCGCGTGCTTCCTGTTAGAACGGCCGCAGACAGGAAGTGGAGCCGCTCGCCTGGGATGAAACAGCCAGGCGAGCGGCTCCACTTCCTGTCTGCGGCCGTTCTAACAGGAAGCACGCGGCCGCCGGCTAAGTACGGCGGCCGCCTGCTCCAGCCTTTCGGGCTCGGGCCACAGCGGGAACGCTGCGTTCCCGCAGCGTTGCCGCTGTGGGAGAAGTGCGGGAACGCCGTTCCCGCGCGTTCCCGCTCGACTCGAGCCCTGGTCCAGACCCAAAAAGTGTTTTATTGATGATCCTTACAAAATCACGGATGAAACTGCGCATCGTATGACCGCTATTGCGTATTCCGTGAAAAAATACGTCCATTCGTTCGAACGCACTTTTTCACGGACAACGTGAAAAATGCGTTAGTCTGACCCTAGCCTAAGTCGACTTTGCAAGCCCCCACTGCCAGCTACACGAGCCGCACAATGCGGAACGGGTACAATAATGGAACCTGGGTTGTGGCCGGCTGCTCCCCTAGCTAGCAGTGCGCCCTAGGCAGTTGCCTAGCTTGCCGAATGGGAGCACCAGCTCTGAATATGTCCCCAGGACTACTAGAGATGGGATCAGGACCGAAACCCTAGTATATATCAGTTTATGCAAATGAAATACAATTTGCTGTTATCTAAAAAGTGAAGATGCTATTTGTCCGGTACATAAGGTGTGTAATGGTGGGATTAGCCGATATTGTCCTGTTCTCGGATTGGCTCTCAAACGTTTCTTTTTTAAATGATTGTCTCACGTTTTCCATTTTTCGAACAAAATTTGGTTACTGTCTCAGTTTTCACAGTGTTGTCCTGATTAGCTGTAGCAGATAGTCTTGTAGTTGGGAATTATAGGAAACGTACATTTATTTGTACCAGATGTCCCTTTTTCACTATTTTGTTCGCATTTTTCGACTACAAAAACACACACTACACTTCCTTTACCTTGCCAAAACGTGGCAGATCCACTTTTTCTTCTGTGTGTTTTAGTGATGTTATTTTTTTTCTTATTAATGATTTTTTTATTGTTTTTTATTTATTAAAAAATGTAAAAAAAATATTAAATAAAAATTGAATTAAAATAAAGAAGTATTTTCCGTTCCAGTCAGTTCTCCATTTTTGACAGTGTCCTTATTAGCTGTACCAGAAATTCTTGTAGATAGGGATTATGGGAAATGAACATTAATTTGCATCAGATGCTCCGTTTTCACGCTTCTGGTCACATTTTTTGCCTGAAAAATACATTAAACACCACCTTTATTTTACCAAACGTGACAGGTCCAATTTTCCCACTTATGCTACTCCTATGTATTTTACTGATATTATTTTTTATTATCATAATTATTTATCATTGTTTTTTAATTATTCGGACTTTTTTTAATGCTGCAATGTTGATTCAGTCTTTTTTTTGTGACGGCATTCCTGTGGATGGAAAGGGAGTCAGGAAGGAATGGGAAGAATTACATTTTTAAAAATTTTTGGTTGCTGCGTATTCTCCATTTTTCAAAGTTGCCCTGATTGATAGCTGTATGAGAGAATCTTGTAGATGGGAATTATGTACATTTAATTGCTTCAGATGCATTTTTCACACATCTGGTCACATTTTTTAGACTGCAAAATCAGACAAACCCCTCCTTTACTTTGGCGAAAACTGACAGATCCACTTTCCCCCAAAATGGTCCTTTCATTTGTTTTATTGATGTTATTTTTGTTATTATTATGTTTTTTTTAAACATTTTTGTAATTATTTAATTTTTTTAATTATGTTTTAATTAATTATTATTATACTATGATTTTTTTTAATGTTGTAGTGTTTTGTGTTGTAATATAAAAATATAGTTTCTTTTATTGTTGTAGTGTTGTGATTATTTAGTTTTTTAAATTATTGTTTAATTATTTTTTAGATTATGATTTTTTTAATGGTGTAGCGTTGTGTGTTCTAATATAAAAATAGAGTTTTTTTTACTGTTGTAATGTGTGTTGTAATTATTAAATTTTTTAAATTATTTTTAATTCCTTATTATATTATGATTTATTTTAATGTTGTAGTGTTGTGTGTTGTAATATAACAATATAGTTTTTTTATTGTTGCAGTGTTGTGTGTTGTAATATAAAAATATAGTTTTTTTATTGTTGCAGTGTTGCGTGTTTTAATTATTTAATTTTTGTAATATAACAATATCGTTTTTTATTGTTGTGTGTTGTAATTATTTAATTTTTTAATTATTTTTTAATTCATTATTATATTATTATTTTTTTAATGCTGTAATGTTACGTGTTGTACTATGTTTTAGTTATTATGATTTTTTTATTGTTTGTTTATTTATTATGATTTTTTAAAATTAATATGATATTTTCGAATACTGTAATGTCGATTTAGTCTCATTCAATTTTTTTAATTATTTTTTAATTCATTATTATATTATGATTTCTTTAATGTTGTAATGTTGCGTGTTGTACTATAATGTTTTAGTTATTATGATTTTTTATTGTTTGTTTATTATGATTTTTTTTAAATTAATATGATATTTTCGAATACTGTACTGTCGATTTAGTCTCATTTAATTTTTTTAATTATTTTTTAATTCATTATTATATTATGATTTCTTTAATGTTGTAATGTTGCGTGTTGTACTATAATGTTTTAGTTATTATGATTTTTTTATTGTTTGTCTATTTATTATGATTTTTTTTAAATTAATGATATTTTCGAATACTGTAATGTCGATTTAGTCTCATTTAATTTTTTTAATTGTTTTTTAATTCATTATTATATTGTGATTTTTTTTAAATGTTGTAGTGCTGTGTGTTGTAATATAACAATATCGGTTTTTTATTGTTGTGTGTTGTAATTATTTAATTTTTTAAATTGTTTTATAATTCATTATTATATTATGATTTTTTTAATGTTGTAATGTTGCGTGTTGTACTATAATGTTTTAGTTATTATGATTTTTTTATTGTTTGTTTATTTATTATGATTTTTTTTAAATTAATATGATATTTTCGAATACTGTAATGTCGATTTAGTCTCATTTGATTTTTTAATTATTTTTTAATTCATTATTATATTATGATTTCTTTAATGTCGTAATGTTGCGTGTTGTACTATAATGTTTTAGTTATTATGATTTTTTTATTGTTTGTTTATTTATTATGATTTTTTTTAAATTAATATGATATTTTCGAATACTGTAATGTCGATTTTAGTCTCGTTTTTTCGAGAGGATTCCTTTGGGGGAAGGGGAAGAATTGAACTAATTAGTGACGACCTGTTAAATAGCTTTTTTTATTCTTTTGTTGCTGCTGTGGCACAGTATGTATTATATTACTTTGGTTGTTATAAAAAAATAAACCAGCTAAAGTCTTTTTCGATCCATCACCCTATAACCCAGCCATACCCGTGCACATACCTGCGTTTTACCATGAACTCTATGCGTCGTACAATGGTAACAATGTTTTTATTTTATTTATTCGAGTCATTTTTTCATTGTACCTGTGTATTGTGCGGGGACAATAGGGACATATAAAAGTCCTACGCTGCAAAGCTACGGCCACATGACTTCCATTGTTGTACGTGTATATTCTGGACTCTAATTCCCCTTTGTCTATTGGGTGGTGTATTGTGTTACTGCTTTCGTTTTGCGTTTACAGGCTGAATGGAAAGCTCAATTCAAACACACCAGATTGAATATCAGCGGAGGAAATTATAGTCTGTTATCGTCTGCTGACAGGCTTTTGTGTATTGCTTTTTTATGAGTTATATTGTTACTATTTTTTTTTTATTTATTTTTTTATGGTGGGTGATAAAAAAAGATTATCATCAGTCCAGAACGTTCTAAAAATAGTCGGTGGCCAAACGCCGTGGGAAGGTTAAGGCAGGGATCACCCAAAAATACTCACGCTAAGCCTGTACGCAGGTCTATTGCAGGCTGTATTATAATACTATTTTAAAAGGTAACTTTCAAGGACACTGAAATTCAGCGTACGGCCACATTTCCTAGGCCATTCGGCTATTCAGAGAGCAGGCAGTTCGCCAAATGTTGGCGAATTGCCTGCACATACGGTGCCTGTTCGGTGCCTGTTCGACGGCAGTGAAATCCCCATAGAGAAGCAATGCTTCGGCTATTCAGAGAACACAAACCAGCAGTGAAAAGTTGCCGAATTGCCCTGCTGTTCAGTGGTTTAATTCGGCAGGTTTATTCAGGAGAATCCCATAGGCTTCAATGTTACAAATATTCCCGTTTTAATTCAATATCTAATAAACCGTTCATTATAATATTCTGCAGTAAAAAGTCTCTTTATTTATAGATTTTTTTAGGATCTTTTAGGGATTTTTTTGGCAAACCTTTTATTCAGTTTTTTTTTTTACATCGATTTTTCTTATTTCTGTAACAGCCCTTTTTATTATCATTCATTGGATCTTATATGTAAATTTCAGGCATTTTCGTTCAGTAGTTTCTTTGCAAACAGCGTTTCACTTTTCAAACTTTCAAGCGTACTGTTTTTTTTTTTTCCACTCCATTCGTCTGCGGTGTCGGCTTTTTCCGGCAGCTGCTCTGCCTGTGATCGGTGGCTAGTCAGGTTTCTCTGGCATGTTCGGTGTGGTTAATCCAGCTGTTTCTGCGGGTTTCATTGAGTGTTCGGCGGGTTGGCGGTGAGTGTTCGGTTCGGCGGGTTTGCGGCGAGTTTTCCCTGCACTACGGGGGCCCTGCAGTGCTTGCTGAATACACCTCAGGGTCGGCGAACTAGGATCGTCGAATCGCCCCGAAGTGCGGGGAATGAAAAGCCACCGAACGTGCGGTGACTTTTCGAATCTCTTTGAATAACCCTGTTTGTGAACACAGGGACTTAGCTCTCTCTCATTCTTTTACTTTATAGGGGTAAATTGCAAAGCGACGAACTTGCCACCGAATTGCACCGAACGGTGAATATTGGAGCAGTTCGTATATTCAACAAGATGTAAATTCGCCAAATACAGGCAAATTGACAGCGTAATACGATGCAGTTTGCGGAAGTTCGGCGATCTTCGGCGGCAGCGAAATTGTCTGATAGAGAAGTAATGGTTAATCTATTCACAGAACACCGAACTGCACCGAAATGTCGGCAATATTCAGCTCAACAGGATTAAACAGGCGAAACCCATAGGATTCGATGTATAAAATAGCATTTTTAATTAAAAAAATATTTTTATTTTCATTTTCAGCAAAACCTATTTTTATTTACTTATTTTATAGAACACCTTTTCGTATTTTTTTTTTTAATTTTTAGATGAAATTTTTGTTTCCCAACTTTCTTAAAATGCTTTTTTTCCCCCCTGTAACAGACCTTTTTATTTTTTTAAAGGACTTTTAAAAGACTTTTTTTTATTAATTTGACACATTTTAATAAATTTTTATCAGTTTAACCCCTTAACGAAGGGCGGGCATCGCCAGGTGCCGTCTCGAGCCACTAATTTGACCCGCCCACGCAGCCGATGCGCGGTGCGCATAATTGGCTGCAGGGGTAAGGCCTGAGTTCAGGCAGTCCCACTGCAGCCAATTGCGTGCGCTGGTTGAAGGGAGGGGCCGAAGTGACCCATTGAAGTCAGCAGAGCCTACCTGTACGCCAGGGGTCAAGTCCTGGGAAAAAAAAGTGAGGGAACTCACCCACGAATTCCACAACCCCTATTACCTGAAGAAAAAATATATATATCACGAGTATAGCCGGACGAACCAGTGATACCATTTTTATTGGGTTAACTTTACATTTAAAAGACAAGCTTTCAAGAGTGTAAACTGGAAACTATACTGATCAGTGAAAGGTATCACTACGTACAGGTATACTCGCGATTTTGGCAACTGGACTAACGCGTTTTATATATAATCTATATATATATCCAGGCACAGACCCCCCAGAATTATATACACAGCACTGGACCCCCAGAATAATATACACGGCACTGGTTATATGGATATATTTTCCCAGTTCACATGGATATAATTGCCCCAGCTCTCATGGATGATGCCCCCAGCTCTCATGGATAATGCCCCCAGCTCTCATGGATGATGCCCCCAGCTCTCATGGATAATGCCCCCAGGTCTCATGGATATTGCCCCCAGGTCTCATGGATAATGCCCCCAGGTCTCATGGATAATGCCCCAGGTCTCATGGATAATGCCCCCAGGTCTCATGGATATTGCCCCCAGGTCTCATGGATAATGCCCCCAGGTCTCATGGATAATGCCCCCAGGTCTCATGGATAATGCCCCCAAGTCTCATGGATATATGCCCCCAGCTCTCATGGATAATGCCCCCAGGTCTCATGGATTGTGCCCCCAGGTCTCATGGATAATGCCCCAGGTCTCATGGATATAGCCCCCAGGTCTCATGGATAATGCCCCCAGGTCTCATGGATAATGCCCCCAGGTCTCATGGATAGTGCCCCCAGGTCTCATGGATAGTGCCCCCAGGTCTCATGGATAATGCCCCCAGGTCTCATGGATATTGCCCCAGCTCATGGATATTGCCCCAGCTCATGGATAATGCCCCCAGCTCATGGATATTGCCCCCAGCTCATGGAAATGCCCCAGCACATGGATATGCCCCCCTGCTCATGGAAATGCCCCAGCTCATGGAAATGCCCCAGCACATGGATATGCCCCCCTGCTCATGGAAATGCCCCAGCACATGGATATGCCCCCCTGCTCATGGAAATGCCCCAGCTCATGGATATGCCCCCCAGCTCATGGATATACCCCCCAGCTCATGGATATTGCCCCAGCTCATGGAAATGCCCCAGCACATGGATATGCCCCCCAGCTCATGGAAATGCCCCAGCTCATGGATATACCCCCCAGCTCATGGAAATGCCCCCCAGCTCATGGATATGCCTCCCAGCTCATGGAAATACCCCAGCACATGGAAATGCCCCCCAGCTCATGGAAATGCCCCAGCACATGGATATGCCCCCCAGCTCATGGAAATGCCCCAGCTCATGGATATGCCCCCCAGCTCATGGATATGCCCCCCAGCTCATGGATACTGCCCCCAGCTCATGGATTTGCCCCCCAGCTCATGGATATGCCCCCCAGCGTTACATGGATACTGCCCCCAGCTCATGGATTTGCCCCCCAGCTCATGGATTTGCCCCCCAGCTCATGGATATGCCCCCCAGCGTTACATGGATAGTGCCCCCTGCTCATGGATTTGCCCCCCCAACTCATGGATTTGCCCCCCAGCTCATGGATATGCCCCCCAGCTCACCTCTCTGCGCCCGGCGGCCGCGTGCTTCCTGTTAGAACGGCCGCTGACAGCAAGTGCAGCCGCTCGCCTGGGATCGATGAAACAGCCAGGTGAGCGGCTCCACTTCCTGTCAGACGGCCGTTCTAACAGGAAGCACGCGGCCGCCGGCAATGTGCGGCGGCCGTCTGCTCCAGCCTTTTGGGCTCGGGCCACAGCGGGAACGCTGCGTTCCCCAGCGTTCCCACTGTGGGAGAAGTGCGGGAACACCGTTCCCGCGCGTTCCCGCTCGACTCGAGCCCTGCTGTACGCCCCGTGTCTTCAAGGCCCACCCGCCACGTGGACGTCATAGTTAAACACCTATCAGGAGAATAGGAGATTTCTGTTTTGTTTTTTTCTGCAGTTCGGCTCTCTTTGGCAGCTAGTTAGGCGCTCTTTGGCAGTCTGGTTTGGCAGTCTTCTGTGACCAGTTTGGCAGTCTTCGACAGCCAGTTCGCAAGTGTTCCGCGACTCCATCTTCGGTGCACTACGGTGACCCTGCCTGCGGTGAATAGTGAAGTGTGATTTCACCGTAGGGTCGGTGAAATGGAATCTCTGAAGCGCACCGTAGTGCACCGAAGTGCAAAGCACTGAAATTTTGCTGACATTTCGGTGCTTTGTGAATAACCCCTTATGTATTTTACTCTCTGGCGTTTTCTTTTTCTTGTTTTCTCTGTTTCTCTGTGTCTCTTTGTTCTTTCTCGATCATTCTTTTTATAGATCTATTTATCTCTCACTGTGCGCGATGATGTCAAAAATAATGATTCCTGGCTGGGGAAAAGCCATCTCAGGAGATACAGGGGTCCATTGTACAGCGCTGTGGAATATGTTGGTGATTTATAAATACTTGTAATTTTTGATGATTTACTCATATATAATATCAGTATGTAAACATTCTATAAATCCCTGCGCGTGAAGTCATTTTCCATATCATAGTAAATCCACATGTCAGACAGCACGTAGGGTCACGGCGGCCGCTGCGCGCTGCGCTAGTAATGGAATTTCAATGAATAATTTAGCCTTAGCTTATATTTCACTGCGGGGTTAACTTTCAACACCCGACTGGCATCATTCTATGAGGAGCTGCGTTCCACTGCGCGCACAAGCATGTAAGGCATGAGACGCACACCGCTAGCTCTGCCAACAGCACAATCCACCCATGCAATGCGCACTCAACATGTATCTGTACTGTTGTCTTGCACGTCTTACCATCTCCATGTGCAGGGGCTGATCTGTGGAAGCCATAGGCTCAGGGTCAGCAGCCTTGGCCCTGCAGATTTTTTGAACAACAACCCCCATGATGCTCAGCTACTCATTAGGTTGGCTGAGCCTCATGGGAAATGTAGTTCCAGAACAACTGGAGGGCCAAGGTTGCTGACCCCTGCCTTAGGCAAAGCTCAGATATGAAACCCTACTTCTTATGTAAAGATTACATTTGGAGAAGCCTCACGTAGCTCTCTTGGACCTGGTAGACCAGGGCTGTCAAACTTCAGCCCCCATGGGATGTTTCTGTCTGAACTACACCTCCCATGATTCCCTGGTCATCTGTTACATTCAAATAATTTTTGTAGTCATTAAATTCTGGAGGGGGGGGCATGAGTTTGACAGCCCTGTGGTTGACGGTGGCTTGTGGAGACATCATATATCAACGGTGTGCAATGTCAGTCCGGAGCTGTAAAGGCCTGTAAGGTGGTCGTCAAGTAGAAAACGATCCATAGAAGAGTGAGCCTATTGCACTATTCCAAAATAGAGTGCTAAGCATATACACAGACATCTTCATTTCGTCCTCTGCGAGCTTTTGGTTCCCACCCGCACGGGTTTCACCAGGACTGTAAGGCTTTGGAACCCTTGGTCCGGGTGTGTGAAGAGCCTAGCCCTGGACATGCACATGTCCAAGGCTAGGCTCATTGATCAGGAAAGCAGGGGTGCAGAGGGTGCCAGGCACCCAGCCCTGCACAGCCCGTCTGCTGAATCCATTTCCCTGCTCTCCTTTCACCAGGCTCAGCACCAAGGGGGACAGAGTGCAGAGCCATGGCTACACAGTTTGCCTGTGTCTCACGGTGTGCTGGCCCCTCCCCCTCCAGCCCGGCAGCAGCAGGTCCTGGCAGGAAGGTAAACATGCCATATGAGGACAAGCTATAGGTGTGACTGAGGGGTTATTCAGAGGGCGCCAAAATTTCGGTGGGCTGTGCTTTGGGCCCTTAATTCGTAGACCCTGCGGTGAATTCAGCATTCAACGCAGGGTCCCAGAAGTGCGCCGAAGGGATCTGCCGATCAACCCGCCGCCGAACAGACCGCAAAAGCACCCTCAAACCACCAAACGCAGCCGAACAGACCGCCGAACACAGCCAATGACCCACCAGCCAGCTTCCTGAACGCCACCGAAAAAAGTTGACTAGCTGCCGAACAGGGGTAAAAAAAACAAAAAACGCAACTTTTAAAAGGCGTTCTAAAAAAAAAATAATGCATGGAAATAATATATATACGGTCTGTTACTGAATTTAAAAAAAGCCATTTAAAAAAATAATCAAAAAAATTTATTTATAAAAAGACTTTTTGCTGCAAATGAAAAGAATAAGCGGTTGAATAAAATTTTTATAAAAACGGGGAATTTTTTTACATTGAAACCTATGGGATTCGCCTGATTAAACCTGTCGAGTGTAATCATCGAAAATCTGGGCATTTTGACAACTTTTTGGTGTTATTCAGCATTCTCTGAATAGATTAACCGTTTCTTCTCTATGGGGATTTCACTGCTGCCGAATTGCACTGTATTTCGCTGACAATTCGCTAATATTTTTTTAATTGCCAGTTTTTTGACTAGCCGAATTGCCACGAAATTGCACCGTATGAGGAAATTCTCTCTATGTGTGTTTCTATGTTTTTTCTATTATACTCAAAAAAGATTTACTGTAGAGTTCCCAGGAGGTAACTTTTTGTTACTATTTTGGTGTGTTATTTACTGTTACTATGGTTTATATGATTACAAAGGGGGAGTACCAACCCACAAACAGCCCTCTATCCCCACCGAGGAGTGGATCCGTGTCTATGGGCTCTGGCTGGGGGCAGTGGCACCAGAATGGGCCCTGGCTGGAGGCAGCAACATCCGATTGGGCACTGGCTGGGGGCAGCGGCACCTGGTGCCGGAATGTCTGGGGAGGGCAGGATATGCGGGCAGAGATTGCAGCGTTATCTGATTCTGTATTGTATAAAAGGCTGTACAGTTTCCCGTTAAAAAGATTCATTCTTTTCACCCTACACTGTATCTCGACAAGTGACTGGGAGCAAAGAAGATTCCAGCGACGGATCTACTCAGTCGGAGTAGCTGGATCCATCACAGTGATACCACAGGCACGGCCTTCAGATCCTTAACCACCGTCTTGTCTCCTGTTTGCATTTTTTCCATTTGTAACGCGCTACGGAATATGTTGGCGCTGTATAAACGCTTATTATCAATAAATATAATCGCACTGGAGTGTATGAATGTGCTTTTAGATTAGAATTGCAGTAGTGAGTGTCAACACGTGACATGAACACAGCGAGTGATGTGAAAAAGTGGAATATAATTGTTTAAAAGAGTGAAAAAAAATGTGTAAAAATATAAAATCAGTCGGACTTGTCAAAAAAATTTAAAAGTCTTACTGGTCCAAAATATAATTGACTGTTTAAATATTGTTATGTATTTTTACAAATTTTTCATATTCTTTTTTCACCTTTATTACATTTCCTCTTTTTTAAAGCTCGTCGCATTTTGACGCCCTCTGCTGGATTTTTACTATCACTGCACTGCACTTTCATTTTTTGAGAACGGTCCAATGCCAGTAATGTTGCTGTTCCCAATAAAGCTCCCACTTCATACAGAGCCTGGTGGGACCCGTCGTCTTCCTGCACCGCACTGAAGAGCAGACGGAGGTTGCAAGATCCTTGATATAAGCCTTTAAATATCTCTAGATTTTTTGGAACTACGTCTCCCATGATGCTCAGCTACTCACCAGGTTATCTGAGCCTCATGGAGAACGTAGCTCCAACATGGCAGACGCCGATAACTACTTTGGCAACTCCAATTTTGGTAAAATACGGTTACCATTCGCTAAATAGTAAATTCACTGTATTAACGGTGAAATGGAATCACCCAAATGCGGCAAAATGGGACGAAACGCAATTTCGGTGCTTTGTGAATAGACCCTACAGTTAACATAAAACGAATTACCGACATTTTGACTTTCTAAGAGCCTTTATTAAGAGCCTTTATCGATTGTGATAATTTTTTTATTGTAATGTAAGTCCTTGTCTGCGTCCATATTGCGGCGTATATCTATCTTTTTGGGACTTATCATTTTTCCATTGAATGCACATATAGATTGAGTGCTGCTTATATGGGTAAAAACACAGCCTGGCCCCAAAAAATTCACCCCCTGGATGTTATAAAGCCAATAGGTGCTCGCCTTCCATTGGATAATCACTGCAGTGATTAATATGTTTCGGCATAAAATGAGGTCATGTGACTCCCTGAATAGGCAGGTTTTTCCATCAATGTTTTTTTTCTCCCCTGGTGGCACAGCGGGCATATTCCAAGATGGCAATGCCAGGATTCATAGGGCTCAAATTGTGCAAGAGTGGTTCAGGGAGCATGAGACATAATTTCCACACATGGATTGGCCACCGCACAGTCCAGACCTTAACCCCATTGAGGTTAATCTTTGGGACAATGTGCTGGAGAAGACTTTACGCAGCGCCGCGACTCTCCCATCATTAATACAAGATCTTGGCCACAAATTAATGTGACTCTGGACGGAAATAAATGCTGTGACATTGCATGAGCTTATCGACACGATGCCGCGGTGAATGCGTGCCGCAATCACAGCAAGAGACGACACAAACAAATATTACAGCGTGTGTGTTTTTTTTGGCTGGGTGTAATAGATCTTAGTACCACGACAGGGTCACAGCTGCCATTGCCGCTTCCTTGCTGGACCCCCATGTTCTCCTCATGACTCTCGTGCCTTTTTCCCAGTCCTTAGCCGCAGCTTAAAGACGGGTGCACATAGAGAGCTTTGCTAGCGGCCCCCAGAAATAAGCCGTGTCTGTAGATCTAGAGGTTTGCGCTGGAACAGCGAACAGAATATAGCTTTTACCCAAACCTTGAGTCGTGACTGCATGTAGGGTCAGAATAGAACTGATTTTTAATCAGGGACACACACACAGATTTATACAGTCACACATGGGTCATTTACATACACAAACCCCCCCAGAAGCCGCTGGGGGACCTAATCAGACTGAAACAGATAATTGGACAAACATTTGCCTTTTGGAAGGTGAAACATAATTAGATTAGGTAGACAGTGTAAATTAAACATTACGTAACATTTCTAATGAGGCAGGACATTGGGAATCGGGATAACAGATTACATTGAGCAGATTTACAACCAATTTAAATAAAAACAGATAAGCACAATCTTGAGACAGGGTAAATTGGGTCGTTAATCCTTTCAACAGATATTAACCACTTCAATGTGGTGGACGCGCTCAGCGCGTCCAACCGCATTGGTACTTGGCTGCGGAGGACGCGCTGAGCGCGTCCTCCCTTTGCAGCCGCGATCAGCCGGTATTCCGGCTGATCGCTCGGCCTCCCGGTGCGGGCTGACATCATCGATGTCAGCCCAACCTCTGGGACCCCGGCGGGCACGATAGGCGTCATCGCGCATGCGCGATGACGTCTATTTCAGGCACCCCCCGCCATTGCAGGGAAGGTGCCTGAAGGGGAGGGGGGGAGGTCCTTCGGACCTCTCCCCCTCCCCATCCATGCGGGCCAGCGATTAAAGGCAGGCACCGCCTGGAAGGGCACAGCCTGCCCTTCCAAGCGGCGGCTGTCTTTAACCCCTGGCTGGATCGCGATATGGCGCCAACATGCGTCGTATCGCGGTCCCCTCCTGGAGCTGGCCGACATCTTGGATGTCGGCCAAGCTTCCGGGATATCCCCCTAATGACTGGCGTCATCGCGCAGAGTGCGATGGCGCCAGTTTTTAAATTAACCCCTTGCTGCCACCTATAGTGGAGATAGGGGGTTCCAATGAACCCACTATCTCCCGATCTGTGACAGCTAGGGGTTAATACGGCCAGAGCGTGGCCTTTCCAATGATACCAAACATGACCATGTATAAAGTAAAAAAATAAATAAAAAAAATACAAAAAAATAAAATAAAAAAAATAAAGAATAAAAAAAAGTTTTTGGGGTTTTTTTTTTAGATTTATTAGTGCAACAATATTGTTCCATTTCAATTATAATGTGAACAATGATGCTGCACTAACGATTTTTTCTATGGGGGGGCGTTTGCTAAAAAACACAGAATTTTCCCCAAAAAAGAAACGATTCCTCATTTCTAATTTTTTTAACAAGTGCACCCCATAGAAAATATAACCGCAAACGATCGCATTTTAAAATGTGAAAAAAAACACTTTACACATTGTAAATTATTGAAAATTCAAATTTTATTGCATTTTTTGTTATAATATACAGACAGGTCATGACGTATACATATAATAATGACATATTATGAATCTGCACAGTCTGCCGGAAAGAACGATATATAATATGTCTGGGTCATATATTAAAATAAGGCTTCAAAACGCGTTTAAACACGATGAGCGAAACCGGTAAAAATGAGCTCAGCACCGGGGTGGGAAAAGGCTCAGCAGCGAAAGGGTTAAGGACCAGACAATAGATAGATAGACAATAGCATTCTTGCATAATCATAGATCACACAAACACTCTACACAGGAAAGACCATTGACTATTATTGATCATGGATCCTGCACCCTACAAATATGCCTCCATGCCAATGCACCCCAAGACCAAAATGACTTACGTCACACCGGGCACTGTGTATATATATATATTTAGTCGGCGCTTGACCTGGATAGGTTTTAGTAGGAAAGTTAATTAAAAAATGAAGACAGGAGCATAAATGACCATTTATTATTATATTTAATATGTATGTGTAGCATTCTGTGTGCAGAAGTGACGCTTTTAAATCACAAAGCATGTTTTATGTATTTTTTCATGATCTCGGGGTGAGGGTATATCCTGGAGCAGGTTCTGTAATCTGTTTTTTAATGGTTCTGATGGAGTGTCACTCTTGTCCCTCACAGGCCGGCAGCGATGGGGAGAGTATAGGAAACTGCCCGTTCTCACAGCGACTCTTTATGATCCTTTGGTTGAAAGGTGTCGTTTTCAATGTTACCACGGTCGACCTGAAAAGGTATGAAATGTCATGATGGTTGTGAAGAATGTTTCTGTGCGGGTCCTTCCGTCAATGATACATGTTGATTGACCAAACGACTGTTGTCACATCGGGAATTCATGCCATACTGTTGCTGCTGGGCTCCTGTGTTACTTTTGGGAGATGGGACTGCATTAACTGTGACAAAAGTGTTCCTTTGTGACCATGCACGCTTTGGTTCTCCTTGAGTTACCCCCGCTTGGGCTTGGTTCAAAGTCAGGTTAACATAGCAAGAAAAAAATATATGGGTTAACATAGCGTCTATTGGAAGTACAGCTCCAGGCCCGTTCCCTAAAACCAGTTCAGTAAAAGGTTAATTATTTTGGAACAAAAGCCCTACAACTTGGAGAGCAATAGGACAATGATAGAACATGGTGAGAGGCACAATGTGGGTGTGAGAAATGGTACAATGACACACTAGGCTCAAAGGGATTGTGTAAACACACAATGAGATGAGAGGGATTTAATAAACACACAATGAGATGAGAGGGATTTAATAAACACACAATGAGATGAGAGGGATTGTGTAAATACACAATGAGAGGAGAGGGATTTAATAAACACACAATGAGATGAGAGGGATTTAATAAACACACAACGAGAGGAGAGGGATTTAATAAACACACAACGAGAGGAGAGGGATTTAATAAACACACAATGAGAGGAGAGGGATTTAATAAACACACAACGAGAGGAGAGGGATTTAATAAACACACAACGAGAGGAGAGGGATTTAATAAACACACAATGAGAGGAGAGGGATTTAATAAACACACAATGAGATGAGAGGGATTTAATAAACACACCAGGAGAGGAGAGGGATTTAATAAACACACCAGGAGAGGAGAGGGATTTAATAAACACACCAGGAGAGGAGAGGGATTTAATAAACACACCAGGAGAGGAGAGGGATTTAATAAACACACAACGAGAGGAGAGGGATTGTGTAAACACAAAATGAGAGGAGAGGGATTGTGTAAACACAAAATGAGAGGAGAGGGATTTAATAAACACACAATGAGATGAGAGGGATTTAATAAACACACAATGAGAGGAGAGGGATTGTGTAAAAACACAATGAGATTAGAGGGATTGTATAAACACACAATGAGAGGAAATGGATTGTATAAAAACACAATGAAAGGAGAAGGATTGTATAAACACACAATGAGATGAGAGGGATTAATAAACACACAATGAGATGAGAGGGATTTAATAAACACACAATGAGAGGAGAGGGATTGTGTAAAAACACAATGAGATTAGAGGGATTGTATAAACACACAATGAGAGGAAATGGATTGTATAAAAACACAATGAAAGGAGAAGGATTGTATAAACACACAATGAGATGAGAGGGATTTAATAAACACACAATGAGAGGAAATGGATTGTTTAAACACACAACGAGATGAGAGGGATTGTATAAACACACAATGAAATGAGAAGGATTGTGTAAACACACAATGAAAGGAGAAGGATTGTATAAACACACAATGAGATGAGAGGGATTGTGTAAACACACAATGAGATGAGAAGGATTGTGTAAAACACACAATGAGATGAGAAGGATTGTACTGTATAACCACACAATGAGAGGAGAGGGATTGTGTAAACACACAATGAGAATAGAGGGATTGTGGAAACACAATGAAATGAGAGGGATTGTATAAACACACAATGAGGTGAGCAGAAAGACACAAAAACACATTGAGGCAGAAGGATGGTACAAAACCACAATGGGTTTAGACAGATTGTGATTGTGATCAGTGTCATTTCCAAAGACAGAAGGAGCTAAGAGTGATGGAGCACAGACACAACGAGGCAGAAGGATGGTACTAAGACACAAAGGGGTCACAGGAATGATACATAGGCACAATGGGGTCAGATGGATTGTACAAAAGCACAATGTGGTCAGAGGAATTACAAACACATATTGAGCCGAGGTGAAGCAAGGATACAATGGGCCAGAGGAATGGTACAAAGACATAAAGGGGTCAAGGAATGGGCAGAGTCAGAAGGAGAGTTTGAGGAATGGGGTAGGGGATGAGGCAGATTCCGAAATCTTTAACGCCATGTCTATCAAGACTACAATTCGACCCTGGTGCAGCCGTAAAGCAATACGATACACCGTCATGTCCTCATGACTAATGTCCTCCCATGCAAAGGAGAAGAAAGAGAAAGATATCTCTGGCAAGATCACAGGAGCCCCACCACGAATCCACCATGGACCTTTCATTTCCACACTTTTGGCGGAGATCCCAAACTATCTTTATTAAAGTGCTCCTCACACCTCAGTCAGAATCAGTGACCGTTTAGAAGGTATTTAAGGGTACAATGTGCTTCGGTTTCATTTGTCTACGCGGTTGACCCTCGCTCTTCGTCATCAGACCAAAACAAGTTTATCTGTCATGAAAATATATGTGAGGTGTCTAAAAAAATTTTTTTAAAAATCCCCAAAAAGTCACACGAGTCACTTTGCTTCCAGAAAACCAGCCGACCTGCATACCTTGGCTCCCGGGACACATCCACCATTCCTGACGTTCAATAAGGAGGTGAAGACCGACGTAAACAAAATAGAAGAGTTCCTGGAGGAGTCACTGGCACCGCCAAGGTAATTTATCATAAAATGGACTGTGTGAAGCAAACGCTTAGTGTAAACCTAATATTACAGTAAATATACCATCACTTTGGTTGCACTTTTCACCACTGGATCCTTTGGAAACTCCTATCTACGTCCCTTTCGGAAATCACCGATACGGTCAAGAAATTCACATTTTTTTTACATCCTTTCCGATATTTTGTTAAAGCCATAAACAATCTGTAACACTTAAAGGGGTTATTCAATAAACGACGAACTTGTCACCAAATCGCACCGAACGGTAAATTTCCCCATATGGTACAATTTTGTTGCAGTTTGGCTTTTCAGAAAGCTGCAGATTCGCCAAAATATTGGCTAATTAACAGCGAAATACGGTGCAATTTGCCGCAGATCGGCAGTCTCCAGCGGCAGTGAAATTGTCCCATAGAGAAGCAATGGTTAATCTATTCACAGAACGCCGAAATGTTGGCGAAATGCCCTGATTTTTGGTGAATCAGTTCGACAGATTTAATCAGGCGAATCCCATAGGATTCAATGGAAAAAAATATTATCGTTATTACTGCTTATTCTTTTCATTTTCAGCAAACCGTCTTTTTATTTATTTATCTTTCGGGATTTTCTTGTATTTTTTTTGGCGAAAGTTTTGATTTCCAATTTATTTTGAAAGGCCGTTTTTTTAAAAATTCTGTAACAGACTGTTTTGTTATCTTTTTATAGTAACTTTTCTATTATTTAGTCACATTTTCATGCGTTTTTATCGTTCCAAACACCTTTTAAAGAATAGCAGAGTTCCATTTTTCTTTCCTGCCGTTCGGTTGTATTTGGCGGTCAGTTCGACGCTCTTCGAAGGTAATCGGCGAGCTGATCAGCGGTCGGCAGCATTTGGCGACCTGTTCGGCAGCCGGCAGCAGTCTCCGGCAACTCTACATTCGATGAAACTTTGGGGTCCTTGCGATGAATACTGAATTCACGGCAGTGTCAGCGAACTGGAATTGTCGAAGTGCGTCGAACGAGATAGCACTGGAATTTCGGTGCTCTCTGAATAACCCTCTTAGTTTAATAGAATTCTAAGAAATAAATGTTCTGTATCTATATTCCACCTAAATATCCACGTACGCTTGAAGGAGGGGCTTTCTTTCTGACTTAAAGTCCACCTGGAGGTGGTCACTGCCTATAGCGCACGGCATTAGCGCTTGTCTGTTCATAGTAAGACAATATGTGAGTATATTCTAGGAAGTTTATCCCTGACTTGCAGGCTTATTCTGCAGCTCGTCTACGTGCTCCAGATGTAAGGGCCTTCCATGCCACCCACAACTGGCCTACCAGGAAATTTCCCGGTGGACCGTGGCATGTGGGGGCAGGTAAGAGCACTCTGACTTGTCTCTGAGGGAGCAGGTAGTATGGTCGGCACCAGTTAAAGGTGCACCAGGAAATTCTTTTATCACCTTTCTGGAACATCATGGATTTATCCCACTCTTAATACAATAAATTACGTAGAAGACGAATCAAAACGTTCTCGTTTTTATTTGTTTACCGAAATGGGCAGCTGAGAGAAGATGACCCTGACCAGTGGTTCAGTAAGGGACCACCACGATTTCTGATGGCAGCCTTGTATATGAATGAAAGGAAGTTTTAACCACACTTTCATGCTGGTTACACTCTATGATCTCCCTCTTGACTTGTGTTGCAGGTATCCTAGGCTTGCTGCAAAGCACCGCGAGTCCAACACTGCTGGGATTGACATCTTCGCCAGGTTCTCGGCATATATTAAGAATACTAAACAGCAGGATAACGCAGGTAAGAGATGTTACACCTGACAGCGGCAACTGTTACCTGCAGAAATAATCCTTCGAGTACCAAAGCAAAGGCAGAGCATTTCTATTTAAGGAAAGGACTATCATTTTTGTTGGAGAATGTCCTCTGTAAACCTTATCGAGTGATCACTCTTTAACCTGCCATATATATGGACTTAATCGAAACCATTGACTGCCAATCACTGTTTCAACCAGTTTCATAATAACGAGGGAATAGAACTCAAATAACTCACAACATGAGGTGCAGGTTAGAATTCTATTGAAGGGCTACAATCGGAGACAAAGAATATATAGCAAGTAGATTACACGTCACACTGTGGCACTTTTCAGCGAATCATAAGAGAAACAGCTCACAGGAGGCAAGCGATCATAATGCAGCGGAAATCACATACAATGCAATCATGAATATATAATAGGGGTTATGCAGAGAGAGCTGATCTGGCCACGAAATGGCACCGAACAGGGAATTTCCCCATACGGTGCCATTTCGGGGGATACGGCTATTCAGACAGCAGGGAGTTTGCCACATTTTGGCAAACTGCCAGCAAGTATGGTGCCTGTTCGATGGCAGTGAAATCCCCCATAGAGAAGCAATGGTTAATCTATTCAGAGACACCGAACAGCAGTGAAATGTCAGTGAAATGCCCTGCTGTTCAGTGGTTTTATTCAGCAGGTTTATTCAGACGAATCCCATAGGTTTCAATGTAAAAAAATATTCCCATCTTTATTTGTATTGTATTTCCCTGGGTTTATGGCAGTTTAGGGGTTAATGGGTAGTCTACCACACTGTTTATTATTGTTATTGTATGTCCCTGGGTTTATGGCATTTATGGGGTTAATGGGTAGTCTACATGCTACACTGTTTATTCTTGTTATTGTATTTCCCTGGGTTTATGGCAGTTTAGGGGTTAATGGGTAGTCTACATGCCACACTGTTTATTATTGTTGTTGTATTTCCCTGGGTTTATGGCAATTTAGGGGTTAATGGGTAGTTTACATGCCACACTGTTTATTATTGTTATTGTATTTCCCTGGGTTTATGGCCTTTTAGGGGTTAATGGGTTGTCTACATGCCACACTGTTTATTATTGTTATTGTATTTCCCTGGGTCTATGGCAATTTAGGGGTTAATGGGTAGTTTACATGCCACACTGTTTATTCTTGTTATTGTATTTCTCTGGGTTTATGGCAGTTTAAGGGTTAATGGGTAGGTTACATGCCACACTGTTTATTATTTTTATTTTATTTCCCTGGGTTTATGGCATTTTAGGGGTTATTATGGAAGTTTTAATTTAACCCCTTAACGCCACAGGATGCACCATTAGGATGCATTAGGCGGGCTTTAATGCCGCAGGACGTAATGGTACGTCCACGGAGTCTGCAGCCCCCCCTCCGGCCATACTCACCTCCTCCGGCGGCTCCCTCGCTGCTCTGAATCCCACGGAGTCAGATCGGCGGGTTTTAGGCTAGGGTCAAACGAAAGCATTTTTACACGCGAACGTAAAAAAGTGCGTCCGAACGCATTGACGTATTTTTTCACGGAATAAGCGAAAACGGTCATACGATGCGCATTTTCGTGCGTGATTTTTTATGGATCCAAACCAGGAAACTTTGGGTGTCTGGACGTTATGTTGGCCGGACACGAGCAGGGTCTGACGTCTCCTAATCACGCACACACACCGCTAGCGGACGCAGCGCACTCTGTACATCAGTACTAGCGGTTCTGCGTTCTCGAAAAAATGCGTTCATTTTCCACTTGCGTTGCGCGGCCGGACTTTCGTGCGACTGTACCTCGTATATTGGCCATCATTGCCCGTCATTTCCTGCTAGTGCGGCCGTGATTAAGTGCGCCAGAACGCACGTTAAAAGTGCGCTGGTCTGACCCCAGCCTTACTCCTCCCGGCGCACTGACGTGATCGCCCCGGGTGCGATGATGTCAGTTTCAGGTGTGTGTGTCCCCCCCCCCGCTGGAGCAGGGGAAGCGGGATCCTTTGGATCCCTCTATCTCCCCATCGCTGGGACTAGGAGGTTGTGGCCAGCATCGCTGGAAAGGTCACAGCCTGACCTTTCCAGCGATGTAGGGGGTTAACCTCCCTGGCGGTCTAATTTTTTCAAAATTTTGTGTCTAAAAGCGTCTCAATTTGTTTTGTAAAGGAAACGTGTTTTTGTACATAGTTAGCCTGTAATAATTAGGAATCACGCACTGAAATCCGTGCAATATTGCATTATTATGATTCCTGGCCGTTAAAGCCATATCAATAACACCCCCCAATGAGAAGGAGTGTGCAGAGAATCAGTTGCTAGGGCTCAATTTTCAAGAGAAAACACCTCACCAAACAATGCCATTTTATTTAATTCCTTGCTTAACATTGGTCAAAAATTAGAATTTTTTCTTAAGAATATTAATGACAATATAGCAAATTGTCCTGATCCTTTTTGGACTTTATCCTGGTCATTTTTTATGGGTATATTTGCCCCCAGCTCATATGGGTATATATTGCTCCAGCTCATATGGGTATATATTGCCCCCCAGCTCATATGGGTATATATTGCCCCCCAGCTCATATGGGTATATATTGCCCCCAACTCATATGGGTATATATTGCCTCCAGCTCATATGGGTATATATTGCCTCCAGCTCATATGGGTATATATTGTCCCAGTTCATATGGCTATATATATATATTGCCCCAGCTCATATGGGTATATATTGCCCCAGCTCATATGGATATATATTGCCCCACAACATATGGATATATATTGCCCCCAGCTCATATGGGTATATATTGCCCCCAGCTCATATGGATATATATTGCCCCAGCTCATATGGATATATATTGCCCCAGCTCATATGGGCATATATTGCCCCCAGCTCATATGGATATATATTGCCTCCAGCTCATATGGGTATATATTGTCCCCAGCTCATATGGGTATATATTGCCCCGGCTCATATGGGTATATATTGCCCCCAGCTCATATGGGTATATATTGACCCACATCATATGGATATATATTGCCCCCAGCTCATATGGGTATATATTGCCCCCAGCTCATATGGATATATATTGCCCCGGCTCATATGGGTATATATTGCCCCCAGCTCATACGGATATATATTGCCCCAGCTCATATGGGTATATATTGCCCCAGCTCATATGGGTATATATTGCCCCCCAGCTCATATGGGTATATATTGCCCCCAGCTCATATGGATATATATTGCCCCCAGCTCATATGGGTATATATTGCCCCCAGCTCATATGGATATATATTGCCTCCAGCTCATATGGGTATATATTGTCCCCAGCTCATATGGGTATATATTGCCCCGGCTCATATGGGTATATATTGCCCCAGCTCATATGGATATATATTGCCCCACAACATATGGATATATATTGCCCCCAGCTCATATGGGTATATATTGCCCCCAGCTCATATGGGTATATATTGCTCCCAGCTCATATGGATATATATTGCCCCAGCTCATATGGATATATATTGCCCCAGCTCATATGGGCATATATTGCCCCCAGCTCATATGGATATATATTGCCTCCAGCTCATATGGGTATATATTGTCCCCAGCTCATATGGGTATATATTGCCCCGGCTCATATGGGTATATATTGCCCCCAGCTCATATGGGTATATATTGACCCACATCATATGGATATATATTGCCCCCAGCTCATATGGGTATATATTGCCCCCAGCTCATATGGATATATATTGCCCCGGCTCATATGGGTATATATTGCCCCCAGCTCATACGGATATATATTGCCCCAGCTCATATGGGTATATATTGCCCCAGCTCATATGGGTATATATTGCCCCCCAGCTCATATGGGTATATATTGCCCCCAGCTCATATGGGTATTTAGTGCCCCAGCTCACATGGGTATGTATTGCCCCCAGCTCATATGGATATATACTGACCCCAGATCATATGGGTATATATTGCCCCCAGCTCTCACCTACTCTGTGGCCCCAGGCTCTGCGTTCGCCGGCGTTCTTCTACTCCTGAGGCGAGCGGCCGCTGACATGCAGCTTTGCCGCTCGCCAGGGATGGGAAGCAACTGACCAGCTGTATTCCCGCGAGATCGCGCGCTGGTCAGGTGGTTCCCATCCCAGGAGAGCGGCCAAGCTGCATGTCAGCGGCTGCTCGCCTCGGGAGTAGAAGAACGCCGGCGGACGCGGAGCCTGGGGCCACAGAGGAGGTGAGAGCTGGGGGGAATATATACCCATATGGTTGGCGGGCCGCAAAAAAACTCAGTGGTGGGCCTCATGTGGCCCGCGGGCCGTAGTTTGCCCACCCCTGCCATAGCATATGACCGTAAAGGCTCGGATAATAAAATTGAAAAAAAAAAATACTTTACACACTGTGGATGATTGACATTTTACTGAAAATTCTAATTTTATTATTTTTTTTTTACATTTTTTTGTTATAGCATTCTTACAGGGCATGACCTATACATATAATAATGATATATTTTTAATCTTCAGAGTCTGCCGGAAAGAACAATATATAATTTGTCTGGGTGGTATAAAAATACGTGACTTAAAACCGCGTTTAAAAAAGGTCAAAATGAGCTCAGCAAACTTCTACTTCCGAAACAGCGCCGAAGTTGTAAAATTGCTCCCGTCCTTAAGGGGTTAAAGGGTCTATTCACCTTTTGATCCTTTGCTTTTCACCACATTCTGAGGAATCCATTTCGCAGAAAATATGGTGAATTACCTATTTAATGAATGGTTACTGTGATTTGTGAAAATTGGAGTCTCTGAAGCAGTTATCGGATGTTGGCGAAAACTGCCGAATTGCAGCGAATAAAATATGGAATTTCAGTATCAGGTTAATACAAACAAAAGGTATCATTGCATCACATTACTCTGGGGTTTTGGAATCTTATTTACATGTTTTTTTTCAGTGGTATGATTTAGTGGTGAAAATTATTAGTGCCCCCCCCCAGTGTTGGCTGTGGTATCTTCTGTCCCCCCCCCCTGTATATTGTTCTGAGAGTCGCCACTGCTTGCGGGTGTTTGGTGTCAGAGAGTGAATTGCTTCCAGATCGGCGGCAGGATGAGGAGAGATCTTGACTCCAAGAGGGAACGTGATGTGTTTATTGCTCTATGTCACTTTAATTAAAACAGGCTTCATTCAGAATGAGCGGGCAGCGTGGATATGACAGGAGCCTGGTATGTCTTCTGGTGAGACTTATAGGATCGAGAACTCCTTATTAGTGCTGTATGGTGCTGGCATATACTGCGGAGCAGTAACATGTTTATAAAGGCCCCCTGGAAACATCCCGGTAATGAGAAAACATGTCTGTGTTATAAATTATTATACAGTGAGAAATATTTGGCGATATTCCCAGTGTATCCCGCACTGTAATAACCTATATGCCAGACAGATTGCGCCATCTACTGGCCCAATGGAGTTACTGCACCTGTAACTGCAGCTCGCGGCTCCATGCATCGGCTAGGAAACGCCCAATAAGGACATTCTTCAGTCGATTTTTAAACAGTTTTAGCTCTTTGGGCATTATGTCCACAGAGCTAAAACTTTGGGGGCACCTTCTGCAGCCAAAATTTGCAATAAATTAATTTCATTTGCTTTTGTCCTGCTCAGCTGCAGATTGAGATAACTCGATATCGGGAACCCGATGGTGCCTTTGAAGACCCAAGTTACAGTTACAAGTATTTATAAAGCGCCAACAAGTTCCGTAGCCCTGTACAGTGGGTGAGACAGAACCACAGCTATACATACAAGTTAAACACACAGAACAGTAAGAGAGAGGACCCTGCTCGATCTCGGGAGTGAAGGAGTTAACACGTTTTACAAGGTCCAAACATCGACCCAATCTATGTGAAATTCTATCTCTGATCATTGGGATTAACCCCTTCACTACTGAAATTGAGATATCTCAGACTTCAAAAGGCACCATGCGGTGCCCCAATATCGAGATATCTCGATCCGGTGATCTGCAGCCCAAAAGCTGATGAAATTTGTTTGCTGCAAATGAATTTCGTTTGCTTTTGGGCTGCAGAAGGTGCCCCAAAGTTTTAGCCCTGTGGATATAATGCCCAAAATCGGCTGGTGAATGCCCTGACATCAGACACTCAGCAGCCGATGCAGGGGAAAATAAATAATCGAGCAGCAGCTGCAGCTCAATTTGGCAGTAGAAGGCGCCATCTACTGGCCAGAATAGGTTATTTACAGTAAGAAATACACTGGGTATAAGCTCAAATATGTCTTACTGTATAATTAATTAACGAGGACCCAACATTAGGCTGTGCCTGGACCTCCTGCGCACGCCTATGACTATATGTGTGATCACTGATCATCAGGATTACTGTCTGTCACAAATGCAGAGGATCTGCCCAAGGCTGCGAGGAAGTACAGGCAGGCAGAATCTATCATTTTATTACAATGTACTTTATTGTTAAAAGGACGTTCCACTTGGGAAACATTTTTTGTGACAAATTATATAGATTATTCATTAGAAATTAATGATATTTTAATTTAAATTTTAATCAGTTGATGTGAATTCCAGGCCGCATTAGAAACTGCTGGAGCTTTGCTCAGACCATCAGGGACATCTCTTTCCCTTCTATCATGGCTGCAAATATCTGCTGTGGAGGGAGGGACCACTAGCCACCCTCACACCAGTTAAATCAGTGGTCCCTAACCCTGTTCCTCAGGTCCCCCTAGCAGCCAGGGTTTAAGGATCACCTTGGGAGAAATGCAGCCTGAATCCTGCAATCACTGAGCAGCAAATCATATCACCTGCGCTGTGCTTCACATATCCTGCAAACCTGGCCTGTTAGGGGAACCCAAGGACCAGGGCTGGGAACCACTGCTTTATACCTTATTAAATCGTTCAATCACATTATTTTTTTTATTTAAGACTTATCACTATTTACACAGCACCGGGATATTTCTGTACAATCAAGAAACGGGTTATTTAGGCACGTAACGGTATGCATGCAGGGTTATTCACAAAGAACCGGAATAGACATTCGACTATTCAGAGAGCAGGCAGTTGGCAAAATTTTGGCAAATTGCCAGCCAGTATGGTACCTGTTCGGCAGCAGTGAAATCCCCCATAGAGAAGCAATGGTTAATCTATTCAGAGACACCGAACAGCAGAGAAATGTCAGTGAAATGCCTTGATTTTCTGTGATTCAGTTCGACAGATTTATTCAGGCGAATCCCATAGGTTTCAAAGTTAAAAATATTTCCATTTTTATTCAAAAACAGTTTATTTTTAATCTGCAACAAAAAATTTTTTTTTTTTTTTTAGGATCTTTTAGGCATTTTTCAGGAATTTTTTTTCTGTGTTTTTTTTTTTAACCTCCTCCAGAGTGTAGCTCGGGGTTAAACTCCTATGCTGGAAGCGGTAACCCCAAGCAACACTCAGGATGCCGCTGGATACATCACCTCTCCCTGCGCTCCCTCGCTGTCCCCCGCAGTCTCCTCCGGCGATCGCGACCCTCATACTTCCTGGTTCTCTCCTCGTGAGAAGGGAATCCAGGAAGTAAAACGTCGGAAGAGACTGCGGAGGACATCGAGGGAGCGCAGGGAGAGGTGATGTATGCAGCCCGAGTGTGGCTCGGGGCAGTGGCGTAGTGTGGGTTGTCAGCGCCCAGGGCAAGGCAAGAATTGTGCGCCCCCCCAACCTGTGGACACGGTAGCACACCATGATTCCCTTCCACCAGTAGAGTATTGACCCCCGTTACCCCACAAGCACATGTATTGTATATTAACAAAATACTGATATAATAAAAAAATGAAACACACATGCCCCTCACGCTACGCCACTGCTACCAGTCACCCTATCCCAGTATACCCTAGCATAGTTCCACTCTCACACAATACCCAGTCACTCTCTCCCAGTACCCCAGTCACTCTCTCCCTCCAAGTAACCCAGTCACTCTCTCCCTCCAAGTACCCCAGCCACTCTCAGTACCCCCACTTTCTTCCAATACCCCCAGTCACTCTCCCTCAATGTACCCCCAGTCACACTCTCTCTCCCAGTACCCCAGTCACACTCTCTCTCCCAGTACCCCAGTCACACTCTCTTTTCCAGTACCCCCAGTCACTCTCTCACTCTTTCTCTCCAAGTACCCCCACTTTCTCCCAGTACCCCCAGTCACTCTCTCTCTCTCTATCCAAGTATCCCCAGTCACTCTTTCCCAGTATCCCCAGTCATTATCTTCCCGAACTTCCAGTCACCCTCTCCCTGTACCCTCAGTACCCCCTCACTGTGAGGTGGTCACACTGCTCTGGTGTCATACAGTGTCGCCTACCTGCGAGCAGTTGCTGGTGGCCCGGGGGGGGGAGCTGTCCAGGGGGCTTAGTGGAGACCGGATTTTAAATGTGCTGCAGGGAAGGCGCCTCCCTCCCTCCTTCCTGTTCAGCGGCTGCAGGGCTGCCAGTGGTGGGGGGCTGGAACAGGGCTTCAGGGGGGGCTTGCAAGCGTGGTATAGGGTGTTCCGTCGAATAATGCTGCGCTGCTTCACGTGACTTAAGTCAGCGTTAAGGAGGAGTCAGGACAGGACCAGAATTTTCTGTCCAGATCCTCCCTTCTGGACGCTGAGTGCCAAGTCACCGGTCCGCCGGCATGGCAAAACTGGCGGATACCTTGCTGATCCCTGCTGGAAAATATTAGTGGTTCAAATTTTTTTGAAATTTTGCGCCCCCTAAGAAAATTGCGCCCGGGGCGACCGCCCCCGAGGCCCCCCCCCGCGCTACGCCACTGGCTCGGGGTTACCACTTTCAGCGGTGAAATTTAACCCGGATACATACTCGGGATAACCGTCAGGGGGGTTAAAAGCGTTTTTTCTTTTTTCTGTAACAGTCCTTTTTATTATCATTCATAGAATCTTATGTGTAAATTCCAGACATTTTCGTTCAGTAGTTTTTTTGCAAACAGCGTTTCAAGTTTGACACTTTCAATCGTTTCTTTTTTTTTACCCGTCGCGCGGCTTGTCGGCTTTCATCTGCAGCTGGTCGGCGTTGTGATTGTCGGCTGCGCTTGGCGGCCCTCCTGCGGGTTTGCGGCGGATGTCTGGTGGGTTGGCGGCGGAGGGTGATGGGTTTGTGGCAGGCTTGTTGGCGGAATTCGGCGGCTGCTTCCCTGCACTTTGGTGGACCCTCCAGTGAATGGTGAATTCACCGCAGGGTGGGGAAACTTGATTCCCCGAAGTGTGGGGAACGACAGAGCACAAAAATGTCAGCAGCGACAGCGCTTGTTTATTGTACGTCCCATTTTATCGTACTTGTAAGACTGCGAGATAATCTCTAGAGGGCAGCAGAGATTCACCGTAAGGGGAAAAATCAGCTCTTTAAATCCTCATATTTATTGTATTGAAAAAAATAGAATAGATTTTAATCTCTCGCCGGAGTCTGGAGACGCACAGACAGACTTATTCACTAAAACGGGAATTGTAAAGAACTGATCAGGGAATCAAAAAATATATAGTAATATAGCCAAGCGGGAAAATAGCTGGCAGGGAATTATAGGGCTTATTCACTAACCTTCGAAGTTGCCACCGAATTCTCCCAAACGGTGAACTTTACCAATGGTTAATCTATTCAGAGAACGCCGAACTGCACCGTAGTGTCAGTGAAATGCCCTGATTTACGGTGATTCCGTTCAACAGGTTTAAACAGGCGAATCCAATATGATTCAATGTAAAAAAGTTATAATAATTTTTTTAAAAAAGAATATTTTTTAAAACAGCTTTTTTGCATTTTTGGACGAAATTTGTGTTTCCTTTTGTTTTTGAAAGGCATTATTTTTTATTCTGTAACAGACCTTTTTTATTCTTCTTTAAAGGACCCTCTTTTTTCTTTTAATTAGACACATTTATTGGTTTAAACACCTATTAGGCTAGGGTCAGACGAGCGTGATTTCTACGGACTGTGCGTCCGTGCACACGGACGTACGTCAGTACGGAAGACGCAGTAGTGGCCAGACAGTCCGTTTATCACTGACGTATATTTTGACGGATGTAGGAGGGAAAATAAATTAAAAAGCAAAACCATTTTGTCCGTGAAAAATGCTGGACGTATAAATGCAGTCCGTCTGACCACGTTCCATCACTCACACACAAAGCTATGCGGACGCAGCGCACTTTGTGCGGCCGTTCTAGGAGTTGTACGTTCTTGCCTGCCTTGTGTCCGTGGGCCGCGGCCGTGGTGCGTCCGTAGTTCAGTGCGGTCGTTATTCTGACTCCGATCGTTGTATAGCGATTTATCCCTTGCATAGACCTCTTTGCCTGGCCTGTATAAGTAGATGCAATCACCGAGGACAATCCTTATCAGATAGCTGAACTCACCAAAACACTGTTTCTTTCCACGACTTGCTTTATTCCGTACATCAGGTTACAGCAGATCACAGGATACAGCAGATGATGGAATGATATGTTTTATGCGGTCAAAAGATGATTCTGTCCTAACATGAGGATGAATATACATGTGCTGCTGGATAACTACACCATGCTGCAGCTCTTACAAAAAGGAAGGGTGGAACAAACACACACAGGAAGTGCATCATCATAAAGCGAGGGAGAAAAGAAGAAAAACATGTACAATACAGAAAGACCACTAGGTGGCAGCATAAGGCAACATAAGGATATCTATACACTATAAATCCCATCTAAATGAATAACTGTAACAGCACACTCCCCGTCTGGCATTGAAAATGTCACTATATATACATCATAACGGTAGTTATGCAAGCGCAAATAACGACAGTGTAATTTGCTAGATGTCTTGAAAACCTAAGTAAGTTCAGTCTCCAAGCGGTAAGAGCAAAATAAGTTCCGTGATAGGTCTGATAAAAGTCTTTACAGTTCCTTGTCTTGCGACCTTCACCTCCACCTTACGTACCTTACCATCATCGCTAGAGATGCTCTTTTTAATAAGTCCCATAGGCCACTCTATCCTTTCGGCTTGCTGGTCCTTGAGGAGAACGAGATCTCCAACTTGAACGTTCGGGTTCAGGCGTTGCCATTTCCTGCGTCCTTGCAGAGTGGAAAGATACTCCATCTTCCAACGATTCCAGAAGCAGTTGGCAAGGTGTTGTACTCGCTTCCACTGGTCGTAGCACATTTTTCCTGCTTTAAAGTTTCCAGGTGGAACAGGAACAGTCCGAGTTTCTGGGTAAGAAGAGTAGCTGGAGTAAGGATGGTTGGGTTCTCTGGATCTGTAGACACTGGAACAAGTGGTCTAGAATTGATTATGGCAGATGCTTCTGCCAGGAAGGTGATTAGAATCTCATGGGTGAGTCTTGTGGAGTTCAAGTCCATAAGCATTGAGTCCAGTATTTTACGTGTAATGCCTATCATTCTCTCCCATGAACCACCCATGTGGGAAGAATGAGGAGGATTGAAAATCCATGTACAGCCCTTTTCAGCTAACAGGTCTTGGATAGGCCTTGAGTTAAGCTGTAACTCTCGACAGGCTCCAACGAAATTAGTTCCACAATCAGATCTCAATGTCTTGACTGGACCTCTGATGGCGAGGAATCGTCTTAGGGCATTAATGAAACTTGAGGTATCCATAGATTCTATTACTTCGATGTGTACTGCACGCACACTCATACAGGTGAACATCACTGCCCATCGTTTACTATTTGCTTGGCCACCTCGAGTTCTGCGGGCTGTTACCATCCATGGTCCAAAGACGTCCAGACCGACATGAGTGAAGGGTGGGTCAGTGCTTACTCTGTCAGCTGGCAAATCTGCCATTTGCTGTTGCTGCTGTTTCCCTCTCAGTTTGCGGCACTGAACACAGCTGTGCAGTGTAGCTGTAATCTGTCTTTTTGCTCCTACAATCCAAAAGCCTGCAGCTCTTATGGCACCTTCTGTGAAGTGTCTACCTTGGTGCTTAACCCCCTCATGGTAGTGCCGTATGAGCAAAGTGGAGACGTGGTGGCGAGCAGGTATGATGAGAGGATTCTGTTCTTGCTCTCCCAACTTAGCCTTGTTTAAACGTCCACCGACCCTTAGCATGTCATTACTGTCGATGAATGGGTTCAAATTAGCAATTGGACTGTTTCTTAGAACGTCCGTCTTGTCACAAATGCATTTAATTTCTGAGCCGAAGACTTCCTGTTGTACACTGCGTATTATGATCAGTTCGCCTTCAGCAATATCCCTTGCAGAAAGAAACCTTTGGCACGTGTGCCAACCTTGACAGTGAGCCTCTGCGGGCTTCGTGTGGAAGCAGTGTGCAATATGGACTAACCTCGCGATGGTGCGTACAAGCCTTGTCCACTTGGAGAAACGTTCAAAGCGTTGACAGCCCAAGACGAGTCTTTGTGCAGTTCTGGTGAGAAGAGTCTTAACCTCAGGACGAATATCTGGATCTTCGTCAGGATTTTGAAGACCAAAGACGTCAGCTGTTGTTTCTTCTGGATGAGCCAGCAGGAAATCAGGACCTGTCAACCAAGAAGAATTTGCGAAGACACTTGTGGACACTGGCCTGGTGGCATGATCTGCAGGATTAAGTTCGGATGGAACATAATGCCATTGTTCAGGCTTAGATGTTTTCCTGATTCTTTCTACACGGTTGCTGACATAGACATAGAAACGTTTAGTCTGGTTGTATATGTAGCCTAAAACGACCTTGCTATCTGTGTAGAATTTGATGTCGTCCATCTGAACGTCTAGTTCTTGTAGTACGAAATCTGCAACTTCTACGGCTAGCACAGTCCCACAAAGTTCAAGCCTGGGAATTGTGTGTTCAGGCTTAGGTGCTAACTTAGCCTTCCCAAACAGAAATCCTATATGGGTTTGATTGGAGGAGTCTCTTACCTTAAGGTAGGCGACAGCTGCTATGGCCTCTGTAGATGCATCTGAGAAGATGTGAAGTTCCTTTCTCTGACTTGTGGCAAGAGAAGCTGGAGTGTAGCAGCGTGGTATGTGAATTCCATCTAAGGCATGTAGAGATTGCTTCCAGGAATTCCATTTTGAAAGCTTGTCTACTGGTAGTGGAGCATCCCAATCTGTAATAGTCTCTGAGAGCTGTCTAAGTAAGGATTTACCCTGTATGGTAATGGGAGCCACGAATCCCACTGGATCGTATAAACTGTTCACCACCGACAGAACACCACGTTTGGTAAATGGCTTGTCTGCAGAGCCGACTTGGAAGCCGAAGGTGTCCTTTAATAAGTTCCACCGCAGGCCTAGGCTTCTCTGTACGGGTGGCATGTCCATTCCCAGATTTAAGTCCTTAAACCCTGTGGCATAGTCACCAGGTTGAAAGGCCTTCATGACAGCAACACTATTTGAAGCGATCTTGTGTAGTCTGAGGTTAGCTTCAGAAAGCATACCTTGTGTCCTTTGGAGCAGGTCTATGGCTTCTTCATTTGTGGGTAAGGATTTAAGTCCGTCGTCCACGTAGAAGTCTCTCTCAACGAAGTGTCGAGCATCTTCTCCATACTCCTTTTCTCCGTCAAGAGCAGTCCTTCGTAGACCATATGTTGCAACAGCAGGTGAGGGACTATTTCCGAAGACGTGTACCCTCATGCGGTATTCAATCATCTCATTGTCCATGTTGTTGTCACGGTGCCACAGAAACCTCAGGAAGTCCCTATGGTCTTTTTGTACAATAAAACAATGAAACATTTGTTCAATATCAGCAGTTATGGCGACTGGCTCCCTTCTGAACCTCATGAGTACACCTACGAGGTTGTTGGTCAGGTTAGGACCAGTGAGAAGAACATCGTTCAGGGATATGCCTTGATGCTTGGCACTGGAGTCAAATACTACCCTGATTTGTTTTGGCTTACGTGGATGATATACTCCGAAGAAAGGCAGGTACCAGCACTCCTCATGTTCTCGAAGAGGTGGAGCTGGTTCAGCGTGATTATTGTCAAAGATCCTTTTCATAAAGGCGATGAAATGGTCCTTCATTTCAGGTCTGTTCTTTAGTGTTCGTTGTAGTGACTTGACTCTGGATAAAGCCTGTTCACGATTGTTTGGGAGTTTGACCCTTGCAGCACGAAGAGGTAATGGTGCTACCCAGCTGTTAGACTCATCCTTGAAGAATTCTTTGTCCATTACTTTGATAAATTCTCTGTCTTCAACTGATAAAGCTGTTTTGTTGTCATCGCTTGTAGTACAAAACACTGTGGTACCTAGGTTGTCATCACAGAGGATAGGAGTGACGTCGGACACGCAGATAATGTCAAGAGGCTTCTCCTTTACGTCATAATGGTGAGGACACGGTTTGAAGTGGGATACACGTCCGTTTCCTAACACGTGAGTTTTGAATGAGTGGATCTCAGATGACGTGTGCATTTTATCCAAGCATACATTGCCCACTATTACCCAGCCCAAGTCAAGTCTTTGTGCATAAGGGGCATCGTCTGGTCCGTCGCACTGTTCGCGTACTTTATGTACTCTGAGAATGTCTCTTCCTAGCAGGACCAAGATTTCAGCATTCATGTCCATTACTGGAATCTCATCTACAAGATGCCTTAAGTGCGGATGGTGATATGCAGCCTCTGGAGTAGGAATCTCTTCCCTTTCGTCTGGTATCTGGTCACATTCAACTAATGTTGGTAGGAGTATTCCCTCTCTCCCCTTGACGTGAGAGACCATAAACCCGTTGGCCCTTCTGCCGAAAGTCTCTACGCGACCAGAACAGGTTCTGAGAGTATACGGTGTTGCGTGTCCCTTTATGCCGAAGATCTCAAAGAATTTAGGCTTAACAAGCGATCTGTTGCTCTGTTCATCTAATATGGCATACATCTTCGTGGCTTTCTCAGGTTGACCCTCTGGGTATATCTTGACTAGGCATACCTTGGCACAGCATTTGTAATCTAAGCCTTCTCCACAGACCTCCGTGCATGAAGAAGAAATATTCCCTATAGTCGGAGCATTACCTTGTTGCTCCCCGCCATGATTTGAGACAGGTGCAGAGGTAGGTAGCTGCTGTGGGTTGTCTGGAAGTGGAGTGGGGTGCATAGCTGTAACATGTCTGTCGCTGCTGCATTCTGTGCACTTGATGACAACTTTACAGTCTTTAGCAAAATGTCCGTAAGAGGCACAGCACCTGTAGCATACCCCAAGTTTTTGAAGAATCTCCCTGCGCTCTTGTAAAGTCTTTGCCCTAAGGCCACGACATTTCTTTAAAGGGTGAGGCTTCTTGTGAATAGGGCACTGACGATTAGGGTCTTTATCGCTATCACCTGAATCCCTCTGGTTTGCACGAGAGGACACGGGTGGTGAGATGTCTGTCCTTTTAACAGATATTGTTCTATTAAAGTCTCTACGATTAGCCGCTGTGTTATCATACCTTGATGAGGATGCTGGTGATGATGATGAAGCTGGCAAGTTGGTTTCGCTGAAGCTGAAGCTGGGATCGTTTCTTGTCCAGGCTTGTTCGCTGATGAACCTGCAAAAATATGAGAATGGAGGGAAGGATACGTTATAGTCTCTTTTGTATCTTGAGCCGTGTTGCGCCCATTTCTCTTGCAGGCCGTATGGCAGTTTAGACGCCACTGGATTGACACCATGAGCAGTGTCCAGGAAGCTTAGTCCAGGTAGGCGTGGGTCTGTCTTTGCCAACTCTAGCTCCATGAGGAGATCACTCAGTTCCTGGAGCTTTCGATAGTCCTTGTTACCTATTTTTGGGAAGTTTAGTCTCTTGAACAGAGCGCCTTCTATGGCTTCAGCGCTGCCATAAGCTTGCTCAAGTCTTGCCCACGCAGCAACGAGACCTGCATCCGGGTGGTCAACATGTACTGTTCTCAGTCTTTTAACACGATCTGTGGATTCTGGCCCCAGCCACTTTATGAGCAAATCAAGTTCCTCCTTGGTAGTAAGGTTCAGATCAGCAATAGCAGCCTTGAAGGTTGATCTCCAGGCCCTGTAGCTCTCTGGACAGTCGTCGAACCTTGAGAGGCTTGTGTTAATGAGCTCTCGGCGTATCATATATCTGGCGAAGTCAGTCAAGTCTGATCTCTCACTCTTTGGTGCCAAAGTAACTTGAGGAACCGCTTGGGTGTTAAAGTTCTCTGGTGATGAAGGGTGAGGTTTACCAGGATAAAATGACGTTGCAAGAACGTTTAACCTTGGTGTAGTCTCTAAGGCTTCTGCTGGCTGTGGCTTGAGCTGCGGCTTGACACTGGGTTTCACCTTGCTGGCAGACTGAGTTGATGTGATTTGCTGCGTAGATGTTCTTGTGTTGTAGACTGGAGGAGGCTCAGGCATTTGGAGCTGAGAGGTCTCTGCGTTGAGAGTCAGAACAGTGTTGGGAGGAGGTACAGGAGATGACTGTGTATTGATGCAAATGTTATGCTTTAATACGTATTCATTAGTGCGTTCGACTGGGTCTTCCAGTTCTGCTGGGATAGGGCAGTCTGCATTAGTACTTTGTCCCATTGCTTCTTCGAGGACCTTCAGCCTCGCTACGGCACCTGCTTCCTCCTTTTCCATTTGCAGAATCTTGATTTGGGATTCTGTCTCTGCTTCTAACTCTGCTTGGCGGACTTTGCTGTGAGCTTCTAACTCTGCTTGTTTTTTAGCAAAGGAGCTTTGCACTTTCTTTGACTCCGCTTCAGCGCGGGCCTCTATTAGCTTGTCGCTTAACGTTGAATGTCTGGAGCGAGAGGATCTGGAAGAGTGTGCAGTGTGCTTGGTTGATGTGGATCTGTGCGATCTGGTCTCTTGCAGTTGAGCAATGCGGAATTCTGCCCTTTCTTTGGCAACTTGCACTAGGAGGTCTCTTTGTTGGTTTAGTGCATCAGTCTTGGTCAGTTCTGCTGAAAAGTCTTCCATATTAGAGTCCTGCAAGAAGTCTGTGTATTTTTCTGACAGCCTCTGGTAACGTTTATATGCGCAGACAGACGATCTATAGAGTCTCTTAATTCAGCTGGATGATCGTTAAAGTGTGGTAAAACTGACATGCATTGTGAAGTTCTGTCCCACAGGTCAGACAGATTGCTGGAGAGCTCATCTCTAGTGTATTCATAGTTTTCTCTGAGTTTCTGTGTCGGTTTTACTGTGCGTTTGGGTTTTACACTCTGTTCGGCAAACTCTGCAGAATCTGCTCCTTGTACGTCTGCGGTTCAGGGACATGATGAATCTGCGTCGGTTCAGCCATAATAGAGTGCACAGAACCTTGTCTGGACATTTTATACGTTTTTGCAAAAATAGTACTGTCTCTTTAAAAAGATGAACGACAGCTTAGACAGGCAGGTAACACAGTTAAATGCAGAGAAACCGTTTTCAATATTCAGTCAGATGCAGTAAGCTTGTGCGATCATGTGCTTCCCCAAGATGGCTGATGGCACTGAGCTTGATTGCAGATTAAACACACACACATGTGCTTCCATAAAATGGCCGATGGCACTGAGCTTGATTGCAGATTAAGCACACACATATATAGTAGCAGGCTGTAGGATTCTACACATCTTTTGACTGTAGGATTCTACTCATCTTTTCTTTAGGATTCTACTCATCTTTTGACTATTCTGACTCCGATCGTTGTATAGCGATTTATCCCTTGCATAGACCTCTTTGCCTGGCCTGTATAAGTAGATGCAATCACCGAGGACAATCCTTATCAGATAGCTGAACTCACCAAAACACTGTTTCTTTCCACGACTTGCTTTATTCCGTACATCAGGTTACAGCAGATCACAGGATACAGCAGATGATGGAATGATATGTTTTATGCGGTCAAAAGATGATTCTGTCCTAACATGAGGATGAATATACATGTGCTGCTGGATAACTACACCATGCTGCAGCTCTTACAAAAAGGAAGGGTGGAACAAACACACACAGGAAGTGCATCATCATAAAGCGAGGGAGAAAAGAAGAAAAACATGTACAATACAGAAAGACCACTAGGTGGCAGCATAAGGCAACATAAGGATATCTATACACTATAAATCCCATCTAAATGAATAACTGTAACAGCACAGTCGTACTTCGTGTGTCAGGCTCCAATGGGCTTTCTGTCATGCTATCACGGACGTACTTTTAGGCGCAATCACGGACGTGAAGACTACGCTCGTCTGACACCAGCCTTAGGAGAGAATAGGAGACTTCCATTTTTTTTTTTTTTTTGCAGTTCTGTGAAATTCGCCAAGGCCATCGTCACCAAAATTTGGGCGAAATAGAATCACCCAAGTGCGCTGAAGTGAAAAGCACTGAAATTTTCCTGGAGTTTTGGTGCTTTGTGAATAGACTCTCACTATATTTTGTCTAATTCTGTCCTTTTTGTTCAAATTATTGTTCACAATTCACAGTAACACCCTGCTTCCTGAATAAACCCTATGTACTGCAGCCTTCCAGGGCATCTCTGCCTCAAAATAGGTTTGCGACAAATCCTGCTTGTAGGTTATATACAGTATGTGCGTGATGAGAGTGGCGCGAGTGTCTGCTGTCAGGGCCGGATTAACATAGGGGCAGATGGAGCAGCAGCTCCAGGCCCATGCCTCAAAATAGGCCCAGAGAAAGGATAAATATGTCTGCATTTGGACCCCTGTATCTCCAGCTCCATAGCAGCTACAGGGTCACGTGAGGTATCACTGGAAAGGCCAGAGCATGATACCAAACATAACCAGGTTTTAAAGGGATACTCTAGGCAACATGACCACCTAAGCTATTTTAGGTGGTCATGATGCCCGGAGTATGCCGCCCTCTGTCTCCCCTCCCTCCGCTCGGCAGTTCAGCAGAAAAGGCTGAAAACAGCTGAGAGAGGAGGAGGACTTTACTCCGCCCTCCCAGCTGTCAGTCAGCAGAGCGGGAATCATATTTCCCGCTTCTGCCGACTTTTGCCGAGTAGGAGACGTCATCGCGCTTTCAGCTCGATGACATCTCCAACTCGCCGCAGTAGCTGGCGGCAGCGGCTGAGGGTTAGTGTTGCGCACATCCTCTTGTGCGCAACACTAATCCTCAGAGGGAGCCGGGAGGAAGCCTGCCGATTGGCTGGCTTATGTGAGAGGCGTGCATGTGCGCTTCTCACGTAAACCAGAAGGCAAGAAGAAGCAAGAAGGACGGGAGCGGAAGAGGAGGGAGGTGAGTATGAAAAAAAAAAAAGACGCCGCTGGAAACAAGCGGATTTTAGGGTAAGTATTACAGTTACACCAAAAAAAATATAACTTTTTATTAAGGGAATAGGGATAGGTTAGGATAAAAAAAACGGGGGGGGGGGTGATTTTTGAGTAGAGTGTTCCTTTAAGTACGAAAGATAAAATAATAGTTATTTCTTTTTTCCTTTTTTTTCTAACAGCAATATTTTTCACTTTTCAATTATAAAGTGAACAATGATGCTGCACTAACTAACCGTCAAATTTCTCATGTCACCAACAGGTGTGGAGGTGATGGCACAATCCATTGTTACGAATTGTTACATCTAAAACCTAAACCACTGTACTGCAGGAAAGAACACTGCAGGGACTTTGCAGCCCTGCATCACTAATCTTTACACCTCACAAGGTCAAGGGAGGAGTGCACAAGGTCAAGGGAGGAGTCATTGGACAGGTCAGAGTCTGACCTTTGCATTGATACTAAACGTGACCATGTCAAAGAAAAGTAAACTAAAAAACCCACTTTATTTAGTTTTTGTTGCAAAGCGATGGCATTGTTCATTTTTCACGTACAGTATAAGATGAACAATACCACTGCCATTACTCCCCTTCTCATTTCCCACGCTGTGAGCATGGTCAGTGGTTTATACATAGTCATAATATTCATAAAAACACATGCTCCAAAACACAAGGGAAATGTTTCCTTTTTTTAAATTTTTTGGTTAAAATTGTATATTGTCTCAGAAAAATGCAGTAACAGGTTCCCATTTCCCATTTTTTATAACAAGAATTCCCTATGGAATATATAACCACAACGGATTGGATGATAAAATGGGAAAAAAATCATTTTACACGCTTTATGATTGAAATGTGAAGGAAATTTATCACACTGTATCTTTTTTAGATATATCTGTATCTGCAATATTAAATAACCTAAAATATGTATTCATTTCACTAAATTCCAAAAAAAGTCCAACCAAAATCTTTAGCTTCAGGCCCATAGAGAGATCTTAATCTGGCCCTGTGTGCTGTATGTGAGTGTGAGCTATGAGTGATGAAACTGGTTTGAGTTGGACTGTATTTATTTATTTATAAAGTATTTTACCAGGAAGGATACATTGAGATTTGAGTAGAATGCTGTGAGTGTGGGCTTTATGTGTGTGATGAGAGTGGTATGAGTGTGAGCTGTATGTGCATGATGAGAGTGGTATGAGTGTGTGCTTTATGTTTGTGATGAGGAGTGGTATGAGTGTGAGCTGTATGTGCATGATGAGAGTGGTGTGAGTGTGGACTGTATGTGTGTGAGGATAGTGGTATGAGTGTGAGCTTTATGTGAGTGATGAGAGTGGTATGAGTGTGTGCTTTATGTTTGTGATGAGGAGTGGTATGAGTGTGAGCTGTATGTGTGTGATGAGAGTGGTATTGGTGTGAGCTGTATGTGTGTGATTAGAGTAGTATTGGTGTGAGCTGTATGTGAGTGATTAGAGTGGTATGAGTGTGAGCTGTATGTGTGTGATGAGAGTGGTATGAGTGTGAGCTGTATGTGTGTGATGAGAGTGGTATGAGTGTGAGCTGTATGTGTGTGATGAGAGTGGTATGAGTGTGAGCTGTATGTGTGTGATGAGAGTGGTATGAGTGTGAGCTGTATGTGTGTGATGAGAGTGGTATGAGTGTGAGCTGTATGTGTGTGATGAGAGTGGTATGAGTGTGAGCTGTATGTGAGTGATTAGAGTGGTATGAGTGTGAGCTGTATGTGTGTGATGAGAGTGGTATGAGTGTGAGCTGTATGTGTGTGATGAGAGTGGTATGAGTGTGAGCTGTATGTGTGTGATGAGAGTGGTATGAGTGTGAGCTGTATGTGTGTGATGAGAGTGGTATTGGTGTGAGCTGTATGTGTGTGAATGGTGTGGGCGTGGACTGTATGTGAGTGATTAGAGTGGTGTGAGTGCAGGCTGCATGTGAGTGACATGAGTATTGGTGTATGTGTGTGACGAGAGTGTGAGTTGTATGTCTGTGGTGTGAGTGTGAGCTGTATTTATTTATTTATTTATTTGAAAAGGATTTTACCAGGAAGGATACATTGAGATTTCTCTCGTTTTCAAGTATGTCCTGGGTTCGAGAACATTGAAGTGTTACGGTTGTTACAGAAATACAAAGTAATAAAATGCAAACTATTAAAAACAAAACACAAATATACAGATTAACATATCATGGGAGGGGCTAGAACCTTGGGTTAATTAAGGTGATTTGCAAAGTGGAAGCAGCTGGAAAGTAAGCTACAAATTTCTGACCAGCACTGGGTGGGTGGGGAGGGACAGGAGCAGCGCGGCGGCAGAGGGTGAAGTGAGTGTGTGATGAGAGTGGTGTGAGTGATGAGTATTGGTGTATGTGTCTGAGAGTGGTGTGAGCTGTATGTGAGTGATGAGTATTGGTGTATGTGTGTGAGATGAGAGTGGTGTGAGTGTGAGCTGTATGTGAGTGGCGAGTATTGGTGTATGTGTGTGAGAGTGGTGTGAGTGTGAGCTGTATGTGAGTGACGAGTATTGGTGCATGTGTGTGTGATGAGAGTGGTGTGAGTGTGAGCTGTATGTGTGTGATGAGAGTGGTGTGAGTGTGAGCTGTATGTGTGTGATGAGAGTGGTGTGAGTGTGAGCTGTATGTGAGTGGTGAGTATTGGTGTATGTGTGTGAGAGTGGTGTGAGTGTGAGCTGTATGTGAGTGGTGAGTATTGGTGCATGTGTGTGTGATGAGAGTGGTGTGAGTGTGAGCTGTATGTGAGTGGCGAGTATTGGTGTATGTGTGTGAGAGTGGTGTTAGTGTGAGCTGTATGTGAGTGACGAGTATTGGTGTATGTGTGTGTGAAGAGAGTGGTGTGAGTGCGGGCTGTGAGTGATGAGAGTAATGTGAGTGTATTGTGGGTTGTGTGTGTTCTGGGAGTTACATTTGGCAGTCCGTGTTCTGTCCTGGTTTAATGCTGTCGTGCCGTCCTGGGATTTTCCTTTTGTACAATAATATCTCCCACATTTGGGGACACCAAAACAGAGCCCTGACCTGGTGCTCTCTGTGTCAGCATTACAATACGATCAGAAATTCCTCCCCATAGAAGAGCAATAGTGTGATTAGGAGGAATTTCTAAATATTGTAGTGTCACAGCGAAATACTCTGTGTATACAGTATGTATTGTGTGCACTGCAGTGATGTGCAGCCAGGTGATTTCTGTGAGTACTGAGAACGGCAACAGCACCAGTGTCCTGCCCTACGGTGGTTCTGCCACTCAGGTCTGATCAGGTTCTAGCTCAATGGCGCCATTACCGTCTGGGTGGAGTAGAGGTAACATCACTGCTCTGCGTGGAGAGAGCCTGTGGAGTCATGGGTTCGATCCCGACGAGTACCTCTCCAGTAAGTGTCCTTGGGCAAGACCCCTAACGGTACATACTCGCCACACAGGACATACTTTGAAAACGAGAGAAATCTCAATGTATCCTTCCTGGTAAAATACTTTCTCCAAAAAAAATAAAAACTTACAGAGAAGACGTTACCATATGTAGTCTGCTATCATCCAGAAAGGGCGTCCAGAACCAGAATGTCAAGGAAGTCCTCTCTGCGTATGAGTTGTTAATTAAAAATACGCAAAATGATCACAATCGTTGATCGACGGTCATTTCTATTCAACGTAGAAGCGTATGTTTATATGATCTTTTACAATGTTTGACATTTACATTTTCCGTCACACTTTATATAAATATTACAGTAAAATCCGTGAGGATAATCGGGAAAAAAAATCCAGAATCCTAGAAGACTATTGGTGAGCCAAGCTGGCGTCGATAAAGTTTTGTTGAAACAATCAGAGGGTACAAAGGGAATTCCTGCCTGATTTTCTATGTTCCCACCAGCCAGCTAATGATATTCAGGATTCCCGCAGACTGTTACATGTTTCCAGAGAGCCTCGGCCCCACGAATTCCGTGCCGGTCAGGGCAGGGCCTTCCCGGCTAGCTGGTCCTTGTTAGAATCGGGCTGCTGTCAGATGCTATCGAGGCTGACGTGAATGCATCAATGTTGGCATTGACTTGGCTCCAGGTCAACATCATCAGCATCTTTCTGGCAAGGGAAAGGAGGCACTGTGCAAATATACACGTTTTTTTTTTTTTGGCTAAAAAATGACATTCTGATAGGCGTTTTGTCAATGTTTATAGAGCTCAGACAGCTAATCCTATTCTCCAGCAAGGAGTTCACGTTCTTCACTCTCGGTCTAGTAGCCTAATCTGGTGATCAGCACATGTGGAGAGGGGGGAAAAACGAGTTTAAATAGCAATGACCTCAAGGGACCTTCCTGCAGCGCGTAAAGGAGCAGTATTACCTCCAGACAGACTGCGCTTTAAAACGGGGGCCATACGTAAAGATACTCTATGCTCGCGAATGATGCCGGGAGCTTCTCCTGCCACGTCAAAGAGCATCTTCTAATTATTTAAAGGGACAGTCTACTCATCCTGACCACTTCATCGTTTTAAAGTGGCCAGGATGTGAGGAGTGCCCTCGTCCAGCTGCCCCGATCCGGTGAAATCTCAGGGTGAAGTGGAGGAGTTTCCTTCAAACCACCCATCGTCACCAGCAGCTGAGATTTTTGAGTTTCCCGACTGCCGGTCACCTGTGATGTCACACACAGAGAGCGTGGCGACATCACCCTCTGAGACCAATCACTGGGTCGAGGGACAAAAAGATGGGTAAATTTAAAAATAGTAATAAAAAAAAGATATGAGAAAATAATTGAGGCTGTCAGTTGATGATGAGGCTGTCAGTTGATGATGAGGCTGTCAGCTGATGATGAGGCTGTCAGCTGATGATGAGGCTGTCAGGGGGTCTTGTAAAATAATCTTTTATTGTGCCTACAAAGGGATCAATGTTTCAGTCCTCTGTGGACTTTTCACAAGATCTTGAGATAGCCTGGACAACACAATGTAGCCTTATCTAAACATTCCCTCCTCCACCCCATTAACTGTTAAATACTATGGGTCTATTACATTCTTAACGCAAAAACGCATGCTAAACGCGTGTTTTATTGCGCGAAGCATTAAACGTTAACGCATGAAAATCACCGCTGGAATTACATTCCTCGCGCATTTTTTCATCCGTCGGGAAATTGCACTCGTAAAACCGACGTGCAAAAAATTACCGCAATGTAATTTTTAACGTGAGCCCGTCAGAGTCCGTCATTTTTGAGGCGAGTCTGTCATTTTTGTGTGGAATGCGCACAAAATTCTTACGTTTTGACGCGAGTCCCTCATTTTTCTGCATCATTTTTGTGCGTCAGTTCCTCGTAACCGCACCCCCAACTCTCGCCTTCAGGACTTCTCCCAAGCTGCACCCCTTTCTATAGAACTCCCTCCCCCGCAACATCAGACTCTCGCCGTATCTTCAGTCCTTCAAGAAGTCTCTGAAAACACATTACTTTAGAAAAGCCTATCGGCTCACTCCGTAATCCCTCACTGTACATCTCTTGCTCCATTTTACCAATCAGCCCACATGCGCCCCACTACTACACATAATCCTGGTACCCTCACCTAGTGTGTCACCCCTCTCCTCTTAGATTGTAAGCTCTCGAGCTGGTCCTTCCCTCCTGCTGCTATTCAGTGTGTGTAACGTGTACCTATATTCGTTTTTCTGTCTCTACCATTGTACAGCACTAAGGAATTTGTTGGCGCTTTATGATTGCTTGTAAATGTAACTAACTATATAAATAAAATATATACAGTAGAATAATATATTTTTTTAAGTTATATTACACTGTATAAATATTTTTATAAATTATATTATTATACTGTATATATTTTATTGTAATGTAGTATAATATAACATATATATATACATACAGTATAATTTATAACAGAAATATATATTTAGTATATATAATTTATAATATATATCTATAAGGTGTAATATTATCATTTATAATAAACTATATATACAGTATAATAGTATAAAATATTATATATATATATACTCAAAACGGTAACCCGCCACACGGAGACTGAGTAATAATAAAAAAAAAAATCCTTTTTTTATTGATTCGACGTTTCAGTCCGCACAGGGACTTTCAGCAGGAACTGAAACTGGAACTGTGCGGACTGAAACGTCGAATCAATAAAAAAGGATTTTTTTTTTTATTATTACACAGTCTCCGTGTGGCGGGTTACCGTTTTGAGTGTATAGTGGAGACCGCTTCCCAGCACCGGAGCATGAATTCTCTTGAAAATTTAGTGCGGAGAACATGGATAAGTGTATATATATATATAATATACACTCTTTTAAGTTGTGGTGGAGGGAAAAAGATTAGATTAAAAGCCTCCACTCTGCAAATAATAAAGTTTATTATTTCAGAAATCATTTACACATCTCAGCAATTCAGAGAACTGCGTCCCAGAGCTCATGTTGTACCTTCCCCATATGCAGCACAGAACTCTGGGTAAGTCATGCAAATGACGTCTACAATTTCCCATTTTTTTGCACACTGGGTCTGTTTTTACACAGAACCCTTTAATCAATGCCACGCCATACTAGATGGCTTTTATTTAGTAGAGATCAGGTTTATGCAACAGGTCAAAGTCACTCCTGGACAGCGCTGTTTCAGGCTTATTGTGCTGCATGGGGGATGAAGCATATGAGCTCTGTGAAGCAGTTCTCTGAATTGCTGGGATGTGTAAATGACTTCTGCAATAATAAACTTTATTATCTGCTGTCTGGAGGCTTTACCTCCAACGTAATTTTAATGAGTATTGATTTGCCCTAGGGGTAAAGCAACAATCTGTAACTGGTCACGGCCTATCTCCTGCTGATGAGGGGCATAAAAAGCATGAAACAGCTGTCCAGGAGTGGCTGTGACCTATTGCATAAACCTGATCTCTGCTAAAAAATAAGCCATCTAGTATGGCGTGACATTGATTAGAGGCTCCTGTGTGAAAACAGACCCAAGATGCAAAAAAAATATCATTTACATATCTTACCCAGAGTCCTGTGCTGCATATGGGGAATGTAGCACATGAGCTCTGTGATGCAGTTCTCTGAATTGCTGGGATGTGTAAATGACTTCTGTAATAATAAACTTTAATATATGTATATATTTTAATATTCTAACATATTATTGTACTGTTTATATATTTTAAGTTATATTATTATACTGTATGTATATATTTTATAAATTTTATTATTATACTATATATATTTTTATTATAACTTGATTCACCAGGGGGCCCACAAGCCATTAAATCCACTTCTAATTGGCCTGGTGCTGACTGCCACCGAGGGCAAACAACTTATCAAGATTGATCTTGAAAAAAGTCCTCTGTGGGACTGAAACGTAGATTTTGCACTACCACAATAACATAAATATAGTTAAAAGACTCAAGGCCTTCTTGATGAGTTTTATTATAACTTACTTTAAATACATATATATACACTAAATTGCCAAAAGTATTCGCTCACCTGCCTTGACTCGCATATGAATTTAAGTGACATCCCATTCCTAATCCATAGGGTTCAATATGACGTCGCTCCACCCTTTGCAGCTATAACAGCTTCAACTCTTCTGGGAAGGCTGTCCACAAGGTTTAGGAGTGTGTTTATGGGAATTTTTGACCATTCTTCCAGAAGCGCATTTGTGAGGTCACACACTGATGTTGGACGAGAAGGCCTGGCTCTCAGTCTCTTCTCTAATTCATCCCAAAGGTGTTCTATCGGGTTGAGGTCAGGACTCTGTGCAGGCCAGTCAAGTTCATCCACACCAGACTCTGTCATCCATGTCTTTATGGACCTTGCTTTGTGTACTGGTGCACAGTCATGTTGGAAGAGGAAGGGGCCAGCTCCAAACTGTTCCCACAAAGTTGGGAGCATGGAATTGTCCAAAATGTCTTGGTATGCTGAAGCATTCAGAGTTCCTTTCACTGGAACTAAGGGGCCAAGCCCAGCTCCTAAAAAATAACCCCACACCATAATCCCCCCTCCACCAAACTTTACACTTGGCACAATGCAGTCAGACAAGTACCGTTCTCCTGACAACCACCAAAACCAGACTCATCCATCAGATTGCTAGATGGAGAAGCGCGATTCAACACTCCAGAGAACGCGTCTCCACTGCTCTAGAGTCCAGTGGCGGGTGCTTTACACCACTGCATCCGACGCTTTGCATTGCACTTGGTGATGTATGGCTTGGATGCAGCTGCTCGGCCATGGAAACCCATTCCATGAAGCTCTCTGCGCATTGTTCTTGAGCTAATCTGAAGGCCACATGAAGTTTGGAGGTCTGTAGCGATTGACTCTGCAGAAAGATGGCGACCTCTTCGCACTATGCGCCTCAGCATCCGCTGACCCCGCTCCGTCAGTTTACGTGGCCTACCACTTCGTGGCTGAGTTGCTGTTGTTCCCAAACACTTCCACGTTCTTATAATACAGCTGACAGGTGACTGTGGAATATTTAGGAGCGAGGAAATTTCACGACTGGATTTGTTGCACAGGTGGCATCCTATCACAGTTCCACGCTGGAATTCACTGAGCTCCTGAGAGCGACCCATTCTTTCACAAATGTTTGTAAAAACAGTCTGCATGCCAAGGTGCTTGATTTTTATATACCTGTGGCCATGGAAGTGATTGGAACACCTGATTCTGATTATTTGGATGGGCGAGCGAATACTTTTGGCAATATAGTGTATATATACACGTATACCGTATAATTTATAAAAAATATGTATGCATGCAATATAATAATACAACTTATATTATTATACTGTGTGCAATTATAGCTTATATATTGTATAAAATAATTTATAAATATATATACAGTATAATAAATATAATTTATAAATAAATAAATATATATATGTTATAGTGTGTTTAAAAATATGTTTTATTTTATAATTTATAAAAGACAATTATAATAAAGTGAACAATCGATGCATCGAACCCCCCCCCCGACTCCTGCAAGATTAAAAGAATTGTGTCAGCAAGTCAACACTATAAGATAGGGGGGGGGGGAGAAACAAAAAGCCTCACAGAGCTGAGAATCTGCCAAAGACCGAGGCAGGCTCCTCTTGCTGCAAATAAATATATATATATATATGGATAAGGGCTCAATGCAAGGAGTGAGAGATCTGCGCTCCAGATGTGAACCTGCACTTACACTCTGTGACACCTGCACCGAGAGAGAGAGCTCAATGTGAACAGAGAAAATCCTGTGTGTAATCTGGAATCTAAGCCTGGCGTCTCCTGCATTCTGTAAACTGGAAGGAGCTGCTGGCATGTGGGATTAATCACGGCTCATGTCATTTAGATTTCCCCATGTATCACAGGTTTATTGCACATGCCACCTATAATTTTCTGTATATACATATATCAATATGATTACACTTGCTCCAACAAGTTTATATACAAAACGCTGCTTGTGTTCCTGGGCTTTTTAGGTGGGCTGCGTCAGGGATTACGCCTCCCGGTACAGAGAAAAAATGGCTTGCACATGGCTCAACGCAATGGATACTCTATATAAGAATATATCATCACGGCTTTTATACATTGTTATTTATGGTGGAACGTGTTTTTTTTATTCAGCTTTGAGGCACCAAAAACAGCTATATGACTGGGCCCAGATTGGCTATTGGGCAATACAGCCATCATGGTCAAGAGTCACAGGTCAAACTGAGAAAATAATGGTGGCTGTGACAGTCAAGGGCTATGGCTGGATGTGTTACTGTCAGAGCGCCTCGCTGGCTGACACCGAGCCGGCACCAATCACTGGCTGGCAGTTGTCTTGGGGAGTCCCTCACAGCCACATTGCGGTAGCTCCTCGCCGGCGACCAGTTTGTGCCGCTGCCAATCCACGGTGTCCTGCGGCGTCCAGGTTTCATTCCACTTCTCCTGGAACTCCCATTGGAGCCAGGAGGAGCACCAGGCTTCGGGCCTGCGTTAGGCCCCAAGTTGGCGTCAAATGCATCTCCTGCCCCCACCAATATGGAGGTGGAGCATGACAGTCGTCAGTGCTGGCGTCTCAGCGATGAGTGGAGCCCCTGAGACCCCATGCTATACATAACAGGCCTCCTCATTCCACCAGTGCTCCAAGTTTAAAGCAGTTTCTTCTTCCTTGCAGTCCTCTCTTTTATGATTGCTCCTGCTCCTCCTGCTCGCCTGGTATTTAGACCCCAGACCAGCTTATTAGACCTTGTTTGCCAGCCGCCTGCCAAAACCTCAGCTAGGTGTATCGACCTCTCCTGCCCACCACGCTCCTTAACTATCCACTACAGAGATGTTCAGAACCTCCTTTCCCTCTATACCATCTCACGGCCAGTCCCTGACCATTGATGGGTCTGAAGATCCCTGAGTGGTCCAACACTGGTTTCCTGCAGCTATTTGGTCATTCATGACTGAACCGTCTGGCTTTAAGCCAGCACACATTGTCCGTCAACCAATTCCCAGTATAACACAGCCTAGTTTTATGTAGATATAGGTCCTCATAGTTTATAACAGGTCCTTATTGTGACCATACAAACTACGTGTTGAGGTTTTTATGAATATTATTCACAAAAACAAAACTTTGAGAAATAATGTCTATTAGTGTCTATGATTAGACACAAAAAAAGATCATTGATTGGTTGATAACAGAAGTCATTCCCCGCTGCTAAAAAAATACAAACTAGGAGAAAAAAGTATAAGCTGTGTTAGAAAAAAATCAGACTTATGAATTGCAATGCAACTCACATGTACGAGATCAACTCGGAGATACCTATAGATACCTAGAGCTTCACTTACTGATTGTATTGTGTAAAAGGACTCACGTGTTGTTGAGCAAATTTTTACTGTTTGCACTCGAACCATTGGGATGCTCAGTTGGTGTCGACGAGACTGATGTTTTAGAGTTACGCCATGTGGAAACCCTTGCCCATCACCACTAATGGGTGTCCCGTGTCTGGCTGGGGATTAAGACTCTTAACCATCTTCTCACCTAAGCTTGGTGGTGCTCAAGCAAAACACATGGTGCTCTGTTCCACTCTAACTGGTAAAAGGGAGCCGGTAAGGGAGAAAAAACCGATACGAGTTAATTTCCTGTAACGACTACCTTTCACCATACCTATTCCAACCCAACTGCTGCAATAGCTACTGGAGTCAGAATAATAGGGGGCCGCAGACAATATCTCTGCCTCCACTGTATTGGATCCTGGAGTCCATAGCACTACATTGGGATGCGCGGTTGGTGTCGACGAGACTGATGCTTTAGAGTTACGCCATGTGGAAACCCTTGACCCTGTCGTGAGCTCTGCGTGAACTCCCATTCACAGGATCCCTCAGGAGTCACGAAGGAAGCTTGGAAGTATATGAGGAACTATTTGATCCCCATCTTCCGCAGTTAATGGCCAGAGGAAACAGTGGATCGCGCTACCCTCTGCAACGTGGGATCAGAGGTAAGAAAGGGGTTTTTGAGGCATTTTTCATACTGTGTTAAGTGATTTTGCAAAATGCATAATCACTTAACACCAGGTTCTGGCAGCTTGTATTTGAGAAATACTGGCTCCAGAATAGAAGAACGCGTTACCTTGGAATAGCTTGTTCTTCTCCACCAAGGTACAACTTAATGCATCCTATACAAAGTATAGGGGCCTTTAATTGACAGCATTGAACCGCAATGACCAAGCCGCAAGCCCAGCTTGCGACAAGGTTGGAATAGCAATTCCATCAGCTAAGTGAAGAGTAGCGCCCCTCATAGGGCAATAACCTAAAGAGTAAATTGTGGTGAGTTGGCAAAATTTAGACAAAAGTAAAATCCGAAAAATCATAAAATTATATTAAGAAAAGAAGAAAAAATAATATATAATACAAAAAAATCAATTTAAAAAGTTGGTATTTTATAGACTGGTCCTCTCTGCATCTGGTTTATGGCACCTAACATCTCACTGATGTTTTGCTAACGAAACCTCGAGGTCTTTCAGGGGCACAGATTCCGTTCCATATGCGCCGTAGCCTTTAACGTCTTTGCATAGCACTAACGTGCTTCTTTTTTTTTTTTTTTTTTTACTGTTATTATTACAAACTCAGGATCATTGGAAAACAGTAAAAACAGTATTTTTTTTAAAATTTTTATTTAAAAAAACACACATTTTAATTTCCTGTTGCATTCGCGAGACTCGCAGTGGCTTTGTGTGTCCGCTTTATGGGGTTAGCAGCATTCTCATTTTTCATACCTTGCAATTACTGATAATTATGTCTAAACATTAGCATACAGATGATTGCAGACCTGTGCCAGGAGCCTTGAAAAATGTGTCTAACTTCAAAATCCTTCCTTACACTTAATTACGGATAATTGCAGGTAACTCTGGGGTTTGCACGTGTGAATTCACAGTGCGCGCATTGTGCGTGCCGTGTAATTATTGACTTCAATAACTGTCTCTTTAATCAACATATTTTCGGAAAGCTTTAAATTAAACTTTTGTAAACAGAGCTCCCGCCTTGTTAATTGTAAGGTATTAATAATACAAGATAAGCTCCACGCCGCGTTACGTGAACCCGTCCTAAATCTTTAAGCCAAATCGGTTCAAGGAGAAGGTTAAACAAAAATACGTTTCTTTAAGTGACTCGGGGGGGTTATGGCGGATACGGGTTTAGCTTAAACAGATGCATTGTGAATTATTGAATTTGAAAATTAAAAAAAATAATAATAATATTATATTTTTTACAGCATTAAAACTGACACACTGGGAAAAAAAATCCATTAATATTTTTTTTTACAGTTTTAAAAAAAATAATAAACAAATATTAAAATAAATAAAATATTAAAATGTACAAAACAATTAAATAAAACATATTTAATTTTTATTTAAAAAAATAAATAAACTGTAATTAAAAAAATAGACAATAATAATTTTTAAAAAGTTTAGAAATATATATATATATACAAAAATTTTGAAGGATGCACCCGAGGACTTTAGGTGAAAAACAGGACATTTTTTAAAATAAATAAAATAGTCATGCTGTAAGAACACCAGCGTTTCGAACAGCACGTGGTCTTTATCAATGTGTATATATATATATGTATAATTATTTAATGGTGCATTTAGTAATAAAAACTAGCAGTATATGACATTTAAATGCAATATTTAAAATACAGTTTATATAAATGAAAATGCAAAACTGATTTCTTGGGAGGAAATTATGGACCAGGGTTGAATGTAATAAAAAAAATAATAGTAATAAAATAACATGAGATCTGGTACATTTTATTGATTTTTAGCGTTGGTTTGTTTATATCAGTATTGGCGATGTTGAGGAATGAATAAAGTACAGACGGACAAATATAGATTTCTGGAAATTCAAAAAAACAGCTACAGAACTATTAGTAAATATCCCCTAATTCCTCAGTCACCGGTGATTACAGTTATTGTGTCAGGTGTGTTTGGGAATGCAATTTGCTAAAATGTACGGAAAACTGTGTGCCCCATTAATGCTCTCATGTCACTTTGACGTAGCTGGAGGTAATGCTGCTCGGTCAGGGCTCTGTACATCTGGGGTCCTACACCAGCCGAGCCATTAGAATTAACGAGTGAGGCATGGAGCATAACGACCCTATTCGTCAACACTAACAGCTCCCGTCTTATTCCAGCTGATCCACAGACGTCTCAGCGGCTTGGCCGTTATTGCTGCCTACTGCACATTTGGCTTCCTTTACTTTGTAGAGGAAGCACTAATGTGGAGGCAGCTGGAAAATAATGAGCGATTCCAAGGTTATAAAAAATTCCCGTCCTGGCACAAGCATTGGGCTCCGTTCACCAAGCGCCATACTTAATCTGACCCAACCGCTGCAATAGTGACTGGAGTCGGAATAATAGGCTGCCGCCGCCGGTATCGTATCCATGTAGACTCCATGGAGCCCAGCGTGACCCTGCCAGGAGCACTGCATGAACTCTCACTGGAGGGATCACTCAAGGGTCACAGAGTAAGTGTGGAAGGACACAGGGAACTATTTGTTCCCCGTCTTCCGCTGCTCACAGCCAGAGGAAGTGACGGGTCGCACCGTGGGAGCAGAGGTAAGAAAGGGATTGTTGAGGCATTTTTTCAAACTGTGTTAAGTGATTTTTGCAAATAATGGCTCCTGAATAGAAGAACGAGCTACCATGGAATAGCTTGTTCTCCTCCACCTACGCACAACTTAATGCCTCCTTTACAAAGTATACAAAGTATAGGGGCCTTTAATTTACGGTAAGGAGCCGCAATGACCAAGCTGAAGAAAAAAATACATATATATATATATATATACATACCAATATGTTGCCTGCCCGCTGTTGCATATGAGCCTCCGTGCAGAAATCCTAAGTAAGATAGATAGATTGAACGGATGAAGGGATGCACTGAAGGTCTTGATATTTAAAAGAAAAAATCCTTTATTGAATATCCATTAAAATAAATCCCAGACAGTAACCCTGGGTTACTGTACGGGATTTATTTTAATGGATATTCAATAAAGGATTTTTTCTTTTAAATATCAAGACCTTCAGTGCATCCCTTCATCCGTTCAATCTCATATATATATATATATATTGATATTTTGATATATGATATTTTATAGACCGGTCCTCTCTGAGTCTAACATCTCACTAATAGTTTGCTAATGAAACCTCAAGGTTTCGTATACTTTGCATAGGAAGCACTAATGTGGAGGCAGCTGGAGAATAATGAGCAATTCCAAGGTTAAAAAATTTCCCAGCACAAGCACATTGGGCTCCATTCACCAAGCGCCAGGGAAGCTGCTACAGGTGCAAGTCAACTGTGAACTCCGTGTTGTACTTGTCATCAGTGTCAGCTTGGCTCATGCCGCAGGGACTTAATGGCTAAATCTGGTTGCCATGTGCAATCAGCTACGCCTTACACTGGTAAGTCGGCAATTACAGTCGAGTTGCATTTGTCGGCATTGAATAGATTGCACCGATTCAATCATGAATGCAATGAAAGCATAGATTAAGCGTGGCGAGTAATGTTGCTCGTATCGTTTCTGATTGTCTTCACAGCTCTAGAGAAAGGTTTAAGCAAAGCCTTGAAGAAGTTGGATGATTACCTCAACACACCTCTGACGGAAGAGATTGACGCAAACAGCAGAGAGGAGCAGAAGACCTCCCGGAGAAAATTCCTGGACGGAGATGAACTCACGCTAGCAGATTGCAACCTTCTGCCCAAACTCCATGTGGTGAAGGCAAGTTTGTCGACTCTCTTGACCCATAAAATAGGACAAATATGATTATGGTCACCAACGTAGCGCCAACAGCTTCCACGTTTCTTTACCGCAGAGAGAGAATAATTACACTAGCTAAATTACAAACAAGCTTTAGAAAACAGAGAGAAGAGGTTCAGAAGACCCTGCTCAGATGAGCACAGAGGAGGAACATAGGGATAAAAGCTTGTTGTTGGCCGAGGTCACCAGGTAAAGTGTTTGTGAGAAGAAATATCGTAATGACAGGAGAGTGTAGGACTATTCATGGTGAAAATATAAGAGCATGTAGAGCCAGAGACTACACAGGGAAATAACGCTCATCTGAAAAGATGGAAAAGGTGTTCATTGCGACCGGTACTGCTCCTGAGGAGTCTCGAACATGTTAGTGGTGCGGATATATAAACAGAGAACAGACGGACATCGGAGCAATCTATATGGTGTACACAGTAGTTGTGGCAGTGGGATGAGATGTATCTCTGCTGTGAGCGGAGACAGATAACTAGTAGCTAGTGAAACACATCTATATTAAAAATAAAATCCTCTTTTAGTTGTATTATTAGGGTGTTAGTCTTATGGGTCACAGTAACGTTGTGGTATGTATATTATGCCATCAAACGTGACCTCACTATACACATTTTTACTCTTTCTAATCCATATTCTAATCATACATGTTGTACAGCTTCCCAATGACTGTATTTTTGTTTGTTGTTCTATGCATTTTTGCTACACAGTTGCTCATATTATTTGCAAAATATAAGAAGTAAGCAGGTAGTCCAATCAGTTTACAGCTTAATTTTGACGAGCGCACTGAATGGCTGCGTTCCAGTACGAGTGGGGCTTTAATCCGCTCACTGAGCACGACGATACACACATCATCCATTTCCCCGCTGTGGTGCAGACGACGTCTCTGTATGTCGTCTCTGCACAGCAGCACCGGGTCGTTCTGCTGGCGATCGCGCCGTACTCCCACAGCGGGCTGACTCCTTTGAAATCAGTCCTCGCTATGGGAATCCCCCTGCCCACTGACATCATTGAGCAGGGTGTGATGATATCAGAAACAGGGCTTCCTTTCTCCATGTTGGGAAATTCCATTACAGGAGATACAGGAGTCCTTTGGACCCCTCTACCTTTGAAACCATATGTTCCACAGAGTCTAATGTTTCTAATGTTACCAAACATGACCATATGGAGTGTAAAATGTAAAATATAAATTTATTAAATTTTATTCTGGAAAAGCAGCAACATTTTCAATTTTCAGTTAAAAAGTGAACAATATTGCTGTAATAACTCACCGTCTCATTTCCCACTCAGGGAGCAAGTATGGAGTTGATGGCGCAATACGTTATTACGCATTGTTTCATCTAAAACACAAGGTGACGCACATCTACGAGGAGAGATGGGGGTGCTTTGGACCTCTGTATCTCCAATCTTTACTCTCCACCTGGTCAATTGAGGTGTCATTGGAAAGGCCAGAGTCTGTCTTTTCCAATGATACCAAACATAATCATGTAAAATAAAAAATGAAATAGATGGCTCCTGCCAGTGGTTTTATGAAAAATCTCTTGGTATGAATGGAATAAACACATTTGACTATGGTTAACATGACATTCTCTGCTGAAACAAGACATGTTAATTTTTTTGAGTAGAATTACCACAATTCCCGAGAGCGTTTGCTTGCTTCCAGACGTGTTGTTTTGTAATATATCTCTGGTGTTTTCAACAGATTGTCGCAAAGACGTATCGCAATTATGAAATCCCCACAGAAATGACCGGAGTCTGGAGATACCTAAAGAACGCCTACGCCAGGGACGAGTTTACCAACACCTGCGCTGCCGACAAAGAAACAGAGCTGGCGTACGCCGATGTGGCAAAAAGGCTTTCCAAGTCTTAACCGGGGGAGAGGAAGGAATACTACCTGCTAAAGTGTTTCTGGCTCACAGACTGCTCTCCACATTGCCTTAGGATGCGTTCTAATGTAGCATCACCACGTCAAAGGGCAAGGCCATCCGACAGTGGCCAGATAGTGCCGAATCTGTAGCTCTCATAATCCATCGCCAACCTCGACCCTCGGGGTGGGAGTTTGTGTTGGATCATGGGAGTTAGTCCCGGATAGCCACTGGTCATGAAGATCCAAGCCCTTCCTTCTGCATCTGCTTCCAGATAGACCAGTGGTGTGATGTTTTGTAATACTCCACTGCCGGAATATTGTTTTGTGATTGTATTCAAGTTAAAAGAAAAAGACATGTGTCTCTGTAACGGGCTCAATCATACTTACGTGAAAGGTAATGAATGATATCAAGGAACCACACGTATAAAATTCAGTCATAGAATCGAATCTTAAGGCGATGCACGCTATCGAGTCAAAGTATTTTTGTAAGCAGAATCCTTTACTTATGATTTATAAAATAATGTATTATTTTGCAGATAAATTGTATGATATCCATTTATTCTTTTAAGCTCAATGATGCTATATATAAAGTTATATATTATAGATAGATTCCTAGAGGAGCCATTTTCCTTTCGTAAAATGAGTTGTTTGAGAAGATTTGTGGGCTGTGCACCTGAGACAGATAAACACGTTGATAGCTCCTGTAGCAGAGCTGGAAGTATTACCATTTCAAAGGCTTCTGCTAAACCAGGGACCTCGAAAAGCTTTCCTCACCGCCACCACACAAAACCACGATTGCCAAGATTATGCGTACCTAGCACATCTGTAAGGTCGAAATAATGGGGCAAAGTTCTAAAACAGGAGGGTATTTTCCTGGAAAACCATACAAACCATCTTCATGATGATCACCTGCAATCTTAGTCTTTATCCTCTAATTTAACCTTCACTCATAACCCTTATGGAAGAAGTTTCCAACTTTCAAGTCATGTCTGAACACCACTAGTATTATAACAGACTTCCTAAATGGGGCATCACATTCACGGGCGTTTACTGCTCCTCCTGAACACATTGAGAACATATTTATCACCCCTTGGTCTAGAACAGGGGTCTACAACCTTGGCTCTCCAGATGTTTTGGAACTACATTTCCTTTGATGTTCACTCAACCTAATGAGTCCAGAATTTAGAAAAAAAAAGAGAAGGACACACCACTATACTTCACCCAGAGTGAGTGCATTAAGGTTCGTATGTTGCCAGTCCACCATATCCTTACAACCAAATAAAAGATCTGGTCACATCAGGCAGGTATGGTGCAAATAGGAACAGGGTTTTGTTGGAAAATACAATATTTTGGTCCGATCGAAGGACCTTCATCAAGCAACCCTCCACCTAATGAGTGACTGAACATCATGAGAGGTGTCGTTCCAATACACCTGGAGGGGCCATGGTTGTTGACCACTGGTCTAGAAGCATGGGTAGTAGACTTGGGTCATTAGTACAACATCGCTGTTTTTTCTATTTCTTGATGGAAACCTTGGACAACTAGCAATGGACCCTCTTGCTTGAGTGGAAAGGAGCAGGGAAGGGATATATCAGGAACTAAAGGCACTGGTTTCTTATGATCCCAGGTAGACCACCAGTGAGAACTCTATAGTGTCTCCACCCGCCTAATCTCAGAAATGTATGTAATGGTGTAGGCTGGTTAATGTACCTGAGAGGTTAGAATCCTTGGCCCTTCAGATGTTTTGGAACTACATCTACCTTGATGCTCACCTTCTCATTAGATTGACTGAGCCTCATGGGAAATGGAGTTCCAAAACATCTAGGGGAGCCAAGGTTGTTGACCTCTGATCTAGAAGCATGATTAGTAGACTTGGGTCATTAGCACGACAGCTCTTCCTTTTCTATTCTTTGGTGGAGACCATGGACACATAGCTATGTTCCCCTTCACTTGAGTGGAAAGGATTAGGTTAGAAAGATTTCAGGAGCTAATGATACTGTTTTTTTTTATCATCCCAGGTTGACCACCAGTAGGACCACCAGATAATCTCAGAAATGTATTTAATAGCACTAGGCTGGATACAGTAACTCATGGGTCAGCAACCTTGGCCCTCCAGATGTTTTGGAACTACATCTCACTTGATGCTCACCTACTCCTTAAGTTAGCTGAGCCTCATGGGGCATGTAGATCCAAAATATCTGGAGGGTCAAGGTTGCTGAATCCTGCTGTAACTAGTATAAATTTTTCCTGGCACGCTTCAACTGGGTACTGGGTGTCAGGTGACCTTGATTCCAATCCTACAGGTAAACCTCATAGAAAACTATGAGATGATTAATAGTGCGAAGGTGGCACTGGGAGAGTCATGTGACTGGATGTACATGACCATGCAATGTAACCACAAAAAAAATCTATTGGTGAAATTACATTGAGTGTGTTTAGGGAAATTCAGCCTGGATACCATTTTTAGGGACTTCCAATATAAGATTAAATAAATAAGAAAATAGTATGATTGTTGCCTTCAAGGGCTCAGCTCCGGATCTCTGTGCTACATGTGTGTAGTAGGGTAATCAATCCACTGGTCTTTAACATATCATCCGATGCCTCGTTGGCTTCATTGTAATGTAATAAATAAAAGATAATAAATTAATTTGAGATAATATCGTTATACATTTACTTGTGACACTTTTTATTAAAATGCTGTTTATTTACTCTGTATGAAGGCCATTTTTGGTAACAGAACAAATATGCCATGGTGTAACAATTTGTACGTGATCCAACACGCAGATAGTAGCTTGAACAAGGAACAAAGATAACTCATGCATATCCTGGAGTATAAACCGAGATCTGGCACAGGAGAGGTACACATATGACGAGCAAACAGACAAAGATAGGTAATACCAAATTTAAATACTCAGACAAGCCAGGGTCAGGGAGCGAAGAAGGGAGGAACGTTGTCAAGGAACAAGCCATGAGGACAAATAACAAGAGATCAAATATAAAGCATAAACAGGAACACACCACACTGACAGGTAGCAAAACCACAGCAGGGCAAAGAGAAGTGGAGGTCCTTATAATCCCTGACTGAGAGCCTTATTGGCCAGGATATGAGAGGGATGAGCCAAGATCACTATTGGCCTGGGGATGAGAGGTATGGAACCTCTGGGTCTTGTCATAAGAGCAAGAATGCACAACATAGCACATGGTAGTGCACCTACAGTGATGCTCCACCAGAACGGATGCCAAACAGAAGCTTTGTTGGCCCCTGGAGAGATTGGAGACCTGACCAGAATAAATGCAAGACAGGAGCCTGCTGGGCCACTGGTGAGATGGGAGACCACACTAGAATCAATGCAAAAGAAGAGCTTCCCTGGAGACATGGGAGACCTGATGGGTTGCCGAGAACTCTACGATCCATCAGACAGTGTAACAAATGGAAAAACCTCCTCTATATTAACCCTTTCACCAGCAAGAGCATTTTGTTGAAAAATATCAATATAATATAATGATAATAATAATATCATTGTAACATATGTTTGAAACCTGGCATGTGTAAAATAGAAATTTTGCATGCAGATTGCTATTGCCACCGCGTTCTGATAGTCGGCTCCAGAACAGAAGAAGAATAGCTTGTTCTTCCACTCCCATGTGCAAATTAACATCTCCTATAAATGGTATAAAGGTATAGGAGACATTAATTTACAGGAGAGACACGTTATGCCTGAGCTGCAAAACAAAGCTTGTATATCTGCCTGCTGGCTCCAGATGATATCTTAACACCAAGAGGATAATAGGGCCTTGTAAGGGGTTTGGGAGAGAGAAACAAAAAACGATGGTGGACGGGTTATGGAGAGAGGCACAAAAACTGGCACAAATACATTGTGTTCGGTTGGTGGGGATGTTTCAACCTGACAAGTCCAGCACAGTGAAATCTCCTGTTTCAGTGTAAAAATATGCAAATAAGGGGGGGTAGGTAACTCGGAGGGGGAGTATCAGGGATAAGAGTTGACTTTGTTACCTTACATAGTGTCGCCATGTATTTGCAAAAATCACAGCCCACGAGCCTTATAAATCTTATGAATGTCCCAAAGTGCCCACGGATCTTGTTTGGGAGGACGCAGACTACAGGCGGTCGTCGCCTTGGTGTCGAATTGTCGGTATTGGTCCAGCATTGTGATAAGTTGATGATGAGTCGGAACCGTTTCGGTTCTCCAATTTCTAGCGAGAAGCAACAGGGCCGTGGAAACGACAATGAACATCATCTTCGCATGAGGGCGTGGGAGGTGACCCATCCCCAGTAACGATGTTTCAGGAGAGCATGAAATGGTTTGACCCAACACTTGGGTAAGTAAGGAGGTTATGTCTCTCCAGAGCGGGGTTACCGCGGGGCACTGCCACCATATGTGACCTGTCATGCCCACGGCTATCTCACACCTCCAACAAAGATCAGAGGTTTGGGTATTGAATCGATGTAACTTACTCAGTGTTAGATGCCAACAATATAACAGCTTCCTTTGCGTCTCTAACATAGTGGCGCATGTAGAGGCACCAACCAAAATACATATGCGCCTGTGCCCACTGCGAGGGAGTAAAGGTCATGGAAAGATCCTGTTCCCATTTTTTCTGGAATGCCCAACGCTTGGCACGTAGGGGGGGGGGGTAGTTAGGGTCCTGTAGAAATGCAATATGGGCTTAATGGTGGAGAGAGGGTCCAAACAGAACAGTTCAGTGTCTGAAAGGAATAGTATTGTCGAGCGTAGCCCAGAGTAGGGATGTGCATGACTTTTTTGTCATTTCGGTTTATTTCAGATTTTTTTTCATTTCGTATAATTTTGAACAGTTTTTCTTTCATTTTGGATCATTTCGATTCGGCGATTCTGATCATTTCGGCGATTTAGATCATTTTGGCATTTCGGATCATTTCGGCAATTCGGATCATTTCGGGTGATTCCGATCATTTTGGCGATTCGGATCATTTTGGGTGATTCGGGTCAGTTGGTTTTTCACTTTTTTATGAGTTATTTCGTGAGGGAGCAGATGATTGCATTTATTTTTAACTTAATGGTCACTTGAATATAAAAGTTTAATGCAATAGGTTTAAGTTGCAATAGGGTTAAACAGTCAAAAGTGTGTTGGAATACTAGATGCGAACTCGCGGTAGGTGCGACGTCAGTCGTGATGCGTAACCTTCCATCCATTGTAGCAGTTATAACCCTCAGCCGTCCTCTCTTTTTCCTGCATACAGTAAATTATTATGTGATTTTTTTAATAAAATAATTTTTATTGTGGCTCAGCTAGGAAAGAGAGTAAAGCATAGAAAATACAGAACACAAATAATGCATCACTAATATCAAACAAACAGAATGAGAACAGCAAAGCATAAGTAACACAACGCGCACCCAGTACATTACGATTCACAAGCCGACGGTATTCTTTCTCACCGCACGTTCCGGAAAGAACAATTTCCTATACATATCAATCCTGGTTTGATGTAGTGCCTACTAGGGATGTGCATGGCTGAAAAATTAGTTTTGTTTAATTTTCGCTTCGTTACATTTTTAAATCATTTCGGTTTCAGAATTTCGTAACTAATTTCGTTTCGTATTTTGTTTCGTTTCGTTTCAGATCGATTTGAAATTTCTAATTGATTCGAATTTCATATATCAATTCGATAGTTGATATCAATTCGAATTTTGGATCACTAGATTAAACCCCAATTAATTAAATTCTGCTGTTAAAAGAAAAGCTAGGGTTAAATTTTAAGCTGTGTCACAGATTTAGTATTTGAGTCAAATTAAACAGTGAAACAAAATTAATTTGTTTCATAAAGTCCTTTGCTGACTATTACTTGTATTGTAAGTTAAGATCAATTCGATAGTTGATATCAATTTGATAGTCCATTTCAAATTCCATAGTTGATATCAGTTATTCAAGTTTTATTTTTATGATGATGACACGGTGTAAAATGAAATAAATTCATTATATACCGTTTCGTTTAAAATTCGTATCGTATCGATTCGTTATATACCGTTTCGTTTCTAATTCGTATCGTATCGATTCGTTATTCGGAATTACTTCCGAATACGAATTATCAAATTTCGTTTCCAAATTCCGAATAATTCCGAAACGAATGCACATCTCTAGTGCTTACACAAAATAAAAAAAATACATGTCATCCTTAGGGCTGCCAGATCAGGCATGTATTATGTCATGCAGAGCGAGAGCACAAGGAAAAGTGCTGCCCTGCAGCATGTACAAATCACATGCTGCAGGAAGGAAATCAAGGCAGTTCATTTTTTGACTTCTTTACCGCAGCGGATGGATTCTACCTGCTGCTGGGTGGCATTTTTCCTGCACTGTCCATCGGCATGAATAAATTATACGCGTCCAGGAAAACATGGCCGACCTGGCGACCGTACTCGTCCAATTTTGTGCAACCTCCTAAACAGTTAAGAAAGCTGGAATAAAATTCTTGGTGGAAGTGGTAAAGAGGGAGAAATAGATAAAACTAAATTAAGGAACATTAGGCTGAGGCGGACAGACACAATAATTATCCGACGGGCATTAAAAGACAAGTTTTTGTGCTGAGCTCTGAACAATACTTAGGAAAGAAGAGGAGACAGAATCTTGGCCCATTGATCATTAGAAGTCAGGAGAGAAAATAAAAAAGGGGAAGCTTTCGCTGTCATTTGAGTTTCTCCATTAGTTACCTTTCCATTTATGAATTCTTTTCAACATATGGACTTTGCTATACATAACTTTAAATCACTAACATCCTTCATGGCTCTATGATTTGCTGGTTCCATATGTAGCCTCTTGGCCCACTCAATTGGCTCGGAGTCAATTCCTGTTCTTGCCCTTGGTTTACATTTTGTTACTGGGGAAAGAGAATAAGTGTATTCATCTTAAACCACCTCCATGTGGAATTCATTGTCTGTGCCAGCATTGAGGTACGGTGCAGACACACACACACACACGCAAAAAAAAAAAAAAGATATAGTGTGTCTGAGTCAATGCATTCTCTATGTACGTCCAGTTACATTTCGCATTAAAAGTAAATGCTTCTCGATGAAGGCGTGCAGGCCGGTCAATCATATACTCGCTCCGCGTCATGAAAACTCAATTAAAAAGGCAGTGTATTGGCTGGAGGTGGAGAGGGAAAAAGTAAAGAAAGCTTAGATTTTCATCAGTAACACCACTGCTACAACGTAAAACAGTCCGGCCAAAAAAAAAGTCACACACTGTGATATATGGTCGGACGGTCTTTTGCTGTGATCGCGGCATCGCATTTGCCGCAGCGTCGTTTGGATAAGCTCATACAATGTCACAGCATTTATTTGCGTCCAGACTGGCATTAATTTGTGGCCAAGATCTTGTGTTGATGATGGGAGAGTCTCAGCGCTGCGTAAAGTCTTCTCCAGCACATTATCCCAAAGATTCTCAATGGGGTTAAGGCCTGGACTGTGCGGTGGCCAATCCATGTGTGGAAATTATGTCTCATGCTCCCTGAACCACTCTTGCACAATTTGAGCCCGACGAATTGCCATCTTGGAATATGCCCGCTGTGCCATCAGGGGAGAAAAAACCCATTGATGGAAAAACCTGCTCATTCAGTATATTCAGGGAGTCACATGACCTCATTTTATGCTGAAACATATTAATCACTGCAGTAATTATCCAATGGAAGACGAGCACCTATTTGCTTAGTTACATCCAGGAGGTGACTTTTTTTGGGCCACTCAGTGTATAATTCTTCTACAATGCTTCCAGGGGACACATTTAAAATGAATGTGGATAACGATGCTGGGAGACGCATTTTACACCACATTTACCCAAATCTCAGGTCTAACCTGACATGGTAACGTTTCTCTCCGATACTATATCCTTCTTTAAACAATATTCTCCCCTCCAGCGACTTAGATGCTTTTTCGAGCCCTTGCAATCCTCTGCTAGCCAATAATGCCATCATTTTAACAATTTTCTCCTTCTTGTGGTTGTTATGGATCCCCTTGACGCAGAACAAAGCTAACGCGGGATGACATGTCATCAGAGTACGCACAGGTGTCTCAGGGAGACAGAAAAAGACTCAGGACTGTGAGGTTAGACAAAAGCATAACTTAGCCAAGGTCAATGGATACTAGAGACGCGCTAAACCGATAAGCCAGTGCCAAGGATCGAGACGTCAGAGGATAGGGAAGTCAGAAAAGCCAAAAATTCATAACTAATCGAAACAATAAAGCTGCACACGGTAGAGCTGGAAATAACAGAGAGGGCAGGGAACAAGGAGCGAGCCCAATTTAGGCTAGGGTCAGACGAAAGCATTTTTCCCCGCGAACGTGAAAAAGTGCGTCCGAACGCATTGACGTATTTTTTCACGGAATGTGCAAAAACGGTCAGACGACGTGCATTTTCGGGCGTGATTTTGTACGGATCGTCAATAAAACTCTTTTTGCGTCTGGTCGTTATGTAGGCTGGACATTAGCAGCGTCTGACATCTCCTAATCACGCGTTCAAATGCCTAAAAATGCGTTCAAATTCCACTTGCGTTGCACGGCCGGATCTTTGTGCGGCCGTACTTTGTATATTGGCCGTCATTGCCCGTCATCTGCTGCTAGTGCGGCCGTAATTATGTGCGCCAGAACGCACGTTAAAAGTGCGCTGGTCTGACCCCAGCCTAAATCAGTGCTGGTACGTGATGACCTCACTCAGCGACCCCTGGTGGTACCGAGTGATGCAATCAGTCATACAGTGTCACGCAGAGACACTCCCAGAAGGGATCAGGAATAGGAATACTGTTAACCCCTTCAAAACCAAATAATTTAAATAAATAAAAAGACAGGAACCAATGGGCTTTTTTTTGGAAAATCCTTTTTAATTAATTATACAGTAAGAGATATTTGGGAATATTCCCAATGCATTCCTTACTGTAATAACCTGTCGCCATTTTTAAATAGAATATCCCTTTAATTCTCTTTATTGACAAAAGGTCTATTAACACAAGACATTTAGCAAACAAGATGCAAAACACAGTTACTTTACACCTTTACTCTATCCGCGCTCTTCTGGCGGGGATCAGAGTCCTATAAGTAATAGAGAAGACCCAAAAAAGTGAATGTTGCATCATTACAATATTGATAACATCGATATTCAAAGGCAACACACATGGCATCCCTAGTGCCCTTTGTTGATGCCACCACAACGATTCCTTTTTATGTGGATTATTTTGTTTGCAGATACAGTATGCGAAGAAAGCTGGTGCTAGTATAATGTTGCAGCACATGAGCACCTGTGTACACATTGTGTCCGTGTGTGTGTGTCTATATATACGTACCGCCATCAGGGCTGATGTGTCTCCTGGAGTAGTGTATAATTTGTTTCTCCTGGTTTGGCAGGTGGAAGTGACTGTTTGTTTTCGGAGCCCTTCCTAGCTGGTCTAGCACCTCTACCAGATGGCATCCTGCAAGAAGCAGTCATGATGTGGACGTCTCTCCCCGTCACATCCTGTTTTAGAGGTCGATGATGGAATGTGCAGAGCCTCTTCTTGTCAGTCATGGCCTCCGAATCTTTTCCGAAAATAATGCGTTATAAAGTGTTGACTGATATCTTCGGCGTGTGTATAAAAAATCCGCTGTATTGAACCTCACTTTCTAACATTGTCAAACAGCATGTGGATACGACGAGGATTCAGATAGTCATCTCCAACAGGTGCCCACAGAACCATCAAGCAAAGACCTGATCGGAACACGTTGAGTTCAGCCCAAACACAACATATTGTAGAAGTGTTTGGTAGATCTAACATAGGGATCCGTTCAATTAGTTTGTCTTACTGTTCGAAAAAAACATTGTCTAGTTTCGGCCGATAGTTTCTTCAAAATATTGGCGGATTCAATTGAACAGAATTGGCCAAATCCATAGTCGAATACCAAACGATGTGCTTGTTTAGAAAAAAGTAGGGCCTGAAATATTCCTGAAAACCCTCCCTCCAGACATTTTTGGTCACAAAGAGTTAAATATAGACACCAGGTTCTTTTGCCCACATTAACATTGTGACAGAACGCACTGTCACTGTGCTACTTTGAGGGGGATGTGGGCTTGCCTCCTGCCTACAGACTATGGCCCAGCAGTTGAACGGGCTAAATATATCCGCGGTCGCCGGTTCCTCTGTAGCCGAGGACCTGGAAGTACTTCCGTCTACATTTTCATATTAACCCGGCTTTATTAAATGTTCAATTTCCTTCCAGAAAGTGTCTGTTTCCCTCAGGAAAATATATGTGTTAAAATAACTGGCGACAGAATTTGGGTGCTTGGAGAACTCAGAACATAATGGAGTTTCTATAATGTAATTAGGTTTGTGTAATCTGTGTTATGCAAGAATGTCATTGTCTATCTGTCTGTTGTAGGGTCCATGCGTATCTTGTTATCTTTCTGATAGGGTTAGTCTTCCAGCCTACCCTTGTCTCTGGAATGTGTTATCTGTTTATATTTGAAAAGGTTGTAAATCTGCTGACTGTAGTCTGTTAACATCCCGATTACCATTGTCCTGCCTTGTTTAGAAATGTTACATAATATTTAATTTAACTATACATAGCCTAATTAGGTTTCGCATTCCAAGAAGCAAATGTGTCCCATTATCTGTTTCAGTCTAATTAGGTTCTCCAACAGTTTCTTGGGGAGGTCTTGCATATGTAAATGACCTATATATGTAAATATATGTGTGTGTGTGTCCCTGAAAAGGCGTTCCATTCTGACCCTACATGCAGTCACGACTTATGGTGTGGGTAGCAGCTATATATGGTTTGCAGTTCCAACGAAAGGCTCCAGATCTACAGCCTCGGCTCGGGGATGCTAGCAAGGTTCTCTTCGTGTACCCGTCTTTAAGCTGTGGCTAAGGACTGGAGAAAGGCATGAGAGTCATCAGTAGGGATGAGCCGAACACCCCCGAGTTCGGTTTGCATTTGAACTCGAACTTTTCAAAAGTTCGAATTCGAACTCGAACTCACTACAAGTCAATGGGGCTGAAAATTTGTTTTTTAGATTGCCCTCCAAGAGGGCATATATGCTAGATATTTGCCATAAAAGGTGTATGGGGTCCGGGTAGTGCTCTGGGGGACAGGAAACAAGGACAAAAAGTTTAAAAAAAAAACATTTTTAAAGGGACAGTGAGTTTTCCATGAAATAAGGGTTAAAAATAAAAACGAAAAATTCCTTCAAATATCGTGCCTAGGAGGTCCCCATAACCTGCCCGTGAAGTGACGGATTTCTAGGATGTATAGAAACATTTAAAAACAATGTCCGGGTAGTGCCCTGGGGGACAGGAAACAAGGACAAAAAGTTTAAAAAAAGACGCTTTTAACCCCTTCACTGCTGACGACGTGTGGGACACGTCCTCAGTTACTCCCGCTGTATGCTGGTACGTCATCAGCTTTGCGGGACCCCCGGCGGAGATACTCGCCTCTCTGTCCGGGGTCCTGCGGCATTCTGACTTCAGCGTCTGAGGACGCTGAAGTCAAGCTCCTCCCGACGTAAATGACATCATCGCGCCATGCGCGATGACGTCATTTCCAAGCGACCCCCGGCAATGCCGGGAGATCGCCTGGAAGGGAGGGGGGCGATCTGTTCGGATCCCTCTCCCTCCCGATCAGGAGGTCCCACAAAAAAAAGCCAGGCACCGTTTAAAAGGGGAGAGTCTCCCCTTTTAAGCGGTGCCTGGCTTTAACCCCTTAGGCACCCGGTCGCACTTCGGCACCTTGCGGCGCCAAATTGCAGCCTAGCTCCGGTGGGGGCTGCCATCTTGGATCGCGGCTCCACCCTCGGGTCCCCCCTCACTGCCTGACGTCCTCACGCATAGCGTGATGACGTCAGATAGCCGGGGAACCCCTAGCAGCCCGGAATCTCCTGGTGGAGATAGTGGATTCATTTGAGGGTTCACAGAGATGATGTGAGGTTGTGTATAGAGATGCTGTGAGGCTGTGTATAGAGATGCTGTGAGGTTGTGTATAGAGATGCTGATGGGGCTGTGTATAGAGATGCTGTGAGGTTGTGTATAGAGATGCTGATGGGGTTGTGTATAGAGATGCTGTGAGGTTGTGTACAGAGATGCTGTGAGGCTGTGTTTAGAGATGCTGATGGGGTTGTGTATAGAGATGCTGTGTATAGAGATGCTGATGGGGCTGTGTATAGAGATGCTGTGAGGTTGTGTATAGAGATGCTGTGAGGTTGTGTATAGCGTTGCTGTGAGGCTGTGTATAGAGATGCTGATGGGGTTGTGTATAGAGATGCTGTGAGGTTGTGTATAGAGATGCTGTGAGGCTGTGTATAGAGATGCTGTGTATAGAGATGCTGTGAGGTTGTGTACAGAGATGCTGTGAGGCTGTGTTTAGAGATGCTGATGGGGTTGTGTATAGAGATGCTGTGTATAGAGATGCTGATGGGGCTGTGTATAGAGATGCTGTGAGGTTGTGTATAGAGATGCTGTGAGGTTGTGTATAGCGTTGCTGTGAGGCTGTGTATAGAGATGCTGATGGGGTTGTGTATAGAGATGCTGTGAGGTTGTGTATAGAGATGCTGATGGGGTTGTGTATAGAGATGCTGTGAGGTTGTGTATAGAGATGCTGATGGGGTTGTGTATAGAGATGCTTTACGCCGTTTGAGAGCACATGTCATTTAGAGGTGAGAATCTTTGCACGTAGACATTATTTTTTAATTCAATATCTAATAAACCGTTGCTTATAATATTCTGCAGTAAAGAGTCTCTTTATTTCTAGATTTTTTAGTATTTTTTAAGCAATTTTTATACTTTTTTCAAAATTTCTTTTTTTTTCAAACTCGAACCGAACACGGCAAAAAGTTCAAAGTTCGCGAACATTCGAACTGCCGATGTTCGAGTCGAACTCCGAACTGATCGAATTGAACAGCTCATCCCTAGTCATCAGGGGAACACGGGGGTCCAGCAAAGAAGTGGCATTATTTGGCAGATGTGACCCTGTTGGAGTACTGAGATCTGTTACAACTATTAATAAAATTAAGGCTTCAGCGGGATTTTCCATGTTTCCTGCACAAAGAGTCATTTATCAACTCCCTGTCAACACTTGAGGGGCTATTCACAAAGCACCGACGTTTCATCAAAATTTTGTTGCTTTTCACTCTGGTACACCTTCTATTTCACCGAAATTACGGTGAATCCACTATTCACCGTAGGGTCACCGTAGGACGGCAAAGATGGAGTCGGCGAAGCCTCATGAAAAAGTTGGAGAATGTCGCCAAAGAGCACCAACACCACTTTAGGAGCAGCAAACTGGCCTTGGCAAAATCCACTGGACAACCCAAAAAAACAAACAGTTAAGTGACTCTGCCTGTTCTCCTAACAGGTGTTTAAACCAATAAAAATGTATTAAAATGTGTCTAAATAATAAAATAATAAAAAGGTCTGCTACAGAGTAAAAAAAAATGCCTTTTAAAAAAAATTGGGATACAAAACTTCTAAAAAAATACAAACAGCCGTTCTGAAAAATAAAAAGACTTTTTGCTGAAAAGGAAAAGAATAAACGTTTTTAAAAAAAAGAAAATATTTTTTCTACATTGAATCCTATGAGATTTGCATGTTTAACTTTTGAGATTTGCGTGTTTAACCCCTTCACTGCGGAAGACGTGTGGGGAACGTCATGGGAGTCTCCCGCTATATGCCGAGGAAGTTCCCCAAACATCTTCGGCCAAGCAGGCATTCATCCGCATACTCACCTCTCTTCTCCGGGGTCCCGCGGCGATCTGACTTCATGGAAATCAGATGCTGCTTTTGAGCCCCCTCCCAGCGCGATGACATCATCACGACGGACGTGATGCCGTCAATTTCAGGCGACTCCCCGGCAAAGCCAGAAGATCGCCTGAAAGATCGAGAGGAGGCATAAGGCAAAGACAGGCACCACCGGAAAGGGCAGAGTCGACCCTTTCAAGCGATGCCTGTCTTTAACCCCTGAGGTGCCAGCCTCCGGGGCCTCTCCCCACCCACTGATGTCACCGCACATGGAGTGATGACGTCAGTGTTAGAATTAACCCCTAGCTGTCAAGGGGTTTCACTATGGAAACCCTATTGTGGAGATAGTAAGATCCGTTGGACCCCAGTATCTCCCAATCCGTGGGAGCTAAAGGTTAATTTTTAGTATCATTGGAAAGGCCAGAGCATCGTCTTTCCAATGATACCAAACAGGACCATGTTAAAATTAAAAAAATAATAAAAATAAAAATAATAATTGAAAAATATATATGTTTTAAAAAAATTAAAACGTTTTTGTGTGTTTTTTTTATTAATGCAGCAATATTGTTCTCCATTTCAATTATGATGTGAACAAGAATGCTGCACTAATGATTTTTATTTTATAGGGGTTTTAGCTAAAAATCACATAATGTCTCAGAAAAAAAGTAACGAGTTCCCATTTCTAAATTTTTTAACAAGCGCACCCCATAGAATATATAACCGCAAAGGCTCGGATGATAAAATGTGAAAAAATCATTTTACACCCTGTAGATGATTGGGATTTCACATTTTATTGCATTTTTTATTACAATATTCTGCCAGGACATGACGTATTAATTAATTAATTTATAAAGGATTTTAACAGGAAGGATACATTGAGATTTCTCTTATTTTCAAGTATGTCCTGGGTTCAAGAACATTAAAATGTTACAGTTGTTACAGAAATAAAAAGTAATACAATGCAAGATATTATAAAAACACAAATATACAGATTAACATAAAATAAATTTGTAGGAAATAGTCATTATGTTACATGTTTACAAGTGCATTTTGTATATAGTCATTATGTTACATGTTTACAGGTGCATTTTGTATATAGTCACTATGTTACATGTTTACAGGTGCATTCTGTATATAGTCACTATGTTACATGTTTACAGGTGCATTTTGTATATAGTCATTATGTTACATGTTTACAGGTGCATTTTGTATATAGTCACTATGTTACATGTTTACAGGTGCATTCTGTATATAGTCACTATGTTACATGTTTACAGGTGCATTCTGTATATAGTCACTATGTTACATGTTTACAGGTGCATTCTGTATATAGTCACTATGTTACATGTTTACAGGTGCATTCTGTATATAGTCACTAGGTTACATGTTTACAGGTGCATTCTGTATATAGTCACTATGTTACATGTTTACAGGTGCATTCTGTTTATAGTCACTATGTTACATGTTTACAGGCGCATTCTGTATATAGTCACTGTGTTACATGTTTACAGGTGCATTCTGTATATAGTCACTATGTTACATGTTTACAGGTGCATTCTGTATATAGTCACTATGTTACATGGTTACAGGTGCATTCTGTATATAGTCACTATGTTACATGTTTACAGGTGCATTCTGTATATAGTCACTATGTTACATGTTTACAGGCTCATTCTGTATATAGTCACTATGTTTCATGTTTACAGGTGCATTCTGTATATAGTCACTATGTTACATGTTTACAGGTGCATTCTGTATATAGTCACTGTGTTACATGTTTACAGGTGCATTCTGTATATAGTCACTATGTTACATGTTTACAGGTGCATTCTGTATATAGTCACTATGTTACATGGTTACAGGTGCATTCTGTATATAGTCACTATGTTACATGTTTACAGGTGCATTCTGTATATAGTCACTATGTTACATGTTTACAGGCTCATTCTGTATATAGTCACTATGTTTCATGTTTACAGGTGCATTCTGTATATAGTCACTATGTTACATGTTTACAGGTGCATTCTGTTTATAGTCACTATGTTACATGTTTACAGGTGCATTCTGTATATAGTCACTGTTTTGCATATTTACAGGTGCATTCTGTATTGAGGTATGTTAATAGGGAGCTCTTGAGTGACTTTAGACTGGCGGAAGATTTGATGGCTTCTGGAAGGTTATTCCATAACTGCGGTGCTCTGTAGGAAAATGAGGATTGAGCCACTTTCTTTTTGTATTGTGGTATTGCAAGTAAGGTGCCGGTCCTGGATCGGAGGTTAAAGGATGAGGGAGTTGCTAGAGGAAGCAGTCTATTCAGGTAGGGTGGTAGCTTCCCAGAAAAGCTCTTAAACACCAGGTTGGAAAGGTGAAGGGTGCGTTTAGACTTCAGCGACAGCCAGTTTAGCTCTTTTAACCCCTTAAGGACGGGAGTAATTTTACAACTTTGGCGCTGTTTCGGAAGTAGAAGTTTGCGGAGCTCATTTTGACCATTTTTAAGTCACGTATTATTATACCACCCAGACAATTTATATATCGTTCTTTCCGGCAGACTCGGCAGATTAATAATATATCATTATTATATGTATAGGTCATGCCCTGCCAAACTGCTCTAACAAAAAAAAAGTAAAAAAAATTGAATTTTCAATAAAATTTCAATCTTCAACAGTGTGTAAAGTTTTTACATTTTATTATCCGAGGCTCTGCGGTCATATTCTATGGGGTAGATTTGTTAAAAAAATTAGAACGGGGAAGCCATTTTTTTTTTGGGGAGAAATTGCGTGATTTTAGCTAAACCCCCCCAAAAAAAAATCATTAGTGAAGCATCATTGTTCACATTATAATTGAAATGTGAACAATAGTGCTGCATTAAAAAAAAAAACACGTATTTATTTTTTTATTATTTAATTTATTATTTTTTTATTATTTTTATTTTTACTTTTTTAAAACTTTTATTTTACTTATAACATGGTCATGTGTGATATCATTGGAAAGGCCATGCTCCGGCCTTTCCAGCAATATCATACATGACCCCCTAGCTGCCACCGATCAGGAGATAGGGGGTTCTTTGAACCCCTTTATCTCCTCTAAGGGATTTCTATAGGAAATCCCTTTGCAGCTAGGGGGTTCCCCGGATAACTGACATCATCGCGCATGGCACGATGAGTCAGTTGACCGGGGGGGACCCAGAGGTGGGGGCTGCCATCCAAGATGGCGGCCCCCACCGGAAACAGGCCGCGATCGGGCACAAATTAGTGCCCGGTCGCGACCTGGCAACTAAGGGGTTAACCCCCCATACATCGCTGGAAAGGTCAGGCTGTGACCCTTCCAGCGATGCTGGCCACAGCCGCCTGGTCCCCGGCGATCGGGAGATAGAGGCATCCAAAGGATCCCCCCTCCCCTTCAGGCGCTTCCCCTGCTCCAGCAGGGGGGACGCCTGAAACTGACGTCATCGCGCCACCGGCGCGTTGACGTCACTGCGCCGGAGGAGGGATTCACACTGATCTGACTCCGCGGGAGTCAGAGCAGCGTGGGAGCGACCGGAGGAGGTGAGTATTACCGGAGGGGGGCTGTAAACGCCGAGGACGTACATTTACGTCCTGCGGCGTCAAAGCCCGCCTAATGCAGGGCGTAAATGTACGTCCTGCGGCGTTAAGGGGTTAACATGTCACAATGGTGGGTCATGTAGTTATTTATTTATTTATAAAGTATTTTACCAGGAAGGATACATTGAGATTTCTCTGGTTTTCAAGTATGTCCTGGGTTACATTGTAGCGCAAAGCAGCAGCATGAGTTATACAATGCAGTAAGTTTATGAAAGTGCTTTTGCGGGGCAGCTGCATACACTACATCTCCGTATTCAATAGCCGGCATAAGCTTTTGTTGTACAATTTGCTTTCTTACCGCGGGGCTCATAATAATGATATATTATGAATCTGCTGAGTCTGCTGAAAAATACCTGTTTGCCATTATTTAAATCTCCTTAATTGAAAATGGCCGAACTGCTGTTGAGTACTCATTTGGGATCGAGCTGAATTAAATTGAGCCCACATACCTTGGACACATCTTTGATTGTTGGGTTCCTGTAGAGCACCAGATGAAGAAACCCATTCAAATAGAAGACAATACTGCTGAAACTCTACCAGTAATTCAAAGAGATTTGAAAAAAAGTCACCGCACGTTCGGTGACTTTTCGTTTTCTTCAATTCGGTTCCTTTTGCCGATCCCATTTCGGTGACCCTGCAGTGTATTCAGCAAACACCACAGGGTCCCCGAATTGCAGGGAAAGGCTGACGCAAACCTGACGAAAACTAACTGCAAAACCTGGCGAATGCACGCCGAAAATCCGCAAAAACATCTGGATTAACCTGCCCAAAACCATGGAAAAACCTGAGCAGGAGCCGATCGCAGCCGCAGGAAAAAACTGAGACTGCAGAAGAGGCAGTGAATAAATTAGGAAAACAGTTTGCATGAATGATTGAAAAGTGAAACGCTGTTTGCAAAGAAACTACTGAGCGAAAATGTCTGAAATTTACATATGATCCAATGAATGATAATAAAGAGGGCTGCTACAGAAAAAATAAGTAGACTTAAAAAAAAAAAAATCGGACTTTTAACCACTTCGATGCGGAGGACGCGCTCAGCGCGATCGCTGGCCCGATCGCTGGCCCCCCCGGTGCAGGCTGACATCCTCGATGTCAGCCCAGCATCCGGAACCGCCGCCGGTGAAATTAGGTGTCATCGCGGCAGCGCGATGACACCTAATTCAGGCACCCCCCCCCCACATGTGCGGAGGAGGCGCCTGAAAGGGAGGGGGGGGAGGTCCTTCGGACCTCTCTCCCTCCCGATCGGCGGCATTGCGGGGGTTGACACAGGCACCATTTGGAAGGGCACAGCCTGCCCTTCCAAATGGTACTTGGCATTAACCCCTGGGGAGCTGGATCACGAATCGGCGCTGAAAAGCGCCGGTTCGTGATCCTTTCCCGGAGCTGGCCGACATCTTGGATGTCGGCCAAGCCTCCAGGAACTCCCCCTGAGGACTGGCGTCATCGTGCATAGCACGATGATGCCAGTCCTGGAGTTAACCCCTAACTGCCACCAACGGTGGAGATAGGGAGTTCCAATGAACTCCCTATCTCCCGATCCGTGGCAGCTAGGGGTTAACGTTTGGTATTGTTGGATCGGCCAGAGCATGGCCGTTCCAACGATACCAAACTCGAATGTGAAAAAAGTTTGTAAAAATAAATAAATAAATAAAATAAAAATTAAAAAAAATTTTAAAAAAATTATAAAAAAAATAAACACTTTTTTTTGGTTTGTTAATGCAGCAATATTGTTCCCATTTCAATTATAATGTGAACAATGATGCTGCACTAACGATTTTTGTATGCGGTGCGTTTGTTAAAAATCGCGTAATTTTCCCCAAAAAAAAATGTAACGAGACCCCATCTCTAATTTTTTTAACAAGCGCACCCCATACAAAATATAACCGCAATTGCTCGCATGTTAAAATGTGAAAAAAAACACTTTACACGCTGTAAATTATTGAAAATTCATATTTTATTGCATTTTTTGTTATAATATACAGACAGGTCATGACGTATACATATAATAATGACATATTATTAATCTGCCGAGTCTGACGGAAAGAACGATATATAATATGTCTGGGTCATATACTAAAATAAGCCTTCAAAACACGTTTAAACATGATGAGCAAAACCGGTAAAAATGACCTCAGCACAGAGGCGGGAAAAGCCTAAGCAGCGAAAGGGTTAAAAAAAAATTCCAGAAAAATGCTTAAAATATCCTAAAAAATCTATAAATAAAGAGACTTTTTACTGCAGAATATAATAATAAACGGTTTATTAGATATTGAATTAAAACGGGAATATTTTTAACATTGAAGCCTATGGGATTCTCCTGAATAAACTTGCCGAATTAAACCACCGAATGGCAGGGCATTAGGGGAACCTTTCACTGCTGGTTTGTGTTCTCTGAATAGCCGAAGCAGTGCTTTTTCATGGGGATTTCTCTGCCCTCGAACAGGCACCGAACAGGCACCGTATGTGCAGGCAATTCGCTAGGATTTGACGAATTGCCTGCTCTCTGGATAGCCGAATGGCCAGGAAAGGTAACCGAACGCTGATTGTTTGGCGACACAATGGGTCTTCCTGATAACACCACCAAGACAAAAGCTAGGGGCGTATCTTGAGAGCAGGAAAGAAAATAATGGAACGAATAGTTCCACAATTGAAGAATATCATTTGACCAAGTCTAGCATGCGTCTTAGACTTTTGCTTATGAGTCCACACAGGTGGCATATAAATTTGTGAAAGAGATTGGTGGGAAGATGGCGGTGCAGATCACATGGATGTAGAGCAGATATATAAGTTCTGTTCACCTCGACTCAGTAAGTGCTTCAGATAGGGCTTCAAAGATTGTGATCATTTCAAGTCACCAACTTGAAAATCTGTATTTCCGTATCCTTCCCTTTGCTTTGACACGTTTATAATTCAAATTAATATCTGTATGTTGACTAAATGTAAATGAAAACCAGTTTGATTCTTAACTCTGGTGAGACACACGCCAATATTCATTTATTGTGAGAGAAAGGGAGGTTTTTGAGGATCCTGAGGACGAGCAACAGCACTAGTGGCCTGCTCTGCGGTGGGGTCCACTCAGGTCTCACAAGGTTTTAGCTTGTATGTGCCATTACAGGGATGAATGCTCCATATGCAAATCAGCCTGCTCTCACCCAAAAAGGGTGGCCAGTACTGACTGCCAAGGACGTCATCCCTGCAATATTAATTTATTGTTTCAGTATTCCTCTATTTCAGAGTCCCTCCGAAATTTGTCACCAGTAAAAGGTGAGTGCCCCAGTTAGATGAGGCAGTGGAGTGACGAAGGAGATCATCTTAAGGTTCTTCCAGTGGAGATCTCAGATCATCTTAGGGTTCTACAGGTGGAAATTATTTTAAGGTTTTACCAGTGGAGATCATTTTAAGGATCTACTGGTGGAGATTATTTTAAGGTTCTACGGGTGGAGATGATTTTAAGGTTCTACTGGTGGAGATTATTTTAAGGTTCTACCAGTGGAGATCATTTTAAGGTTCTACTGGTGGAAATTATTTTAAGGTTCTACCAGTGGAGATCATTTTAAGGATCTACTGGTGGAGATTATTTTAAGGTTCTACTGGTGGAGATCATCTTAAGGGTCTACTGGTAGAGATCATCTTAAGGTTCTACTGGTGAAGATTATTTTAAGGTTCTACCAGTGGAGATCATTTGAAGGTTTACTGGTGGAGATTATATTAAGGTTCTACCAGTGGAGATCATTTTATGGTTCTACCGGTGGAAATTATTTTAAGATTCTACTGCTCTACCGGAGTCTGGAGAGCACTGTCACCGGCACTGTCACTGGCATCTACTCCTTCCTTTTGAGTGTGTCTGTAAATGCAACCAGATATCGGGGGTTTTGTTCTTTTCATCCCACTTTCCCAAGACCCCTTGGGTATTGCTTGCTTGGAATAAAATGAGCATAAAATGATCTTCTGTCACGCCCTGTGCCAGGGATTTGATCCGGCGCCCGGCAGCGCTATCCTCGCTGCCCGCTGGCCGGGCGCTGAGTGAAGTACACGCTCACAGCGGACACATGGGTGGTCAGGGGGTGGGTCACGGCATGATGACGCGACACCATCAGGTTTAAAACCAGTCTGCTCGGGCAGACTCATTGCCCTGACGTGAGTTTTGCTTCCCTCGGTGCTATTAGCGATTTACCATTACGTGCATTACTTGGCTGTTGAAAACAAACCTTCTATGTGTATGACCACGACTATTTCTGAGAACCCTGTTTTGTGTATGACCATGGCTATTCCTGACAACCCTTGCTGGGTGCTACAAGATCAACTCCCTGAAGGTAGTTAGCTTTACCGACCATGAAAGGATCGGAGGGGTAGATAGTATACTGTGTACAGGGACCTGTATCGTAGACCCAAGGGGGATCCGTGACATCTTCCTTGTCATTCCACCACCCTATCTAACTGGTTGGAATGGTTAAACAACCCTCACTCAATTATGACATCCCTGTAAATAGTAGGACTTGACGGCTTGCAAGGGCGATCTAGAATGACTAAACCCAGGGCGAAATTACTAATTAATTATTAATTAGGGTCTTTAACCACACACCCCCCATCTCTCAACACGTCACTAAGAAAAAGATGAAAACAAACAAAAAAGAAGGGGCTCTATTACATTCCTTGCGCAAAAACGCTCGCGCAGCGCATTTTTTTTTGTGCGCACCGTTAAAGGTTAACGCGCGTAAACTAACGCTGGTATTACGATCCGAGCGCATTTTTTCATCCGTCCGAAAGTATCGCGAGTAAAAGATATGCGTCAAAACGAGCGTAAATTAACGCTGCGCGTAGAAATCGGTGGGCGGACTGTTTTTTCACACGATTCAGCCAATCAGAATTAAGAACCACAATTGTCTCCCGTTCAGTTTTTGCACCTGTCAAAATCAATCTGAGAATATATGCTGCAACAATAATAAAAAACACGCACAACCTCTCCATTTTATTGGTTTGGGTATGTGTAGAATGTGTAACTATACTTTGCTGTATTTTTTTTTTCGTGCTGGTGTATTTGGTTTCGGCCAGAACGTTCAGATTTGCCGTTACCACCAGCTTTTAAAAGACGTTAAAATTTGGCGCAAACGTCGTTCGTAAAAAGTTGCGCATCGATTGTAATACCATCCGCGTACCAGCGCACAAACACATTTGCGCTCACAATGTTAAGTATCGGATGCGCGCACAAACTTTCGCTTGCGCAGGGTAACTCGCTTCAGACGTTAACGCGCATTTCGTGCACGAACGTCGCACTACAACGTTCAGCGCGAAGGGTTTTTCACCTCGCGTTAATGCGTCTTTGCGCACGCGCACATTTTTGCGCGGAGAATGTAATAGAGCCCAAGATCGGTAGTTTCGAGATTTAAAAAAAAAAAAATCTTTGGGAAGACAGGCTCTTATTGAAAAGCATTTTTTTATTAAACTATAAATATGTTTTTTTTTTTGGAGTTGTGCTAAAACAGCATGTTCCGCACACAGCGCCGCCTTACAGTTAATTCACCCGTCCTTTTCTTTTCCTCCGGTTTTCAATTCGGTGCAGTCCCTGAAGGGTTCTACTTATTCTTCCAAAAAACTAGGAATGACAGCTGCATCAAATTTCTCCTTGGCTTTTTTGATTTATCAGCAACGTCGATGTTCCTACGTGTGATTTACTGCCTCGAACATACCTTGGAATGTATTTTAAAGGGATATTTGGGGGAAAAAAAATTGTTAGAAATAATAATAATAAAGATGAATGTTCCCCCTAAAAGGTTTTCCTGGTCGTGCCACTTAATTTAACATCTTAATGGTGGCATGTGGCCTTATCGGTGAACCCGGCCGTGGAACAAAAGTAACAATCATCCGTCTGAGGCCCACGTCTGACTCGGCCAAACGGTCTGAAAGCTCCACGTTGGGCTGATGTGCCGGGACATTGTACGGACTGAACTTTGTCACATTATTAAACTGTCAGCAATGCGCACCGCTTATTAAGATTCCTGGTGGGAAACGCGGCCCCCATATGGTTCCCGTTCCGTACAGGGATTATATCAACACCATTTGTACATGAATTCGGCTGAGGGAGAGAGAAGAAGAAGATGAAAAGGCATCTGCAAGAAGAAGAAATTTTTTTTAAAAAATCTCGCGTTTATGAATAGGCTTTAAAATTCGGCGTGACGGAATTTTATTTCCCGAGTGCCGCGGCCTTTTTTTAAAAATATATATATTCCGGGTAAGTGCAAAGACTTAAAAGAAAAAGCAGCGGCTGGAAATGGCAGACTTCACTTGTCAAGGTGACACGTAGGGCGTGATAAATCGGATCCCCAAATAAGTGTAACGAGTTAACATTTAACAAACAATCATTGATTAAACATCATTGGCTCCATTACATTCCTTGTGCAAAAATGCTCGCGCAGCACGTTAATTTGTGCGCTAAGCGTTAAACGTTAACGCGCATAAATTGACGCTGGTATTACAATCCGCGCACATTTTTTCATCTGTCAAAAAATAACGAGCGTAAAAAAGACACAATTCAGCCAATCAGAATTAAGAACCCCAATTGTCTCCCGTTCAGTTTTCGCGCCTGTCAAAATCAATCTGAGTATATATGCTGCAGCAGTAATAAAAACACGCACAACTTCTCCATTTTATTGTTTTGGGTATGTGTAGAATGTGTAACTATACTGTGCTGTATTGATCCATCGCTCTGCAAAGGCGCCACGGAACTTTCGTACGTAAAGTGGGCAAGTCCCGTAGCGGTGCACAATTTGCAGTTCCTACGCTACGTAAATTGTGTAAGAGCGCAACAGAAAAGCTTCAGGGACGTCCGAGATGGAACAAAAAAATCAATTGAAAAATAATGGGGCAGAAAAGCTTCAGGGACGTCCGAGTTGGAGAAAAAAAAAATCACTTGAAAAATAATGGGGCAGAGGCTGTCAGCAGTTTCTGCCCAATTATTTAAGGGTAAAAAAGGGAAATCTATTATCAATAGAGAATCCCTTTAATTGTATTATCCAACTTTTGAAGTGCTCTGGGAAAAGCCCCGTCCTACTCATTTCTCCTGATGGTCCAGTGGGTCAGTGCTCATTATCTGAATAGACTGACCATCAGGGCCGGATTAAGATCTCTATGGGGCTGGAGCTGAAGATTTTGGTGGCTTTTTTTGGGGATTTAGTAAAATGAAAACATATTTTAGGTTATTTAATAGCGCAGATACGGGTATATCTAACCAGGCAGATACGGGTATATCTAACCAGGCAGATACGGGTATATCTAACCAGGACAGATACGGGTATATCTAACCAGGCAGATACGGGTATATCTAACCAGGCAGATACGGGTATATCTAACCAGACAGATACGGGTATATCTAACCAGGCAGATACGGGTATATCTAACCAGGCAGATACGGGTATATCTAACCAGACAGATACGGGTATATCTAACCAGACAGATACGGGTATATCTAACCAGGCAGATACGGGTATATCTAACCAGACAGATACGGGTAAATCTAACCAGGCAGATACGGGTATATCTAACCAGGCAGATACGGGTATATCTAACCAGACAGATACAGGTATATCTAACCAGGCAGATACGGGTATATCTAACCAGGCAGATACAGGTATATCTAACCAGGCAGATACGGGTATATCTAACCAGGCAGATACGGCTATATCTAACCAGGCAGATACGGGTATATCTAACCAGACAGATACGGGTATATCTAACCAGGCAGATACGGGTATATCTAACCAGGCAGATACGGGTATATCTAACCAGGCAGATACGGGTATATCTAACCAGACAGATACGGGTATATCTAACCAGGCAGATACGGGTATATCTAACCAGGCAGATACGGGTATATCTAACCAGACAGATACGGGTATATCTAACCAGGCAGATACGGTATATCTAACCAGGCAGATACGGGTATATCTAACCAGGCAGATACGGGTATATCTAACCAGACAGATACGGGTATATCTAACCAGGCAGATACGGGTATATCTAACCAGACAGATACGGGTAAATCTAACCAGGCAGATACGGGTATATCTAACCAGGCAGATACGGGTAAATCTAACCAGACAGATACAGGTATATCTAACCAGGCAGATACGGGTATATCTAACCAGGCAGATACAGGTATATCTAACCAGGCAGATACGGGTATATCTAACCAGGCAGATACGGGTATATCTAACCAGGCAGATACAGGTATATCTAACCAGGCAGATACGGGTATATCTAACCAGGCAGATACGGCTATATCTAACCAGGCAGATACGGGTAAATCTAACCAGGCAGATACGGGTATAGTTAACCAGACAGATACGGCTATATCTAACCAGACAGATGCGGGTATATCTAACCAGGCAGATACGGGTATATCTAACCAGGCAGATACGGGTATATCTAACCAGACAGATACGGGTATATCTAACCAGGCAGATACGGGTATATCTAACCAGGCAGATACGGCTATATCTAACCAGGCAGATACGGGTATATCTAACCAGGCAGATACGGGTATATCTAACCAGGCAGATACGGGTATATCTAACCAGACAGATGCGGGTATATCTAACCAGGCAGATACGGGTATATCTAACCAGGCAGATACGGGTATATCTAACCAGACAGATACGGGTATATCTAACCAGACAGATACGGGTAAATCTAACCAGACAGATACAGGTATATCTAACCAGGCAGATACGGGTATATCTAACCAGGCAGATACGGGTATATCTAACCAGACAGATACGGGTATATCTAACCAGACAGATACGGGTATATCTAACCAGGCAGATACGGGTATATGTAGCCAGGCAGATACGGGTATATCTAACCAGACAGATACGGGTATATCTAACCAGGCAGATACGGGTATAGCTAACCAGACAGATACGGGTAAATCTAACCAGACAGATACAGGTATATCTAACCAGGCAGATACGGGTATATCTAACCAGGCAGATACGGGTATATCTAACCAGGCAGATACGGGTATATCTAACCAGACAGATACGGGTATATCTAACCAGGCAGATACGGGTATATCTAACCAGGCAGATACGGGTATATCTAACCAGACAGATACGGGTATATCTAACCAGGCAGATACGGGTATATCTAACCAGACAGATACGGGTATATCTAACCAGGCAGATACGGGTATATCTAACCAGGCAGATACGGGTATATCTAACCAGACAGATACGGGTATATCTAACCAGGCAGATACGGGTATATCTAACCAGACAGTTACGGGTATATCTAACCAGGCAGATACGGGTATATCTAACCAGGCAGATACGGGTAAATCTAACCAGGCAGTGAGGACATTTCCATTCAGATTTCAATCATTTACAGCGTGGATCCCCCCCCCCCCCACACACACACACACATTTTATCATCCAAACCTTTGTGATTATATATTCTATGGGGCATTCTTTTTTTTTAAAAAAAAAATAATAATAATTGAAATGTTCCTGTATTTTTCTGAGAAAATACACAATTTTGACAAGAACTGAAAAAAAAAAATGAAAATTTTCCCTTGTGTTTTGGAAGATGTTTTTTATGAATAATATGACTATGAATAAAACACTGACCTTGCTCCCAGCGTGGGAAATGAGAAGGTGAGTAGTGGCAGTGGTATTGCTCATTTTATACGTGACAAATGGACAATGCCATTGCTTTGGAAATATAAATAGCTTTTTGGTTTTTTTATTTCTTCTTGTAGATGTTTGCATGGTCATGTCTGATATCATTGCAAAGGCCAGACTCTGGACTGACCTGTCCAATGACGCCTCACTTAACCTTGTGCGGTGTAAAGATTAGAGGCTAGTGCTCCTCGCTGCAGGGCGGCGCTTTAGGTTTCTTGTTGGAACAATGCGTAATAATGAATTGTGCCATCGTCTCCACACTTGTTGGTTACATTTATTTATAAAGTATTTTACCAGGAAGGATACATTGAGATTTCTCTTGTTTTCAAGTATGTCCTGGGTTCAAGAACATTGAAATGTTACAGAAATAAAAAGTAATATGAGAAGTGAGATGGCGCAGCATCATTGTTCGCTTTGTAATTGAAAAGTGAACAATACTGCATTGTTAGAAATATTTTTATTTTATTTTTTGTTACATAAAACCTGGTATTAATGGAAAGGTCATGCTCTGGCCTTTCCAGTGATACCTCGCAAATGTCGCTGTAGTTGATATGGAGAAATGGGGGTTGAAATGCCCATCAAGGCAGGCATAGTTATCCTTTCTCTGGGCCTTATATGGGGCACAGGCCTGGAGCTGCTGCTGCTCCAATAGCCCCTATGTTAATCCGGCCCTGTTAACCCATACCTCTCTATGGGATAATTTCACTGCTGTCAAAGGTCGACAAATTGTGGCTATCTGTGGTGAACCCCACCGTATTTCACTGTCAATTCATCAGTGTTTGGCGACTCGACAGCTTTCTGAATAGACGAACTGCCACGAAATAGCACCGTACGGTGAAATTCAACGTTTGGTGCAATTCGGTGGCAAGTTTGTCACTTATTGAATAACACTTTAAGGGTTATAATATTTAATATGTGGGTAAAAGCTTCTTGATCCAAGGAGAAATCTGACGCCATCTGGGGTCAAGAAGGAAATTTCCCAGTATGTTGCATATTGGTGAGCGCTTCATACGAGCTTTTTTTGCTTTTTTTGGATCAACAGCAGTAGGTGAGGTGTGAAAGGCTGAACCCGATGGACGCATGTCTTTTTCCAGGCTGTGTAACCATGTGTATGTGTTTTACGATCGAGGGAAGTTTAAAAATGAGAAGAAAAAAAAGCCCCGGAACATTCTGTTGTTCTTATTTGTTGGCAGCACTAAAAGAGGAGATAATTCACAGCGATAACCTGGCACCACGTTTAAAATAATATAAATAAAATCGCTTCAAGGCTGTTTTCTTTAGATTTAACAATATATTTTGGCTCCTGCTGCGTTTCGGGCCTACTCCTTTTAACGACCGTCCTGACTGGGCCTTATTTCTACCGTATTGTGAAACAACTCCCAGGACTTTGTGCCAAAACTTTTTAGCTTTTTTTTTCCAGATCCATCACTCCGAGTTAACTTCACCAGTTTTCTGCTAAAGAGCCGGGGGAAATTGTTTATGACAGAGAAGTAGAAAAAAAACGAGCCGTGCGTGCGAGCGGAGGTCATAAATAACTTTAAAAAAAAAACGTGAATGGGAAAGACAAGGTTGTTTGAAGAGGTTATTTTAGTCACCGCGAGCTGTACTTAAAACATATTTTTTTTTCAGATAGCCGTAATGGGAGAGCTTGATGAAGAAGATCCTCCACAAACCCTACTGAGATACAGACCTCAAAGACCGGTAATGGGCCATGGTTTGTGTCAATCCATACTTATATTACCCTCTGAATATTCTGTCGAGCATCAGGTATTACATTGGACAAGCTCAGTCCATGTTCACTCTCCACATGCATCGCTTACTGGGGGTCATCATGCAGCACTACTCAATTGGCCGTATGGTGACTGTCATGCCCCGTGATTTAGGTTTTATTTGTATATTTTAATGGTATGTATTGAATCTGCCTTTTACTGCTTACAGTTATGATTTCATAGCTATTTTGTTCCTGCTGGGTCACCATAGCCTTGCTGCATCTAGCTAGCTCCGCCCCTTTTTCCTCAGGCTAGTTTCTGAGGTAATAATTACTGGTCACCTAGCAGCCATCTTAGCTCTATGCTGACAGAGCGAATGCCTTTTCACCTGCATTGCTGAACGCTATTACAAAGATTGTCAGTCTGATCATTAAAGGTTTCAACTGGATTCATCTTTCTACGTGTCAGTTTTGCAGAGTTGACGCTGTCTGCCGAACTTTCATCGTATGAGTACTGGTCAAATACAGACTTAGAGTCAGTCTCAAGCACCTACGCCTCACAGCTTTGCTAGCGAGGCAGAAAAGTGAGGTTGACGTGCTGGGTCATCACTCAGCGCATTGGCTGCCAATAAGCTGTTTCGTGTGGCGGTTCTTCCACTCAAAGCTGCCACTCATTCGGGGCAGCACGCCACGTGAAGTAGGTGATAGAGAAACGTTTAAGGGGCATCCCACCAATTTTCATTATTTATCAGGTCTATTCAGTAAAGGTGGAACTCAGGAGAATTGGCAGGAGAAGTGAAAAATCCAGGTCAAAATAGCCAAACCAGAAAAATTCTCCCATTTATCTCACTTTCCAAATCGACTATTTGGTCTAGATTGTTCACTTCTTCTTCCAATTCTCCTGAGCTTCACCTTTTAGTGAATAGACCTGTATGTGTCCGGGTGATTCTCTGTCAAATGAACCCTATATGTGTTAAGCAAATCAAGTGCACATTAATGCCAAAATCTGTACAGGTTGAGTATGCCTTTTCGGAAATGTTCGGCGCCAGAAGTATTTTGGAGTTGGTATTTTTGTAGATCTTGGCGATGGGTCCCAAGTTTAAACACGAAATTCATTTATGTTTCATACATACAGCCTGAAGGACATTTTATAAAATGATTTTAAACATATTGTCCTCGTCACGTTAGGTCGGGAGTGGGATTTTACAGTTTTGGTTTCATATCGGAACTCCAAAAAATGTGTGATTTTGGGATATTTTGGAATTCTAGGTAAGGGATACTTGACCTGTGTGTACATGTTTGTGGAGGTGAACATAAGAAGTTATTGACCTGGAAATGAATCATTTTTGTTGGAGAATTGGAGTTACCTGATGACTCTGAGCCGTATAAGGACAATACAGCCATTTTGAATTATTTGAAAATGGAGTTTTACAGTAGTCCAAGGAGAAAGGTTATCGGCTTGTGCCAAATTCACCATATAGAGCAGGGATTTCAAACTCTGGCCCTCCCAGATGCTTCTAAACTACAACTCCCACGAGTCTCTGTCCATCTGTTGCATCCAAACTATTATGGGATTTGGATGCCATCAACATCTAGGGAGACGGAGTTTGAGATTCCAGGTTTCGTGGCTCCCTTTTATGGCATAAACTGGAAATCTTGGTGAGATCCAATACTTGTTTTTTAAGGACTTGACCCCTGATTACCGCCGTTTTTCAGTAGTTGATGGGATTTATAATCCTCAAAGCAGCCATACGAACGTACAGCGCAGACACGCGTTCGCCACCGCCATTCTCATATGTCTTGCAGAGCCCTAGACACATTTTTCTACGCTATTGTTTTCATATAGTTGTAAAACCATAACAACTGTCAGCCATCATTGAACAGGAGACATAGAGTAAACACAGCCAACTGCTCTCATTTGCTTTTAATCACCTCCAATGCATTCCTAGTTTTCACCAGACTCAGGCCTGGCATTGGAACAAATGACTTCCATATTTTCTATAAAATCTGCCGGCAGCGCTCCATTTAAAAAACACATAGATCACAAGGGAAGCTAATGGGAAGAATTTGTAAATATGTAGGTGACAGCTGTACGTACGTAGATGAAAAAATATGGATAAAGGGATTGACAGGGATTAGACAGAGAGACAGGCAGGGGAAGATAAACAAAGAAACAGAAATGGAGAAAACAAAAGGTACGGACAGACAGTGGCACACATAGATAGGCAGACAATACACAGTGAGTGATAGACACTCCATATGGACAAAGTATTGGGACGCACCTCTTAATGATTGAATTCAGGTGTTTCAATTAGCCCATTGTCACAGGTGTATAAAATCGCGCCCCAAGCCGTGTAGTCCGCATTGACAAACATGGGTGGTTGTGAAGAGCTCAGAGAATTCATGTGTGGTACTGTGATAGTAGCCATATTTGCACTAAGGCAGTTGGTGAAATGTCATCCCGGCCAGATATTCCGCGTTCACCTGTGAGTGTTATTATTGGAAAGTGAAAGCGTTTAGGAACGGCGGCAGCTCAGCCACAAAGCGGAAGACCACATTATGTCACAGAGAAGGGTCACCGAGTGCCTAGGCACATGTTATGAAAAAGTCGCCAACGCTCTGCTGATTTTGTGGCTAAAGAGTTCCAAACGTCCACTGGCATTAATATCAGCACGAAAACTGTGCGATGGCGGGAGCTTCGTGCAATGGGTTTCCATGGCTGGGAAGCTGCATGCAAACCTCACGTCACCAAGTACAATGGCAAGCGTTGGATGGATTGGTGTATGCCACCACTGGATTCTGGAGTGTTCTGTAGACTGACAAATCCCATTTCTCTGTTTGGCAGTCTGATGGTTGAGTATGGGTATGGTTGAGTATGGGTTTGCGGATACCAGAAGAACATTACCTGCCTGACTGCATTGTGCAAACTGTAACATTTGGTGAACGAGACGTGATAATGGTATGGGGCCGGGTTTCGGAGATTGGGCTTGACCCATTACTTCCATCAAAGGGAAATCTTAATGCTTCATTATACCAAGACATTTTGGACAATACTGTGCTTCCAACTTTGTGGGAACAGTTTTGAGAAGGCCCTTTTCTATTCCATATGACTGTGCCCAGTGCCCCATATGACTGTGCCCCAGCCATAAAGATATGGCGGGATGAGTTTGCTGTGGAAAAACTTGACTGGCCTTACGGAGCCCTGACCTCAGCCCAATCCAACACCGTTGAGATGAACTGAAGCAGAGATTGCGAGCCAGGCCTTCTTGTCCAACATTAGTGCCTGACCTCATAAATGCTCTACTGATCCACACTCTTCCTACAATGCCTTACGTCTGGAGAATGGTAAGCTGTGGCGCTCTTCTCTGTCAGGCGTGGCGTGTGGAGGCGAGCAGGATTGAGTCCAGTGTGTGGTGATAATGAGGAGGCCAGGCAGGTTCCAGTGCAAATAATAATTTTTATTTAGAAGCAAAAGGGTAAAACAGAAAAGCAAAGGAGAAATATTAAAAAGGGTATATTTAAAAAGAGTATATTTAAAAGGAAACAAAATAGCAAAACAAGAGGACATAGTCTTAGATTAGAGGGGCAAAGGTTTAAAAGTAACATCAGGAAGCATTATTTTACTGAGAGGGTGGTGGATACATGGAACAGTCTTCCAGTAGAAGTGGTAGAGGCCAAAACAGTAATTGAATTTAAGCAAGCATGGGATAGGCATAAGGCTATCCTAAACAAAAGATAAATCCAGGTAAAGTATCCATGTAATTGGGCAGACTAGATGGGCCGAAAGGTTCTTATCTGCCGACATTTTTCTATGTTTCTATGTTTCTAAATAGAGGTGACTGGACACGAAGAAAAGGGCTAGACAGAAAGCTAACCAAACAGGAGCAAGACAGATTGGAAATAACAAAGAGGTAAGACAAGAAAGAAATAACGAAGAGGCGAGACAAGAAGGTAATAACTAAAAGGTGAGACAAGAAGGTAATAACTAAGAGGCGAGACAAGAAGGTAATAACTAAGAGGCGAGACAAGAGGGTAATAACTAATAGGCGAGACAAGAAGGTAATAACTAAGAGGGGAGACAAAGAGGTAATAACTAAGAGGTGAAACAAGAAGGTAATAACTAAGAGGCGAGACAAGAGGGTAATAACTAAGAGGCGAGACAAGAAGGTAATAACTAATAGGCGAGACAAGAAGGTAATAACTAAGAGGGGAGACAAGGAGGTAATAACTAAGAGGAGAGACAAGAAGGTAATAACTAAGAGGCGAGACAAGAAGGTAATAACTAAGAGGCGAGACAAGAAGGTAATAACTAAGAGGTGAAACAAGAAGGTAATAACTAAGAGGCGAGACAAGAAGGTAATAACTAAGAGGGGAGACAAGGAGGTAATAGGGATGTGCGTTTCGGGTTTCGGAATTTCGGAATTTTCACGAAATTTCCCGATTCGTGTTTTCGGATGCGGCCGATTTTCCGAAAATTTTTAGATCTGAAAATGTCAGATCCGAAAAGTTTTCCGAGCCAAAACGATTTTTTTTTTTTGAATTTTCGAATGTACTTGAAATGTGTCAAATCGAAATTTATTGCTTTGAAACGAGAACAGACGTTCCGAAAAAAACGAAAATTTTCGAAAATACGAAAAGTAAATACAAATATGAGCTAAGTGACACGAAAATACGGAAAATGGTCGAAATTCCGAAAAATGTACACGAAAAACGAGTCGAGCCGAACCGAATTGAAACAGAAATCGGTCGAAACAAGCCGAATCGAAAAGTTTAAAAATCCGAAAAATCGAATCGAATCGAACCGAAAAAAAAATCGGTGCACAAGCCTAGGAGGTAATAACTAAGAGGGGAAACAAGAAGGTAATAACTAAGAGGTGAAACAATAAGGTAATAACTAAGAGGGGAGACAAGAAGGTAATAACTAAGAGGCGAGACAAGAAGGTAAAAACAACTAAGAGGGAAGACAAGAAGGTAATAACTAAGAGGCGAGACAAGAAGGTAATAACTAAGAGGCGAGACAAGAAGGTAATATCTAAGAGGCGAGACAAGAAGGTAATAACTAAGAGGCGAGACAAGAAGGTAATAACTAAGAGGGGAGACAAGAAGGTAATAACTAAGAGGCGAGACAAGAAGGTAATAACTAAGAGGCGAGACAAGAAGGTAATATCTAAGAGGCGAGACAAGAAGGTAATAACTAAGAGGCGAGACAAGAAGGTAATAACTAAGAGGGGAGACAAGAAGGTAATAACTAAGAGGCGAGACAAGAAGGTAATAACTAAGAGGTGAGACAAGAAGGTAATAACTAAGAGGGGAGACAAGAAGGTAATAACTAAGAGGCAAGACAAGAAGGTAATAACTAAGAGGCGAGACAAGAAGGTAATAACTAAGAGGCGAGACAAGAAGGTAATAACTAAGAGGTGAGATAAGAAGGTAATAACTAAGAGGCGAGACAAGAAGGTAGTAACTAAGAGGGGAGACAAGAAGGTAATAACTAAGAGGTGAGATAAGAAGGTAATAACTAAGAGGGGAGACAAGGAGGTAATGACTAAGAGGTGAGATAAGAAGGTAATAACTAAGAGGGGAGACAAGAAGGTAATAACTAAGAGGTGAGATAAGAAGGTAATAACTAAGAGGGGAGACAAGGAGGTAATAACTAAGAGGTGAGACAAGAAGGTAATAACTAAGAGGTGAGACAAGAAGGTAATAACTAAGAGGCAAGACAAGAAGGTAGTAACTAAGAGGGAAGACAAGAAGGTAATAACTAAGAGGGGAGACAAGAAGGTAATAACTAAGAGGTGAGATAAGAAGGTAATAACTAAGAGGGGAGACAAGAAGGTAATAACTAAGAGGTGAGATAAGAAGGTAATAACTAAGAGGGGAGACAAGAAGGTAATAACTAAGAGGTGAGATAAGAAGGTAATAACTAAGAGGCGAGACAAGAAGGTAATAACTAAGAGGGGAGACAAGAAGGTAATAACTAAGAGGTGAGACAAGAAGGTAATAACTAAGAGGTGAGACAAGAAGGTAATAACTAAGAGGTGAGACAAGAAGGTAATAACTAAGAGGTGAGAGAAGGAGGTAATAACTAAGAGGTGAGATAAGAAGGTAATAACTAAGAGGGGAGACAAGAAGGTAATAACTAAGAGGCAAGACAAGAAGATATTAATTATTATACCTTCTTGTAATTATAACGATTAAAAAATAAATCGCAGCAAAACTGCCAAAATTATCGGATGCGATAATTTCAGCAGGTCCCGGTGGCTTATCGATGAGATCCAATTCGATAAGCCACCAGGAACCATCTGAAATTATTGGATCCGATCCGATAAATTATAGGATTGGATCTGATAAATATCGCATCTGATAAACTGCCGCAAACCCACTGAACGCGTCCGGAAAAAGCTGACGATCTGCCGAAGATGGTGCCAATCAGCTGCCGGAAGCCAACAAACGGAATAAGAAAACAATACGATTGAAAGTGTCAAATTTGAAAAGCTGTTTGCAAAAAAACTACTGAACGAAAATGCCTGGAATTTACATATAAGGTCATATGAATGATAATATAAAGGTCTGTTACAGAAAAAAGAAAAAACGCTATTTAAAAAAAAATGCCAGAAAAATGCCAGATTCTTTTTTAAAAAATAAATAAATAAAGAGACTTTTTGCTGCAAATTAAAAGAATAAATGGTTGATTAGATATTGAATAAAAACGGGAATACTTTTAATATTGAAACCTATGGGATTCGCCTAAATAAACCTGCCGAATGAAACCACCGAACAGCAGGGCACTTCATTGACATTTCTAGGCTGTTTGGTGTCTCTGAATAGCTTAACCATTGCTTCGCTATGGGGGATTTCACTGCCGTCGAACAGGCACCGTATTTCGCTGGCAATTTGCCAACATTTGGCGAACTGCCTGCTCTCTGAATAGCCGAACTGCCTGTTCGGTGCAATTTCTTGGCCAGATCAGCTGTCTCTGAATTACCCTGTAACAATATTCATTCTCTACATAGTAATTCAAGCACAGCGCATAGAGTGAAAAAAAATTCAATAAATTCACTTCGCTTTGTTTTTTTTTAAATTGCGCGAAGCGAAGGTAACTGACGCGTCCAGGATAATGAATTTGTTCAAGTGCCAGTGAAATTAATATTCGACGCAGATGTAAATATTTTGATACCTGGCCTGTTCGCATAAAGAGCTGCTTGTGCAGGAAGACTAACCTTGCTTTAGTATAAATATATATAAAAAAAAAAACATAAATAAATAAAGATTTAAAAAAAAAATCTCAAATCTAGAGAAATGCCAGCTTGGCACAAATTTACTGGCAAAAAAAAAAAAAGATTTTTGCCATAATGAATCTTGACTCGAGTGATATGCCTGCCCGATGCGCACCTTTCCAAACATACCCAAATGGAAATTAAGAATTTCCAAACATCGAGGCAGCAGACGGGCTCGTTGGGTTGCGGGTGAATAAAATGGATGTTAAATAAGGCGATCTTTTGTTTTGGCCTGCGTTTCAGTGCGCTTTGTGTTAATTCACTGAGGTGAACAGTTCCAGAAATCCCTGTATTGAGAACATGTGAGCGATTTTGGCCCGTTTTACCCTTTCATACCGCGTAAAAGCCAACGCGCTGGCTACTGTTCTGTGTACCGTACTGTATCGCTGTATCAATAAACAGCTGCAAAGTGAAATTAGTGCTGTTTACTGTCAAATTAACATGGATATCGATACCCTCTGTTTTGTTTTACAGGTTCTGCACCATCTACATTGGAACCAGCCACGTGAAATGAGAGTGGACAGCTCCCGGTGCACCATGGTCTCTCTGATCAAAACCTAGGAAAACCTTGTTTGTCTTACAAGATAAACAGTATCTTTCCTGGTTCACAAGTTCCAAGTTAAAAAAAGAAAAAAAAGCTATTACTTTTCCACCAGATGCTTTTTATTTTGACTTTTTGTTTTATATATAGGCCTGCATCGTATTTTTTTTTCATTCAGTTGTTTCCTTTGCCGGATGACGACCAGAAACGACACATTACGAGTGAACCACCGACAAGATTGTGGGCGAATTTAAAGAAAGCAAACATTATTTCAGCTTCAAAACTCGTTTGGTTCTTGCACGTTGGGAGGTGTCAGGGCCGCTGGCCTGCCGGCACCAGGTGCGGCCACCTCTCCGCCTTCCTGGCGTTTCTGCCCGGGTTGCGGCGAGGTGGCCTGACCAGGTGTCCTGCAGTCCCTTGTGGCCAAGGGTGTTTGGCTCACCTCCTCGACGTGTCGCCAGGCCCCGGGGAGGTCGAGTGCCGGCTCCGCCATTGCCAGCTCCCCTGCCGCTGGCTGGTGGCCTTCGCCGCAGTGACAGGCTTTGGGCCTTGCATAGGCCTCTGACCAGGCGCGCACGTGCGACTGGTCTCCAGGAAAATGGCGTCCAGGACGCAGCGTGCACCAATGACGTCACAGGTCTCCTATTGGAGGTGGAGGAGCCACAGGGTTTAAAAGGCCAAAGTGCCAGTCCATCTTTGCTCCAGTATTGAAGCAGTACTTCCTGCTTAGCTCTGCCTACTTGCATCTTCCCACTTGTGCATGATTCCAGTCTGTGACCTCGATCACTGATTCCTGCCAGTCCCTTTTGTACCATTGCTCTCCACGATATCCTTTGAGTTATTCACTACACCTCCACAGGGATAGAGAAACCTGACAGGAGGATAAATATTGCTGACCTCAAATCGTATGACTCTTGCAAATAAAGTTTTGGGATTCAAAAGTAGGGTCATTGAGAACTAATTGAAATGGACCAAGCTTGACCACCCATTCTTTCCGATAACATTTTATTTTAACATCCCTTGTTCCTCCACTTATGTAGATCATAATTTATTTCCAATATATGTATTTTGGAGCATTTACTACATTCGGTGCACTATGTTGGCAGGGCCGGATTAAGATCTCTATGGGGCTGGAGCTGAATATTCTGGTGGCTCTTTTGGAATCTAGTGAAATGAAAACATATTTTAGGCTATTTAATAGCGCCGATACGGGTATATGTAACCAGGCAGATACTGTGTGATTTAATTTTCCATTCAGATTTCAATCATTTACAGCGTGTAAAATTATTTTTCCCATTTTATCATCCAAACCTTTGTGGTTATAAAATCTATAGGGAATTCTTGTTATAAAAGAAAATGGGAACCTGTTACTGCATTTTTCTGAGAAAATATACAATTTTAACCTAAAAATGAAAAGCATTAAATATTTCCCTTGTGTTTTGGAGGATTAAGTTTTATGAATAATATGACTAAGTATAAAACACTGACCTTGCTCCCGGTGTGGGAAATTAAAAGGTGAGTAATGGCATTGGTATTGCTCATTTTAGAAGTGACAAATGGACAATGCCATTACTTTGGAACTAAAAATAAATAACGTTTTTTTTTGTTTTCTTTTCTTTTAGATTTTGCATGGTCACGTTTGGTATCAATGCAAAGGACAGACTCTGTCCTGTCCAATGACACCTCATTTGACCTTGTGAGGTGTAGAGATTAGTGATGCAGGAGTCCAAAGTCCCAGTCAGTGCTCTTCGCTGCATTGCGGCGGTTTAGGTTTTTGATGTAACAATTCGTCACAACGGATTGTGCCATCACCTGCACAATTGTTGGTGACATGAAAAATGAGATGGTGAGTTAGTGCAGCATCGTTGTTCACTTTAGAATTGAAAAGTAAAACATATTGCTGGTCATTGGAAAGGTCATGCTCTGGCCTTTCCAGTGATGCCTCACATTACCTTGTAGCTGCTATGGAGTTGGAGATACAGGGGTCCAAATGCCCATCAATGCAGATATAGTTATCCTTTCTCTGGGACTATTCTAGTGCATGGGCCTGGAGCTGCTGCTCCATCATCCCCTATGTTAATCCGGCCCTGTATTGGTTGGAGGCATGTTCGAGGCATGTACGTCATTCTGCGCACTTTTGGAAAACATGCTTCATTCAGTGCGTCATTTTGGTGTATGTGCATCATTTTGGAGCCATTCGTGTATTTATTTATTTATTTTTATTTATTTATAAAGGATTTTACCAGGAAGGATACATTGAGATTTCTCTCGTTTTCAAGTATGTCCTGGGTATGTATCATTCTGAAGGTACTAAATATCAAAAATGGCCGAATATATTGGATCATTACGAAAGTCCAAATTGGCTGGTTCCGAGTATTTCAGAATCCGACATTTTTGGATTCTGAAATATTACAACTGGACTGAATTTTGTTACCTGTGCACATGCATGCTCTCTTGGCCCAGTCTCTCACCACAAATGACTTTAATTATTTCACTTAGATACCCAACATCTCCAATCTCGCTACTTCCAAAACTCTCAATGTCCATCTTCCTAAAAACCTCAAAGCCTCTCAGGTCTACAGGTTTTACAATATCCTACTCCTCTCACAACTGAGGCAATATATACTTTTACAATCATGGATACAAACCTCAAACTCCAAATTCTTTCTTTTCACTCTCAAGAGATACGATATATCTCCATTTCGTTTATGTACTGTTGGCAAGTTGTTCAACCTCCCTATCCCCATGCTTACTCATCAACAACCATAGCTAGGGCATCACAGACTCTAACATCTCTTCAATCTCTCCAACATCCAAATATTCAAATAGGAGTCACTCATACACCCTCAAGCCAGTCACTCCATCCCCTCTCAAACTATTTTTTAAAATGTCTGCTTCTTTGTCTCTCTATCTCTCAGTACTGTTCGCCAACATGGTATAATCCGGCTACTGGAGGTAGTTGACCTGAGAAGACAGAGGAGTACTGGTTGAAATAAATTGCCCAAATGACCTTGACGTAAAGAGTTTAAAACTGATATTTTATTTAGAATTAAAATGTATATACTGTATTTAACAAGAAAGGAGTGTTTTATGCAGGGGTCAAGTTGAGTAGGAACACTTGGGAACACAGTTCCTCCACTATTTTCTCCTAAGGAATTGGGTTCCCATTCGGTCCACACACTGAGAAGCTTTTCTTAGGCTCCCTTATTAAATCAAGAGAAGAATATGATCGATATGAAGGATTTCTGAAAACCCGACCTATCTTCAAGTTTGTACATTGATATCGAATCTGCATGTGGAGTAGTGGGTAAAGTGTGACATGTCAATGAGTTCACGAACTTAGATTTTTAGTAGGGATGTGCATGGCTGAAAAAATTGTTTCGTTTAGTTTCATTTCGTTACGTTTTTAAATCATTTCGTTTTCGGAATTTCGTAACGATATCGTTTCGTATTTCATTTTATTTCGAATCGATTCGAATTTCATATATCAATTCGACAGTTGATATCAATTCGAATTTTGGATCACTAAATAAAACCCCAATGAATCAAATTTTGCTGTTAAAAGAACAGCTAGGGTTCAATTTTAAGCTGTGTCACAGATTTAGTATTTAACCCCTTCACTGCTGAGCCATTTCACATCTTAAAAATAAAAAAAATAAAAAACCACACTTCCTCTTTTTTTTTATTATTATTTTTCTTTACATTAAACATGGTCATGTTTGATATCATTGGAAAGGTCATGCTCAAAAGGAACCCCCCACCTTTCCTTAAGAGTTAATGAGGATGTTCCCCACACGTCCTCAGCAATGAAAGGGTTAAGTCAAATTAAACAGTGAAACAAAATAAATTTGTTTCATAAAGTCCTTTGCTGACTATTACTTGCATTGTAAGTTAAGATCAATTTGATAATTGATATCAATTTGATAGTTCATTTCAAATTCGATAGTTGATATCAATTATTCAAATTTTTATTTTATGATGATGACACAGTGTAAAACGAAATAAATTCATTATATACCGTTTCGTTTCGAATTCGTATCTTTTTTTTTTTAATATATATTTTTATTTTGTTTACAGAAGATTATTTTCCATACATTGGCTTTCACTGTACACCAAAATTATACATAACCTTGTAGTTATCAACATAGGACGGTGCAATTATTTTCCATACATTGGAATTCACTGTACACCAAAATTATACATAACCTTGTAGTTATCAACATAGGACGGTGCAATTATTTTCCATACATTGGAATTCACTGTACACCAAAATTATACAAGACCTTGCAGTTATCAACATATGACGGTGCATGCATATACAATAAACATTGAACACGACCATGTTTCATCACTCGTTATTATCCTATATTAAGCAAGGGTGTTCCCCTTGTGTTCCCAAGTGTTATTCGGGAGGTATAGATTAGCCATAGTGATACATCGATCCCCTAGGGTACCCTTAATAAACAAATAGCGACCGTGAGGGTCATTAAGCTGGTGCGTGCAAGTGAATGGAACATGGCGGGCAACAAGGATAGCCACTCCTCTAGCTTTAGACTCTGTGTAGTTACTATAAAAACCTTGGGGGTAGTGGCGAGATGTCAACGACGGTGCCGCGTCATCCCTGAAGTGTGTCTCCTGGAGGAATAATACTTCCCCTTTCTGTCTCTGGAAATCAATCAGCGCCATACGTCGTTTTTGCGGGATGTTCAATCCCCGTACATTCCATGACATAAACTTTACTTTAACCATTTAAATAAGTCATGTGCATAAAAAACAGCCTATCTGTATCAGACGTAGATATAAGATTATAAAGGTAGTCGAAAACCGTGTGTTGAGGGGTTTGCGTGAGAACATTGCTAATAATTAGAATCATCGTGAGAAAGTTTAGGTGAACATTGCATCTTAAACATAAAAACCTACATATGAACAAAGAGAAACAGAGTCGTACCGGGTGACGGTGTAAAACCTGCGATCTAAGAAAGTATCGCCCAGGTTTTAAAAACATTGTCTTGTCTAAAAAGTTTGGAAACAATAAAAAGAAACTTCCACCGCAACTGGGGGTATGTCAGAAAAGCGGTCAAAAAACCAAGGGGGTGTTTGCAGCAATAGAGGTGTCGCAGGGCCTGTAACCCTATTCAAGATCTGGAACAAGTAAGGGAGAACCGTCGCACTGAGTGCTGTAAAATGAAAAATGACTGCCCGTCTAAGCCAAGTTCTTGACTAGTAGTAGTTAATGTCAGGTTCCACGGATTGCATATTTTGCTTATTTTGCTAAGGTTGGCCCAATAAAATCCAACATGGCATCCATGACGAGGCAATGGCAGATTACGTATCTAGAGTCGGGAGGACGTCTGTAGTAGTTATCGACAATCAGTCTGGGGCTTTTTGTGAAGGGGTAGACGGGTGAGATCTAAGCGGTCCACGGTTCTTCTTCTGAGGTGTTTGCCATCTCGGACGCTGTGGTTGGGGGAGCGGGGGTGCCAGATCTAGGCTCATGCCTCCATACCACTCCGGGATAGACACCCCTTCCAGGCCTAGCACGGACAATAAGGGTGGTAGGTCCCCTGCTCCAGATATCACAAAGTGAGTGCCCTCCAGTGTCGTCTGTAGAGTAAATGGGTATCCCCATCTGTATTTAACTTGTCGTTCCCTCAGGACATCTGTTATTGGTTTTAAGATCCGTCTAGCTTGGAGCGTGGTCCAGGAGAGATCTGGATAGACTTGTAAGATGTTTCCATCCATGTCTAGCACCTCTCGATTACGTGCCGCGTGTAATACGTCTTCTTTCTGGCGATAATAATGGAATCTACAGATGACATCTCTGGGAGCAGCCGTGGGGGCCCCCCGGGGTTTCAAGGACCTGTGAGCCCTGTCAAAATGTATTGGGGCCTCTGGAGAGCGTCTCAGTAGTGCATTAAAAATTGGTCGCAGGATGTCAGATAGAATTTCTCGTGCGTCGTGGGGTTCAGGTATTCCTCTAATACGCAGGTTGTTGCGGCGCCCCCTATTGTCTTGATCGTCAAGGGTACGGTGTAGGCGTTGGAGGTGTGTATTGTGGGACATCATACCTGTTTCCAAGTGCAATAAACGATCCTCCAGTAGCTCTCTTTCCTCCTCCAAGACCTGCACTCTGGACCCCACGTGTTTTATATCCGCTCCCACAGACTCCAGCCGCGTTGTAAAAGATGTTTCCAGCTTTTGCAGCATGTTCTCCAGGTCTTCCCTAGTCGGCAGGGTGCGCAGGATGTCCTTCACAGACCCCTCTGAATCCACCGACGGTACAGGGCTATCAGCCGGAGACAGCGTGTGTGAGGCTGGAGAAATCGGCGCCATTTTGGGACCATGCGGCGGCTTGCTTGCGGGCGGTGTGTCCACGAAATATTGGCCAATATCGCCGCGTTTTTGAGGGTTAGTGGGTCCCCTCGGGGTCTGGGCAGCTTGTGTTCTCTTTTTAGAGGTCATGGTACCTCAAATCAGTGGCGTCCTCCCTTTATGATCGCTGGTCAGGCCGGAGCTCCTCCATTATGCTGCCGGCTGCATCGGCGTTCAGGCCACGCCCCCTCGAATTCGTATCTTATCGATTCGTTATTCGGAAGTACTTCCGAATACGAATTATCAAATTTCGTTGCAAATTCCGAATTTTGCCGAAACGAATGCACATCTCTAATGTTTAGGACTAAACCTCTGGTCCAGTTGACTTTAATCGTACAGAGGAGTGTGATATTTTTTGTAGGAATACACGTTCATTCTGACGTCCTCATTCAGCTTCTTCCATCCATTTGTTTACCTTAGTTTGCAACGTTGCTTTCCTTGTTAATGTTGCACATAATGCATGTTCGTTATAATTAAGATCATTATGACATCGGACACTTGGCTGCAATTTAAGTTACCCTTGAATCTTAAGCTCAGTTTACCCACTCCACCAAAGCAACCAGCTCTGCGGGAGCCCAAAGGAAGGCAGAGCAAGACGGAATCTTGACTTGAATATCGCTTTAATTGACCTCGAAAAGTTGGCTTTACCATTAAATCTCAAGCAACGTAAACATCAACATGACGTAAACCTAAACATTTTCCTCTAGAAGGAAATATTCCCCTGTGTTTTTACCTTCCAACTGCTCAACGAGTAATACGATTCACAGAAACGTCTTCGGGGCCCATAGGTTGGAGTCATAAAATAACCTGCCCTTAACTCTCTGCGTTTCCTTAGAAAATGTAAATGAGGCTGACTCGTTATGTAGACATGTAGAGTCGGAGAACGTTTTTATGATAAATGGCAGACTATTTGTTTAAAGTCATTCTGAATTTATCCTTACATTACTTTGTTATACAAGGCTTGCGTTTGACATGTTTGTGCTGTGTATATGGAAGTAAATGTACAGCAGAAGTCGGAAAGGTTGAACCAGATGGACTTGGGTTTTTTTTCCAGCCTTTGTTATTGTCGAAATACGAAAGTTAAAAATTAGTTTGTTCACAATGAGACAAGTTGATATAACAACCACTTGGGGTCACAGGGTCTTCAGTAACATGTTTTTGGTGATAAACTGGACACAGACACACCAGAATGCAATGGATTACCAATGGATACTCATGCTTCCCTCAAGTTTGCCCTCTTGTTCATGGATAGTGGTACCAATGGATACCAAACAGCAGAGTTGATGTGGGTGTCCATCCCGGTTCCTCGGTTTGTTTCTCTGCTGCTGCACGATTGGCCGGAGTCGGTTTAGTGGATTTTCGCCTGAGAATTTCCTAAGTGCAGAACAGATCCAAGAGCATAGGAGGCTCCAGCAAGACTCCATCCCCTTTGTCCTTTGTGTTCCGAGCCCTGTGAGGCTGCAGATCCACCTGTGAATCCAGAGAGGAGATCCAGCCTGAAGGTCCTGGGAGTGAGCGGCCTTCTTGATCACCCTCCACTTTTTATCAGCAGTGTTGATGTAGTCACAAGCTTTGCATTGAGAACACTGGAGGGTTGGAGATGCAGGAGGAGAAAAAAAGACTATCTCTAATTGGACGTCAGGTCCTACTTAAAACAAACACAATCAAACAAACCCAATGTCAATGCTATGATCAAAAGAACAATGAAGAACTTCCAGCAGTATCTTCAGCCAGGAGACTCCAGAGCTCAGGTCTACTCACTGATGATGCTTGTAAGATAGGACATGATGGGGCCTTCACGTATTTTTCAGGTCTGGTTTGTTTGTTTTTTAAATTTACAGTTTTTATTTTGTAAAGAAGTCAGCAGTTATCTAAAAAGAGAGGGCCTCGCAGGACCACACGTAAACAGCAGCTAAAACTCAGCATAAGAAAAGTAATAAAGCAAAGAAAAGTCAACTGAAGGCATCTTATACAGTAAAGGTGGGAGCTGTGGGAGAAAACACATAACAGCAGCAAAATCAAAGGGAGGGCAAAGAAAAAAAAAATTCCCAAAATAAAGAACAGCAAGGGGGGGACCGTAGGGATCAGAATAAGAGTCATCGCGGGTGGGGGGTCAGAACAAAAATACTCGGCGAGGGGGTAAAAGGAAATGTCCGCTTGAGAGGGAGTGGATCGTCTCAGGTAGGCTCTTCAACTCACCAGCAGACACCCTTCCGGAGGTCTGCTGACGTCTTAGCATAATCGGCACAGTTGGAGGCATGGAGAACTGAACTGGGTCTTCTGTTACCCCGCCGGTCTCTTCGGGCAGTAGCTCCACATCATCCCACCGCTCCGGGAGCATGGCATCCTCCGCAGAAATGTTATCCTGGCAGTCTGTAGAGGACCCACCCTCCAAATCTGCTCCATCCGGAGCCTCCGTCCGTCGACCGGTCCCCAGTACCACCATCAGTCGGCGCCATGTACCACGTGTGAGCAGACTGTCGTCATCCTCTCCAGTCACTGACTCCAAACAGGCCTTGAGGTCATCCAAAACTGATCCCAGAGTCCAGGCGGGGGGTGGACTAGCCAGTCGCAGCCAGTCCGCGCCCTCAGTCGCTCCGGGGACAGCCACAGCAGCTGGAAGATGGGAGCCCTCCATCGTCACAGCAGCCGCACACCCAGGCCAGGGGCCGTAGGAGGATCAGGTCCAGAGTCAAAGCCTAGGCCTCAAGATGGTCAGCAGGAGAACGTACGCAGCAGGGAACAAATACTCTAGACATTGTGTCTCTGTGGTCCGGGGACGACGACATAGTAGACCCCGGACAGCGCAGTTCCGTTGGCTAGCCACGGAGGTACCTCAAATTTAAAAATCTCCATGGTATAAGTCAGCTGTAGGCCCCTAAGGGTAGCAGACGTGCGGAGCTCCACCAGAACATGTCTGCACCCGATGGTAGCCAGCCATGCCCCCCCTCAGGTCTGGTTTGTAACATACAATGTTTAACACAGAAACTATCCCACCGGAGAGGGATAAGAGGATTATTCTAGCAGCCATTGTATAAAAATGATTTTCTAATGCAGAACATTCTCAGAATGTCCTTGGAGAACATACGTAGCTGTACACGATCTGTAGACAAGCAGGTTTCCAATCTGTTTAATGGAAACCATCATGTTATTTTCTTTAACGTCACTCTGAATTTAGCTTTGTGTGTTTTTTCTGCAGCATACCTTGAGTTTGACACCATCATCCTGCGCGGGTTCAGCAAAACGTATAGAAGAAGAATTTGAAAGGTTAATACTTTGAATTCAAATAAATAATGTGTCGTCCGTGATAACCTAAATGCGTTCGGTGTTTGTGTGTGTTTCGTTTATTTTGTAAAGTGGCATACTCAGCAAACTGCTCTTTTATATGTTGGTAAAGTCAGGACACTTTGTAAACACCTAGGGCTCTATTACATTAACGCGTGCGCAAAAACGCATTAACGCGAGGGGCAAAACCCTTGGCGCTGAACGTCGTATTACAATGTCCGCGGAAAAAATGCACGTTAACGTCTACCGCGGGTGAACCTGTGTGGACCCTTTGCGAACGTAATGTATTGCGTGCGTCCTATACTTAACATTGTGAGCACAAATGCGTTTGTGCGCTGGTACGCGGATGGTATTACAATCTATGCGCAGAATTTAATGCACAGCGTTTGCGCGCATAATTTTAACATCTTTTAAAACCTGGTGTTAACGGCAAATCTGAACGTCCTGGCCGAACCCAAATACACCAGCACGAAAATTAAAATACATCAAAGTATAGTTACACATTCTACACATACCCAAACAATAAAATGGAGAAGTTGTGCGTGTTTTTATTATTGCTGCAGCATGTATACTCAGATTGATTTTGACAGGCGCAAAAACTTAACGGGAGACAATTGTGGTTCTTAATTCTGATTGGCTGAATCGTGTGAAAAAACAGTCCGCACACTGATTTCTGCACGCAACGTTGCTGCATGTGCGTTTTTGAAGATTCATTTTACGCACGTTATTTTTTGACGGATGAAAAAATGCGCGAGGATTGTAATACCAGCGTTGTTTTACGCCGTTAACGTTTAACGTTAAAATTCGCGCGTTCTGCGTGCGTTTTTGCGTGAAGAATGTAATAGAGCCATAAGGGTGGGCTATGTTTCAGATAACCAATTAATAGGGAACTGTTGTTGGAAAGATTTGGTTCCCTAATTACCACTAAATCACTATTGAGCCGCTATGTTAATATTTTTGGAGCCGTCAACAGTTACTGCCACTTGAAGCATCCTCTGGAGTTCATAGGACTCCATGGAGGTGAGAAGGAGACCTCCGCAAGATCTCACGTGTACGATTTTGCAGGGCCAGCATCCTTCTGCTTGTAGGGGGGATAGTGGGACCAGAGGTAACTATAGATTTTTTTTTAGTGCAGTTATTTTTCAGCGTTAAATGATTTTGCTAAAAGGAAATTAGTGATAATGGTTCAGATGGATTAGGGCTATATACATTGTACTGATAAATTCTATGTACGAGGAAAAGTCCAAAAGTAAAGTTAAAATCAAATGAAATAATGATGCTAACTCAATTTGTTTTCCAAAGAAACCCTAATCATTCTAATACTTGTAAAAAAATATATATATATCCCCACAGACGATCACAGTGACGTTGGGTGACTCAAAAAGTGGCAGAACAATATTGGGCCATCATTTTCGACCAATTCCATTGTGGTTTCTCTGCCAAACATTGCTTTGCAGACCTCAAAACCTTTCATGGTGATGAAACCCCAAGTGTCCAATGAACCCCTTATCTCCAGATCCCTGGCGGCTAGGGGTTATTTTGTGGTATCAATGGAACGGTCGGAGCATGGCCTTTCCAATGATACCAAACATGACCATGTTAAATTAAACGTAAAAAATGAAAATAATTTTTTTTTTTAAAAAAAAGAAATAAACAGTTTTTTTTTTTTTGTTTTATTAATGCAGCAATATTGTTCCCATTTCAATTATAATGTGAACAATGATGCTGCACTAACGATTTTTTCTATGGAAGGCGTTTGCTAAAAACCACGTAATTCCCCCGCCCCAAAAAATGTAACGAGTCCCCATTTCGATTTTTTTTTAACAAGCATGATAAAATGTGAAAAGAAAAATACTTTACACACTGTAGATTATTGAAATTTCTAATTTTATTGCATTTTTTGTTATAAAATTCAGGAAGGACTGATGACGTATACATATAATAATGACATATTATGAATCTACCGAGTCTGCCGGAAAGAATGATATATAATATGTCTGGGTCATATAATAAAATGTGGCTTCAAATCGTGTTTAAACATGATGAGCGAAACCGGTAAATATGAGCTCAGCACACAGGGTTGAAATGGCTCAGCAGCGAAAGGGTTAAAGGCATAAATCTGTATCATGCTGGCCGAAAATAAGCTTAACGTTTTGGAGCAGCTACATTTTTTATAGAATATCGGCTCTGGCTGAATTATTCAACTGGATCAGCTGACATTTTATCCTCAAATTAAGCCAATAGAATTCATTTGAGCCCATATAATCTACACAATAAAGTAGCTCGAATGAATTTTAACAAAACAGTTATGATAAGTTGAAATGAAAGTCAATTACCTGATCAAGTCAATGAAATGGTACATTTTAAGGTGTAATAGCTGAATTCTTTAGAAAAAACCCTGCAGTTGTATTATTTTGGACGGGATTTGACCATTAAAATTCAATGTTTAATGTATTCACAAAGTTAAGGATAATTATGTTGACAGCCCAACGCTACCAAAGGCGGGACCACTAATCTGTCACCAAAATCGAAAGGAATTCTTCTTAAAGACAGTGGGAATATGATACTGTTACGACACAAAGCACGTTAGTTCCCTAAATTAGCTTTTTTTTACTCATTAATTTAAAATAGACCATGATATATTGCTCCGTAATGTGTTACACGTCCCGGTTCCAGGAATATATTTGGCAAGAATCTTAAATATGTTAATGGAAAAAGTTCAGGACCTATACTTGGATATCTGCCTGGACTACCAATTGTTCTTTTGTGGTTCGGTTTATACATTATTTGTCAGGATTTGATGAATTTACTTTTTTAGATTTGTGATTTTTTTTTTCAAGCTTCTCGGTCATTTTAAAGAAAATAGAAGCTCTCAAAAAAGCAAAAATTTTTGAAATCCCATCAAGAAACAGAAAAGGCTGTGCACATTTTTGGTGTGCCTGATTCTAAGGTTGGGTCGGCATTGGATGTATTGCCTTGGGCTCATCACTCAAAATGAGTAAAGGGAAAAGTTAACAATTTTGATACAAATCAATTCAACCCAAGGGTGACCATAAGTGGATGCTGAACTAGTTAGCTTTCCTAAGTCTTTGAGCACAAATCGATCCAACCTAAGGGTGACAAGAGGTTGATGCCGAACTAATTACCTTTCGTAAGTCTTTGAGCATGAATTGATCCAACCTAAGGGTGACAAGAGGTTGATGCTGAACTAATTACCTTTCCTAAGTCTTTGAGCACGAATTGATCCAACCCAAGGGTGACAAGAATATGATGCTGAACTAGTTAGCTTTCCTAAATCTTTGAGCACGAATCGATCCAAACTAAGGGTGACAAGAGGTTGATACTGATCTAGTTACCTTTCCAAAGTCTATGAACACAAATCAATCCAACCTAAGGGTGACAAGAGGTTGATGCTGAACTAATTACCTTTCGTAAGTCTTTGAGCACAAATCGATCCAACCCAAGGGTGACAAGAATATGATGCTGAACTAGTTAGCTTTCCTAAGTCTTTGAGCATGAATCGATCCAAACTAAGGGTGACAAGAGGTTGATACTGATCTAGTTACCTTTCCAAAGTCTATGAACACAAATCAATCCAACCTAATGGTGACAAGAGGTTGATGCTGAACTAATTACCTTTCGTAAGTCTTTGAGCACAAATCGATCCAACCCAAGGGTGACAAGAAGATGATGCTGAACTAGTTAGCTTTCATAAGTCTTTGAACACAAATCGATCCAAACTAAGGGTGACAAGAGGTTGATGCTGAACTAATTACCTTTCCTATGTCTTTGAGCACGAATCAATCCACCTTAAGGGTGACAAGAGGTTGATACTGAACTAGTTACCTTCCCTAAGTCTTTGGGCAACAGAAAGATGGGAATAAAATAGTGTATCTTGTGTCCATAAGCATAATGAAGGTGAAACGGTAGGGCAGCGGCACAATGGAGATGAAGGATGTTGAAGGGACAAATTTGTGATGAGAGGGATATCATACAGGCACAATGGAGATGAAGGGATGGGGCAGATGCACAATGGAGATGAGAGGGATTGGGTTTTCTTGAGAATTAAAAGGGCATATGATATTTAAAGGGTAACAAGAAAATGTCCACATCTCTCTGTATCTGCTCTAAGCACCCAAAAAACCTCTTCCCCATCCTGATGCAATTTCCAGCTGCGTCATGAAGAACTTTTACACAAGGCAAAATATATAAGCCCAACGAATGCCAATATTCCACTCTTGGCATGATTAAGACTCATAATCAAGTGTCCTTGGTTTGAATTTCTTCAAGCAAGTGCCGTAAAGTGAGTCACTAAGAACCCGATACTCGTGAGTACCATGAAACTGACACTGTTACATATTAATTTCAGTTTTATTCTGATTGATTATAAATTGTGAGAATTATTTGGCCAAGTTGACTACATTCCCCTTTTTAGCAAACAATATGACAGCAGCTGGGCAGGACGCCCCGATACATCATACGGAAAACTGCAACAGAAACGACCCAGAATGTACTGATGTGTGAGTCGGGATGGAAGGTTGACAGCCATATTGTGCCAAGTTTAGGCTATATCAGGGGAAACTAAAAAGGGAACAACTTCATGTTTTTCCCATTTTGGTTATTTACATGTAAATATTTCGTCAAGTCATCAATAGCCCCTTTTTCTTACCTTATTTTTTAGAAAATGAAAAAAGTAAAGCCATTTATTTTTAGGTGTCTACTACTGAATGATCATGCGTTATATGGCTATATAATGGTACAAAATGGTACAAAACATCATATCATCTTATTCTTTTTTCACACTTAGGGCTCGATTTGATTCTATAGGTTGATTTCTTTGAAAAATTGACAGGCTGATTGCGGCTAGATATTTTTTTAGAAATATCTGCTGACTCAGTTGAAAAAATTCCGCCAGAGCCGATTTATTTTGGACCAATAGCCAAGATCGTGACCTTTCACGGACAATTTTGACCTTCGGACCAAATTAAATCTAATCCTTAGTAGGCATTATATAAGTTGTTATGAAGTGTCTAAAGACAGAAATGATGTACACGGTTGGAAAGCAGGGTGGACTCTACCATAAAATCCAAACCTAAATCCAGTGGGTCTCCTCTCATCAAGGGAAATGGCAATCTGGCAAAATGATTGACCTTGTTTTCTCAAAGAAATTGAAAGTATTGGAAGATAAGGAACCTGTGATTCCCATTTTATGAACTCTACTCCATGACGCCTTGTGTGGTTTGTCTACAGGTATCGGGAAAACCCATGGTGGTGGCTGAATGGCGTAAGTGTGTACATACAGCACATACACCTGATACTTGAAGAACTGAAGGTTATATGAGTGAAAATAAGTATAATTCCAATATTAATGGTTTCTAGGATTTGGTATTGACCTGCTGTACTTAAAAATTCAGGGTGTGTAGTAAATGAAAACTCTAAGCCCAAATTGTATAAAACGGAGGGGTTAACTATTAACCCCTGCTGCACCAACCCCCTTTTTTAGGGTGCTTTTCATAACATACCTACCTTAATTAATATGGGCTGGGTTAGACAGGCGAGGGGAATCAAAACCTATGCCCTGTACTACATATAGGGTTGCCTGATCAAGGCTCTTGATACAAACCAGAAAGGTCAAAATGTTGCCAAGTCAACACTACGATAGTGGAATAAATCATTGAAAATTTCATTTTGTTAGAGTTGTGGAGCTTTTCTTCTGCTTTAGGATAAATCTGTCTGATCTTCACTCATGGACAACCAAGTGCTGTATGAGAGCTCGCAAAGAAGCGAGAACCCCTACGTCCGGCCGGTAAGACGCTGGGCTCCCCTGCTCCAGCAAGGCTTTTGGTGACCGAAACATCATTGTATATTTCCGTCTACCAAGACTGAATAAAAGTACCACATTTAGAGCATACACTGAGTCAGCCACCGACTTCTTTGTGTGGTCATTCATGAACAACATGAGATTCAATTATGTAATATAAAACAGAATTCAAAGCCACAAGTCACGGTGTTGATGTGATTACCACCAGATCGAAGGGTTGGGGGTATTTTTTTTTGTAGCACAATATACAGAAAAAATAAGTTGATTTTTCACGCCTTGATGTGGCCAGAATATGCCCTCTTTAAAGGGACACTCTTCTCATCCTGACCACTTAGTCTTAGGCTAGGGTCAAACGAAAGCATTTTTACACGCGAACGTAAAAAAGTGCATCCGAACGCATTGACGTATTTTTGCACGGAATACGCGACAACGGTCATACGATGCGCATTTTCGTGCGTGATTTTTTACGTATCCAAACCAGGAAACTTTGGGTGTCTGGACGTTATGTTGGCCGGACACGAGCAGGGTCTGACGTCTCCAAATCACACACACACACCGCTAGCGGGCGCAGCGCACTCTGTATGTCCGTACTAGAGGTTCTGCGTTCTCGAAAAAATGCGTTCAAATTCCACTTGCGTTGCGCGGCCGGACTTTCGTGCGACCGTACTTCGTATATTGGCTGTCATTGCCTGTCATTTGCTGCTAGTGCGGCCGTAATTAAGTGCGCCAGAACGCACGTTAAAAGTGCGCTGGTCTGACCCCAGCCTTAGACTTAGACTATAGTGGTCAGAATGTGAGGAGTGCACCCCCACTCCCCCGATCTGATGAAAATGCTGGGTGAAGTAAAGGAGTTTCCTCCACCCCACCCAGCGTCACCAGCAGCTGGGATTTAGAATTTCACAGCTGACGGTCACCAGGTCAGTCACTAGTGACGTCAGCACGCAGAGAACTTTCTGAAGTTACCCTCTCTGAGACCACCTGCAATAGCGAGTGTTCTCAGAGAGGCAGCCGATGGATTAGATCTGTGCATGCGCGCACAGCTCCGATCCATCAATCTGTGCAGGTGCTATGGAGCTTCCATACGTAATGTGTGCAGGTCCCGTAGGGGTGCGCAGTCTGCGGTTCCTACACTACGCATGTTGTGAAGGAGCGCACATTGCACAGGAAAGATTGAGGGACTTCTGAGTTCGGGTGTCCTTGAGCTGAAGAGGAGGAGGAGGAGCAGGGAGTAAAATCACCAAAAGTATAAAAATAATAAAAAATAATCAGCAGCACCGGCTCCTCATATTATATAAGAGCAAAAAAGGGAATTCTACTTTCCAATAGAGTATCCCTTTAAATTCAAGACCTTGTGTAATCTATAAGCGAGGTTAATGGATGAAGTTTTGAGTTTGGGTTCTGACGTCGAAACCATAAGGAGACAAAGTGATTTTACCCCTACTTAGTAAAACAGGTTGAAGCTTTCCAAGTGCTGGTGATTCTGAATTCATTGCATTTTTCTCCAAGTCATTAAAGCTTAAAGCAGCATTTAAAGGAAAAGTTATTAATGCAGGAGCCATGAAACTTTTATAGGCTGCAGGAGAATGAGTCCCAGAGGTCCAGTTAGTGGATGTGATAGAGTTGCCCATCACTGAGGGAGACAAGGTCTTGAGGGCTGGATTTTACACGTTCTGCCGGTTGTTGGCCTCCTGGGTTTCAATTAATAGAGTTCTTGCGAGGGGCACTTTTTTCGCGTCTCGTTTTATTCCAACATGTTTTTTTAATTTGGAAATTGACTGCTCCGTCGAGCCGGGCATTCCAAACCCACACCTCTTTCCAAAAGATCAGAAACCTGTCAAAAACACAATCTGCTCCCTGTTCAAATATGTTTCATTTCTGGGAATTTTTCCTGCGCTCCGTGACTAGATTTTGTGCTTTGCACACATGTTCTTTTCGCAGTGTCGACACAGAAATATTACATTTTTATTCCTGACCTGGACGAATTGACATGTCCGTTTGCCTGTTTCAATGATTTAGGGCTACCTTGTGTATATTAGTGTACTCGCTCCTCCGAGCCATCCTGTGGGATGTGCAGCTGCGCAGGGCACCCTGGCAAAAAGGCGAGATCACTAGCCAACGCATTTCGCTCGTTGTGGCAATGCATAACCATGTGAGCGATTCGACCGCAATACTCAGCAGCCATCACACCAGCACTAGCTACCACAACCCTATGGCGCCCATGCACAGAGTTCTATAGTGCCTGCGCAGGGCAATAGATCGGAGCTGGACGCGCATTCACAGATCTGATCCATCGGCTGCATCTCTGAGAACGCCTGCTACAGTGATTGGCCTCAGAGAGGGTAACGTTGGTTGCTCTCTGTGTGTGACATCAGTAGTGACCGATTTGGTGACCTGCAGCCGGGAAGTTAAATATCCCGGTTGCTGGTGACACTTTGGCGTGGTGGAGGAAACTCCTCCACTTCACCCAGTTTTTCTGCCATATCGGAACAAGTTACACGCCTCACATCCTGACCACAAGAAATCAATAAAGTTGACAGGACAAGTAGTGCGTCCCTCTAACCCTTTTCTGCCACCGGGTGTACTATGATGTCCCCGCGGTGGGCAGGCCTTAACGCCGAGGGACGGCAGGGGTGTCTATGGGCCGCAACAGTCCCAACCACCAGTTGGCGTGAGGCACACATCATTGGCTGCTGTGGGATGGTCTGCACTCAGGCCGTCCCCCTGCAGCCAATGTGTGAGGGTAACACCTGGCGTGTGCCATGGTGGGACCCAAACCTTAGGGGAAAATAGTATCCCAAGCGCTGGGGTTGCACAAGCAGAATATACACAGGAATACAGTATATTACCACAAATTCTGCAACATTTAGAAGGAGTTGATACATTAGAATACAACACATGGATGATATGACCTGATTCAGGGGGTCCCTGTTCCCAAGGGAATTTACAATCTACGAGATGTCCAAGTATTTTGTGAGGTGGCCGCATCCAGATCGTTAGGTGTCTTGCCCAAGAACGCTCGCTGGTGGCGTCTTCTGAGTGGGATCGAGTCGTTTTTCCATGATCGTAGAGCAGCGACCTGGTGGTTCGGTGGAACCCGCTTCTCGTAAAGTCAAGACTTGCTTCTCCACAGTTATATTGGAGGGATGTGCTGAACGGGATTTAACTTGCTTCTCCCTGGTCGAAGGCTAGAGACGTCACCACTGGACTCCACAGCCGATATTCGGCATCATTATGTTCATCGTGCTAAAACGGGAACGCAAAGGAGAAAAACCTACGCCTGCAGGTTTCTCCTTTGCGCCCCCGTTTTAGAGCGATATTATGATGCAGGCGCTAAAAAAGCTGCCTGCATCATTATCGGGCGCTAAGCCCCGGGATGCGCGCGGTAGCGCTAAGCACCGCCGCAAGCATCCACTCGCTGGAGTCCATAGGACTTCACTGAGCCAGATGCCGGCGGTAACATGACGCAGGTCGACGTAGTGATCCGCAGGGGGACACTGGGCGACTTTGTCCCCCAGTCTCTCCCTGCTCCCGGTGGACAGAGGAGGTGGTTGGAGCCGCGGTCCTCGCCGCAGGATAGGAGGTGAGTATCTGACTTTTTTGGGAGGGGTTTCTGCTGGTGCTAACGGATTCTGCAGCAGCAGAATCTGTTAGCACCAAGTCCAGGCTGTGGTTAACTTTCGTGTAACCGCAGCCGGATGGTAATTAGCGATCCCGATGTTAGGGAGCGCAAAGTACGCGCAAGGGAACGCATACAGAGCGCAAAGCGCAAGATTCCAAACGCTAACGGGTTTTTTAACCTGTTAGCATTTGGATTGTAATATGGTGCGCCCGCGCTAGGGCCACCAGGGCTAACGTTAACATTCACGCAGGGGAGTGCTAACGTTAGCACCAAGAATGTAATGGTGCCCATTGTGTGGTAGGCAAGTATGTACCGTTGGGTGTCTTGCCCAAGGACACTTCATGGAGAGGTGGTCTAGCCGGGATTCAAACCTGTGTTATAGAGCAGTGATGTTACCGCTACACCATCCAGCCGGTACATATAATGCAAGCAGTCTGAGTTCTTGCAGTCTGGATACTTGATAGCCACATACAGTGGAACTTGTAGTGCAGTGATAGTAGTGCAGGACTCGAAGACAAGACACATGAAACATGGCAGCTACTAGCAGTGGAACTTGTAGTTTAGGACTTGAAATATAGCTGGCTGTACAGGTGGACAGGGAAATGCAGCCAGCCAAGGGATGGAGGCAGAAACGGAGCTGGAAGGGGGAAGGAGTGGCTTGGATTCAGATGGAAGGCGGATAACTGGCCCTCCAACAATCTGAATTATCACCTAGATCAGTGCTTCCCATCCTTGGTCTTCAGGGCCCCCTAACAGGACAGGTTTTAAGGATCACCTTGGGGGAAATGCAGACTGAATCCTCCAATCACTGAGTAGCAAATCATATCCCCTGTGCTGTGCTTCACATATCCTGCAAACCTGCATATCCTGACCGGTTAGGGGGCCTGGGGACCAGGGTTGGGAACCACCGACCTAGACATTTGCACTTTTCCTCATTCTAGAGCCGCATACCAGCAGGTGGCTGCTCCGTGTCCCGTGCCTTGTTGTTAGGAACGTAATGACCAGAGTGTGAGTGTTTATGGATGTCTATCATTTTCATTGTTTTGGGGTTTTTTTGGGCCTTTGCCGGCAGTTTGAGACGTTTCAAGTGCAGCACTTCAGGGACGTGTAATTATGGCTGAATAATTGCATTTTTCTCCGCCGTGTTTAAAGGTCATCCCAGCGGAGCCGTGTAATTACGCCGTGTAATCACGTATCCTGACATGTCTTGTTACACACTTATAAAAGTTCCTTTATTGGAGTGTGTGACTTGTAACAGTGTGTGTTTAAAGGGCCCTTGTTATTCTTTACATTTACAGTACTGTGTCAGCTGACACCGCGTCACGTTCCTGCCCCGTCTCTTTGTCTGTCTCTACAGACGACATTTACATTTGTACTAAATCTAATATTTACCCAAGCGATTATCCACTATGTTTAAGCCAAACGGTTAATTATACCGGCTGATTGGCAAAATGCGCTTACCAGAGTGTCAGGATAATTAGCAGTTGGGTATTAAAGGAACATGTAAAGTCCCTGAAGCTTTTCTGCGCAATTTGCGATTCTATGAGACTTACGCAGCGTGAGAAACACAAACTGCGCACCGCTAATGGACTTCCACACTTTATGTACGCGTGTTCTGTAGCTAGTGGATACAATTACTATTGTAGTGGCTCCTCTGAGGGCTGAGATCGCTGCTTGTTACAGTATCTCTCACTATCAGCACAATGTGGGCCATATTACATAGTTGGTGCTAACATAACCAGAGCTGTTGTAAACTTCCCAGAGCCATTATAGCCTACGGAGGTTTTCAGTTTACAACAGCTCTGGTTAAGTTAGCACCAACATTGTAATACTGCCCCGTGTCAGGCAAAGCTGTTACAGTAACTGACTGCTGCTCATCACAGCACTCAGAGTTTCAGTAAAACTAGCAAATTATATTTTTATATATAAGAGGTTAGAACAATATTATTTCCTTGTTTTACTGAAACTCTGGGCGCTGTTACAGTCAGTTACTGTAACAACTGAGCCTGATACATTGTACTGAGAGATAATGTAACAAGCAGCCGATCTCAGCGCTCATAGCCACTGGATATAAAGGGCAAAAAAAAAAAAGCTCCTCTCTGTATAATGTTTAGAACATCCGCCTGCATTAATTTATACCCCTCTCTGTATAATGTATACAACATCCACCTGCATTAATTAATACCCCTCTCTGTATAGAACAGCCTCCTCAATTTATACCTTTCTCTGTATAATGTATATAACATCCTCCTGCATTAATACCCCTCTCTGTATAATGTGTACAACATCCTCCAGCAGTAATTAATACCCCTCTCTGTATAGAACATCCTACTGCATTAATTAATACCCCTCTCTGTATAATGTATACAACATCCACCTGCATTAATTAATACCCCTCTCTGTATAATATATAGAACATCCTCCTGAATTAATTAATTAATGTCCCTCTCTGTATAGAACATCCTCCTCAATTTATACTTTTCTCTGTATAATGTATATAACATCCTCCTGCATTAATTAATACCCCTCTCTGTATAATGTATAGAACATCCTGCTGCGTTAATTAATGCCCCTCTCTGTATAGAACATCCTACTGCATTGGCCTGTGGAGGGTGCAGAACTTAGGATGTTGCGCTCTTCATTGCTGGTCTTCTTCACTCAATGTAATATCACAAAAAGGACTGAAACTAAAATGTAGTGCATTTTATTTTAGTTTCTTTCGTTTTTTGTACTGAGCAGTTTCGTATCTCTTGAGTCATACGAAAACGAAATTATCCCAAAATTCTGACTAAATCATTTTAGTACTAAAACGAATGCACATGTCTAATGTGCGACGCGCGCCTATCCGAGGCCTCGGAGGTACACTCCATGCAATCTGGCACAATGACCATATGTCACGTGACCGGAAGCGACTCGATTGATGATTTTTACAGACTGACGGTTTTGTCAGAACACCGCCCCACCCCAGATGTTTCTGAACTACAACTCCCATTATTCTGTGGCCATCCGTTGCATTGGAAGAATTATGGGATTTGTGGGCAGCAACATCTGGGGGGGGCAGCCCTGCTCTAGAGTGTCCCTTTAATGAAAACTGTTGTCTCCGCAGATTCCCCATAATCACGACGGCGAGCTACCCGCGTCCCCAACTCTCCCAGCCGTCACGTCTGCCGTCACATAGGACAGGATGACGCTCGAGCCAGACACACGAGAGGTTTGTAACAAGTGCAAGCACAGACAGGTGCTGGCTAAACACAAATAATCTGATGGATGTCAGGCTGTGGTTTAGGTTAAGATTAATGAAAACCTTACTCAGGGTAATTATGTTTACAATAAGCTTACAAGAGTCTTTTCACGAGGTACAGCATAGCCACAGGGGATCAGGTTAAACCAATTATTCAGCTTTCGCAGGCCTTTTCTCAGCCGCGCCATAAAGGAACGGCTCAGGAACGCAATCGCTTGTTATAACCCTAAGGATAAGAAGTTTGGGGCTGTGACCGAATTTACATAGGTCGAACGGGACGCCGGCCCCAGCCCATGATTAATACATAAGGAGATGTCGACCTCTAACATCCCCAAAGCTATTTTAAACAGCCCGTTACAATGTCTTCCCGTCAGTTTCAGTCAAACTCTGACATCTGAAACATGAACGGCGAATTGTTTTCTTAATATATTTGGAGGTGTGGGAACGCGGCGCTCCCATACGCTTTTCCTGGATAAATGGTATTATTTTCCGGTCGTACCGGCAGTATTTGACTTTGTAATGTTCTTGTCTGACCCAGAGCAGGTGGGACGGTCTCAGCAAAGCATACGGGCAACATTACCTGAACGACACCTCAAACTGCACATTCCTTTAACCCCTTCACTGCTGTGTGATTTTTCTAGAAATCCACGGCCAGGAACCAGAGGGGTTTTTGAAAAATCCCTTTTCAGTAAAGATAAAGTGGGAATATTATATAAAACACTTCGCGGGTGACGCGCTGCTCCACGGAGTTCTTCTAATGTTCTCTTCTTAAGTGGAGCTCAAAAAAATACAAAAACATCAAAACGTACAGGGTTATTCAAAGAGAGCCGATCTGGCCCCGAAATGTAACCGGACACTGAAATTCAGTGTACAGTGACATTTCGGGGACATTTCGGGGCCATTCAGAGAGCAGGCAATTCGCCAAATTCTGGCGAATTGCCTGCACGTACGATGCCTGTTCGAGGGCAGTGAAATCCCCCATAGAGAAGCAATGCTTTGTCTATTCAGAGACACCGAACAGCAGAGAAAGGTTGCCGAAATGCCCTGCCATTCGGTGGTTTCATTCGGCAGGTTTATTCAGGTGAATCCCATAGGCTTCATTGTTAAAAATATTCCCGTTTTAATTCGATATCTAATAAACCATTTATTATAATATTCTGCAGTAAAGAGTCTCTTTATTTATAGGTTTTTTAAGATCTTTTACGCATTTTTGGGGATTTTTTTGTCAATTTTTTTTCCCGTTTTTTCTTTTTCCTGTAACAGCCCTTTTTATTATCATTCATAGGATCTTATATGGAAATTCCAGACATTTTCATTCAGTAGTTTTTCTGCAAACAGCATTTCACTTTTCTAACTTTCAAGCGTACTGGTTTTTTTTTCCACCCCGTTCATCGGCGTGTCGGTTTTTTTTCCAGCGGCTGCTCTGCGTTGTGATCGACGGCTGCTCGGATTTTTCCGGCGTGTTCGGATTGGTTTTTCGGTGAGTGTTCGGCGAGTGTTCTGAGGGATTGCGGCGAGTATTCCCTGCACTACGGGGCCCTGTGGTGCTTGCTGAATACACCGCAGGGTCGGCGAACTAGGAAACGCCGACTCGCCCCAAAGTGCAGAGAATGAAAAGTCACCGAACAGATCTCTCTTTCTATCGACTTGCGCATAGCAGATAATAAAAAAGGGTGAGGTAAAATGCAAACTCACACTTCACTGAGCCTACACTCCGACTCCACACTTATAAAGGCACACCCATCAGCCACCATCCAAATGAGTGAAATGGATCTCTTCCTCAGGTTCCAGAATCCAGCAATATATGTAAAAAAGAATAACAGTGGACAGAGATAGTGCAGATTGAATAACCCCTTATATCTTAGATTTATTCTGAGAGAATCAAATTCTCCAACCCTGCGGTGAATTGGGCATCCACTGAAAAATTACCGAAAATCTGTCAAAAATCCACCGAAAACCCCACCAATAAGCCACCGAAATGCCGCAGAAAACCCGCCGAGCATACCCGACGCAGACCCGCCAAACACATCTGAAAAAAGCAGGCGATCCGCCGAACACAGCGCCGACCAGCCGTTGGAAAAAGCCGACGAACAGGATAAAAAAAACGATTGAAAGTTTCAAGTTTGAAACGCTGTTTGCAAACAAACTACTGGACAAAAATGTCTGCAATTAACATATAAGATCCTAGGAATAATAATAAAAAGGTCAGTTACAGAAAAAAGAAAAAAAAACAACTATTTAAAAAAAGGAATCGGAAAAAAAAAAATTTGACGAAGAAATCCCTAAAAAATAAAAAAATATGAAAAAATAAAGAGACTTTTTGCTGCAAATTAAACGAATAAACGGTTTATTAGATATTGTATAAAAACGGGAATATTTTTTAACATTGAAGCCTATGGGATTCGCCTGATTAAATCTGCCGTATGAAACCACCGAACATCGGGGCATTTCACTGACATTTCTCTGCTGTTCAGTGTCTCTGAATAGATTAACTGTTGCTTCTCTGTGGGAGATTTCACTGCCTTCAAACAGGCACCGTATTTCGCTGGCAATTCGCCAAAATTTGGTGAACTGCCTGCTTTTTGAATAGCCGAATGTCCACGAAATTGCACCGTACAGGGAAACTCATTGTTCGGTGCAATTCCGGGGCCAGATCGGCTCTCTGTGAAAAACCGGGATAGACACCATAAGTCACCTTCACTCCACTACTCACACAGCTCTGAGCCACAAAATCAGGGTCTCTACCTTGAGGCAATCCGAGGTTTGGATGTAAAGGGTCCAACCTCACAGAAAAGACCCATATCCAGGACATCATCATGAACCACTGACTGAGGAAGCCATTATTTTGGGCAAAATGCGTTTTGGTGACTATATATATATATATATGATATTTTCTTTGATTTTATTGTATATGTTTTTGAATAAAAACCTGTTTATAAATATTGCACTTTGGATTGTCCTGGATATATAGAAACGTATCTCTAAAAGCTTGTACCTCATGAGCGGAGGGCGGAGTCTTAAAACGGAACAATGTTGTTTCTATCCGAGGTCAATGGAGAAGGCTACTTTAACCCCTTACTGCCGGACAGGTTGTGCCCGGCGGGACGGCTTTAACGCTGGCAGGGTGCACTAGTATGCCCCGCTTCCTGGCTGCTGCGGCCCCTCCTCTGGCACACCTACGCGGTTGACAGGCGGCATGCATCATTGGCTGCAGGGTGGCGTTCTGAGGTCAGGCCGCCCAATGGCAGAGAATGACGCAAGACGCACGAAAACTGGTGGGCGGGCCTGATGCTGCCCCTAGACACCGGCGGGATATGCTATGCCGCCCCGCGGCATTTAGTACCACCCACCACAGGGACAGCATGCTGAGTCCCACCTGCCACCATGGCGTAAAGGGGTTAAAATCACCAAAATATAGTCACGGTTGTTGCAAACAACATTGAATGGAGACGAACCACAGAAGACTCCTTCTATGGAAGAATAACGATGGTTATTCACTCCACTTGTTCGATGTTGTTTGCAGGACCTTCACCTGCTGGTGTTCAATTTACCTTCTCTGGAGAGTCATACTTCATCGTAGATGCAAAAATATGGTGATTTGTGCCGTTGTTTTGGTAAACTTTGAGGAAACATAGTTACATAGTTACATAGTTATATAGGCTGAAAAAAGACATGCGTCCATCGGGTTCAGCCTCTCCCACATAACCTACTGCTGTTGATCCAAAAGAAGGCAAAAAACCCAGTCTGAAATATGCAACATACTGGGAAAAAATTCCTTCTTGACCCCAGAATGGCAGTCAGATTTCTCCTTGGATCAAGAAGCTTTTACCCACATATTAAATATTATAACCCTTAATATTCTGTGTCTGCAGGAAGTCATCCAGTCGTTTTTTAAAAGTCTGTACAGACTCTGACCCAACCACCTCAACAGGCAGAGAATTCCACAGCTTTATTGTTCTCACCGTAAAATAACCCTTCCTATGCTTTAAGCTAAATTTTCTTTCTTCCAGTCTAAATGGATGACCCCTTGTCCTATGTATAGTCCTGTTAATGAATAGGTTATCAGACAATGGTTGATAATGGCCCCGTATATATTTATATAAGGTTATCAGATCCCCTCTAAGGCGCCGTTTCTCTAAACTAAACAGGTTTAAGCTTGTTATTCTTGCCTCATAACTTAACCCTTCCATTCCCCTTATTAATTTAGTTGCTCGTCTCTGCACTTTTTCAAACAGTGCTGATCGGGGATAACCCCTATATTTCCAGGGGTGCAAGCGTTACCAGGACTCAACTCTTCGAATATATTGGTATTTTAGAAGTCAAAATAATAACAAAAGGGCAAAATGAAGGAAAACTTTAAGAGAATTCTCCGCACGGTGATGCATCTGTGCTTCATTTTCACACGATGTATTCTTTTTCCTAGGATCATCATCAAAATTGCTGTATGGATACGATGCCCATATGTCCTCTCCGCAAACTTTGTTATAATAATAATTGTACCGGAGCCCAAAACTTAAAATTAATCATAATTTTATAACCTTATTTCCTATGAGCTACAGAGCAAAGAATGAATTACAATGAGGACATGTGGATAGATAATTTGCATCAAGGAAAATCTCTCAGTGCCAGAGCCAGGAAATCTGTATAATGGTTTCTGTCCAGAAGCTTTAAATTACGCCTATTTGTTAAACTATAAGCGTAGTAGTAAATTAAGTTGTATTACTCTGATGGAGCCCGGCATTAAAGCTTCTTGGCATCCGCGGAAAGTACCTGAACTCCGCGCAGGGACAAACAGATGTCTGCCAGTGCTGGAGATGAGCGACTTAAAACTGTATGTTTGCATAAAGCAAGTCGACCGTCCAATGTCATCAGAATCAGTTAAATGGATACATTCATAATTAGACAATGTGTCTGATATTTTTATGAATTCTTCTCACTTATTGTATATTATGGAATTAATGGAATACTTTGTATTATGGTCTATATATATTAGATGTTGCACTAGTGATGCCATTGATAATGTCATCATGAATGTTATGTGTGATGTATTCAGGGATGTCATTGATGATGTCATGTTACAAACCACTTAGGGTGGGGGCAGTTTAAGTTCGGAATTTCCATCCTTTTTAACATTGTAAGTTTTTTTGATAATATATATATATATACATATATATATATCCTGGATTAGTCTCCGGAGAGACCAATAAATTACTGTTAGGGTTACTGTTTCTGCTTAATGTATCATTAGGGTTAGGGTTACGCTTTCCACTTGTTTTATGATTAGGGTTCGAGCTACTGTTACTGGTTGTTTTATGATTAGGGTTAGGGCTACTGTTACTGGTTGTTTTATGATTAGGGTTAGGGCTACTGTTACTGGTTGTTTTATGATTAGGGTTAGGGCTACTGTTACTGGTTGTTTTATGATTAGGGTTAGGGCTACTGTTACTGGTTGTTTTATGATTAGGGTTAGGGCTACTGTTACTGGTTGTTTTATGATTAGGGTTCGAACTTCAGGCTACTGTTACTGGTTGTTTTATGATTAGGGTTAGGGCTACTGTTACTGGTTGTTTTATGATAAGGGTTAGGGCTACTGTTACTGGTTGTTTATTATTAGGGTTCGGGCTAATGTTACTGTTTTGTTTTATGACAAGGGTAAGGGCTACTGTTACTGGTTGTTTTATGATTAGGGTTAGGGCTACTGTTACTGGTTGTTTTATGATTAGGGTTAGGGCTACTGTTACTGGCTGTTTTATGATTAGGGTTCGAACTTCAGGCTACTGTTACTGGTTGTTTTATGACTAGAGTTAGAGCTACTGTTACTGGTTGTTTATGATTAGGGTTAGGGCTGCTGTTAATGGTTGTTTTTATGATTAGGTCTACTGTTACTGGTTGTTTTATGATTAGGGTTCGAACTTCAGGCTACTGTTACTGGTTGTTTAATGATTAGAGTTAGAGCTACTGTTACTGGTTGTTTAATGATTAGAGTTAGAGCTACTGTTACTGGTTGTTTTATGATTAGGGTTAGGGCTACTGTTACTGGTTGTTTATGTTAGGGCTGCTGTTAATGGTTGTTTTTATGATTAGGTCTACTGTTACTGGTTGTTTATGATTAGGGTTTGAGCTACTGTTACTGGTTGGTTTATAATTAGGGTTAGGTTTACTGTTACTGGTTGTATTATGATTAGGGTAAGGGCTACTGTTACTGGTTGTTTAATGATTAGAGTTAGAGCTACTGTTACTGGTTGTTTTATGATTAGGGTTAGGACTACTGTTACTGATTGTTTTATGATTAGGGTTCGAACTTCGGGCTACTGTTACTGGTTGTTTTATGATTAGGGTTAGGGCTACTGTTACTGGTTGTTTATGATTAGGGTTTGAGCTACTGTTACTGGTTGTTTTATGATTAGGGCTACTGTTACTAGTTGTTTATGATTAGGGTTAGGGCTACTGTTACTGGTTGTTTTATGATTAGGGTTAGGGCTACTGTTACTAGTTGTTTATGATTAGGGTTAGGGCTACTGTTACTGGCTGTTTTATGATTAGGGTTACAGTTTCCACCTGTTTTGATTCAGGTTAGGGTTAGGATTACGGTTAGGTTTTGGGTTAGGGCTAGAGTTAGGGCTACAGTTTCTGCATGTTTGATGTTTAGGGTTACGGTTGCTGTTACTGCTTTTTATGATTAGGTTTAGCTTTAGTGTTACTACACGGGTCAAGTCAAGGGGGAACACATGGGAACACAGTTCCTCCACTATTTTTGCAGAAAGAACTGAGTTCCCAATTGCCCCAAACACTAAGCTTGAATGCAAGTGTTCAGTCATGTCTTTCCCTGTTAAGTCACAATAAATCTTGGATATATCATATATTTGTGCTAAATTCACATAAATTTTTCGGATTTGAGTGTGTTGTGTTTGTGTTACGACCGAGATGATAAGTGATAATTGGGAGACAGAAATCACAGTACGTTTCCACACTTCTTTTTATAAGGATTCGACCCCTGAGTTATCATTTCTTTAAATTTACTTTTAATATTCTGAATTAAGCTGAATAGATCCGATTATATTCAGATCTGGCCAATTATAGTCGGATCGGTTTGGGTTAAGGCCTTGATTTAAATCCTTTGTATCAGAATTTTCACAATTACAATCTGATTGATGATTACAATCTGTTTCAAATGATTACAAACTGTTCAATGAATACAATCTGTTCGGTGATTACAATCACTGAAAAATTTCAAGGGATTTATCTACAGAATTCACCATTATCACCTATGGGTATTTTTGTAGATAAATCTTTAGAAATATAGGCAACTGATTGAGATCATTTTAAAATGCTGATCCAATTAAATCGAGGCCTGATTTAAATGTTTTTAATTGGATGGGATTTGGTTCATAACTCTGCGATTCAGAAACTCGGAAGAATTCAGGAAGTATTCGAAGGAACGAAACGCACTTCTCAAAGATCTTAATTCTCACTAAACAAGGATAACCTGATGTTTTTTGGTCTCCCCAAGCACAAATGCATTTAATCACACAACATCATCATCACCATCGTCCAAGCAGGTCCAAAAAAGTATAATAATTTACTCACATTCTCTTTCTATACGTTGACCTTAAATGTTGCTCAAAATGATATAAACCCACCTCTTTGACGTTTTGCCAAAAAAGTATCCATGTGACATTGATCTTATTGGACGAAGGGGGGTATTAATTCAATTAATATATGTTCTCTGACACTGTAATTCCAAATCTATAAATTTTAGCTGGATCTCTGTTTTCCTCGACCTCGCAGAGCGTATACACACAATGCTTGCAGACGATCAGAGCACGCAGAACTAATAAATCTCCTGTTTTGCAATGCATTATTAATGACTTCTTGCTTGTAATTCTACCTTTCGTCTCTTTTTCCATTTTAAAATATGTTACATATATATATATATAATTTTATTTATTTATTTTATCTCTGCAAGGTCATAACATAAAGAAAGACGCCGGGATAAGATACGGCGCGTGCTCGCATTTTTTTTTCCGCATCCCCTTCTCAGGACTTTATTGAAGATGGGATTTGTTTCCCGACCCAAGACTTTGGATAAGGTGACGATCATCATTCAATCAATAAAATAATAGTAATAATGATATTATTAATTCCAGTTTCCTTAGATTTAGCCAGAAAATGTTCGCACGACCTCTCGCCACCATCGGCTCAGATCCAGGTGTGGTCAATTTAGGCTTCATCCTTCCAAAGTCGATAAAGTGACCATCGGTGAATTGCCTACAAATACAATGTCGCTGCCCATACAATTCATATACAAAGCTGAAGTCAGTCAACAAATTAGGAGATTTGTTATTAACCCTCTTAATTGCCCCATAATTTAAATGGAACTCATAACGCGGTGGAGGCAGCTGTGGAATTAGACTGAGTGCATGAAGCTATATAAATACATAGACAAAAATGTGATTTAAATTCGTTTTTTGTATGTAAGAAAGCAGATTGTACAACAAATGCTTATGCCAGCCATTGAATACGGAGATGTAGTGTATGCAGCCGCCCCACAAACACACCTCCAGAAACTTACTACATTGTATAACTCATTCTGTCGCTTTGTGCTACAATGTAACTACATGACACACCATTGTGACATGTTAAAAGAACTAAACTGGCCATCACTGGAATCTAGACGCACCCTTCACCTCTCCAGCCTGGTGTTTAAGAGCTTTTCTGGGAAGCTACCACCCCACCTGAATATGCTGCTTCCCCCGGCAGTTCCCTCATCCTATAACCTCCGATCCAGGACCAGCACCTTACTTGTAATACCACAATACAAAAAGACAGTGGCTCGATCCTCATTTTCCTACAGAGCACCGCAGTTATGGAATAACCTCCCAGACGCCGTCAAATCTTCCCCCAGTCTAAAGTCCCTTAGGACAGGGCCGAAACATCGGTTCAGGGCCAAGTAACTTTTTAAATGGATTAATAAAGCATCTTTTTTTTATCCTTTTCTTAAGTCCCTGAGTGCGTCCATTTTTCTTTTTCTCTATTTTATATTATATATATAATTAAAATAAATATATCATATATTTTATACAGGATAAATATATATTAAATATCTAAATATATAATAATATATATTGGAAAAGCGTGTATATGTGAAGGCAGCGCTTCCATGCAAAATAAATAGATATTAATTAGGGTAGGTGCTGCCGTAGTGGAATGTGCAGTGTCCACACACCTCCAAGGACACAAACAATATAAAAGGAACAAAACATAAATTCCTGGCGCACCTTGTATATTAGAACATTGTTTTAGAATACAATATGTATGATACAATTGTAAGTGAACAGTAGGTAAAAAATAGAGGGTTTTTTTGTGTGTTTTTCTTTTTTTTTCTCTCCTAACACTGAAAACACTCAAAAAATTCAAACAAATTCAAAAGGATAGAAAAATCAGAATACTTATATTTGTGTTGATGGTATCTTTATCTTCCTCCTTTCCTCCTTGGCAAATCCTCTGGAGTTAGCTTTTTTTTTCCCCCAATGGTGACTCGTTTATTCATTAGCTCATTCGATGGTATATGGAGGTGCTATATAAATTCCAGGGAGGGGAGGGAGCAAACCTTATATAGACAGGTGCTAAAGTAATAAATATGCAGCAGGACGATGTGCTACTATATTCAAAAATGTATTCCTATAAATTCATATAAAAATAGACCATATGGTATGCATAATTAAAAAAGTTATTTGAAAAGTAATCGTAAAAGGGGATCACTTAAAACGCGTTTTCGCCTACTGGCTTCCTCAGTAAGTGTCCTCAGATAGTCTCTGGTGAAAAATATCAGTGAAATCATTCAAATTTTGAATTTGTTTGAATTTTTGGAGTGTTTTCAGTGTTAGCAGAAAAAAAAAAAACACCAAAAAAAAAACATACTCAATATTTTTTACCTACTGTTCACTTACAATTGTATTTATTTATTTATTTTTATTTATAAAGGATTTTAGCAGGAAGGATACATTGAGATTTCTCTCGTTTTCAAGTATGTCCTGGGTTCAAGAACATTGAGTTGTTACAGAAATACAAAATAGTAAAATGCAAGATATTAACACAAGACCAAATATACAGATTAACAGAAAAATATATATGTAGGAAATAAAGTCATTATGTTACATGTTTACAGGCGCATTCCGTATTGAGGTATGTTAATAGGGAAGTCTTAAGTGACTTTAGACTGAGGGAAGATTTGATGGCGTCTGGGAGGTTATTCCATATTTGTGGTGCTCTGTAGGAAAATGAGGATCGAGCCATTTTCTTCTTGTATTGTGGTATTGCAAGTAAGGTGCAGGTCCTGGATCAGAGGTTATAGGATGAGGGAGCTGCTGGGGGAAGCAGCCTATTCAGGTAGGGTGGCAGCTTCCCAGAAAAGCTCTTAAACACCAGGTTGGAAAGGTGAAGGGTGCGTCTATCATACATATTGTATTTTAAAACGATGTTCTAATATACAAGGTGCGCCAGGAATTTATGTTTTTGTTCCTTTTTTAATAATAATATATATGATATATAGATCTTTGCCACAAAATTATAAATTTATATTATGTTGCTTTCATTTCTGTTTCTGTATCCTTCCTTCCAGTCAATACATGAGAGTATGTTGAGGCTGACGTCAGAGGACTTGGCAAGTGTTATTTTTTTCTTACAAAGTAAGCGTAAATCAGTAAATCATAACACGAGAACAGAACACGATTGATTTAATCTTCAACAAATTTTCACACGAAGGGCGCGATTCCTGCCAATAATCAGACGCGCCGTTTCGCTGAACGAAAGGTTCTCGAACATCATATTCTGAAAGCAGCACCACGGGGCAGTAACACAATAAATATATCTAAATCCATGTTTTGGGAAACCACTGAATCATTTTCGCTCTCATCAATCTTGAGTCATTGTGGTTTTAACGCACTAAATCTTCCCCTGCGTCCAGCGCGCTACACAATAAGATAGGACGTCGGCTGCCAGCTTCCAGTCATGATGAGATGCGTCTCCATGGCAACTGTGAAAGTTACGAAACTTTTCCGAACAGTCCCACTTATTGTCTGCAAAATCACCTAATTAAAAAATTGTTAGTTTTTATGGTCCGTAAATCCTTCTCTTACTCGTTTGACCTGGGATGCCCAGTGAGTGATCCAGCCGCAGGATGATCCAGACAGAGCTTAATGCTCAGGTATGTACATTTGCTCACATCGGGTTTATACACAAAGCTCTAAATTTGTGAACGCGTTTTAAATAAGCACAGGGCAGTTTCGGAATTGAAATTGAAGGAGTAAAATCAAGCTATTGACCGTTCTCCAAAATTGCGAAACCCGACCTCTTGATATTTTTTTTTTTAAACTTTTCACAATATTTTGTACCTTTTCATCCAAAAAATAGGATAAATAATGAGGTTATCAAGCGGTCCTTTTAATTGAAATTAAATTAATTCTACACAAAAATAAATTTTTTGGGAGAATTAGGTTTTGCATTTGATGGAAAAATAAATATATTTTACACTGCTGGATACACGAAAGACGTGGGAAGATACCCCACAGAAAAAGGCGTTTGTGATTCTCAACCACTCAATTATTTAACAGATCCTTTATTCGACAATTTAACAATTAAAGCATATGTAACATCATATTTGAGATATATCCGAAAAATGAATACATATAGGGCCCTATTACAATCTTCAAGCAAAAGCGCACGCGCAACGCGTGAATTTGTGCGCCAGACGTTAAACGTTAACGCGTGGAAATCAACGCTGGAATTACAAACCTCGTGCATTTTTTCATCCGTCGAGCAATAACGCGCGTTAAATGGACGAGCACAAATGCGTGCAGTAACGTTGCGCGCAGAAATCCGTGTGCGGACTGTTTTTTTCATGCGATTCAACCAATCAGAATTAAGAACCACAATTATCTCACGTTAAGTTTTTGTGCCTGTCAAAATAAATTTTGAGCATATATGCTGCAGCAATAATAAATGCACACACAACTTCTCCATTTTATTGGTTTGGGTATGTGTAGAATGTGTAATTATACTTTGTTATATACTCGTGTTAATGTTTTTTGCGCCGGCGCAAACGTTTGCGCGAAGATTGTAATAGGGCCCATATTTTACGAAATATGACTTAATCGGAATCAAGAAAAAAAGAAGAGGGTATTTAATAAAAATTTAAGTCAGGTGGAGCAGTAGCATCATTTTTAAAATGCTGATGATAATATTAATGCCAAATTTTTTTGCAAAAAAGCAAGCCAATAGATTATATTAGAGAATAAAAAATCCAAAACATCAAAGAATCACCTCTGTTGCCTCAGTGAAGAGGAAGGCACAGTCCACTGTCTTCTCTGCCTGTAAGCTGGAGGATTCCGAGATCAATTGTTCTTTATTGTCCTTCAGGTGGACCAGCACTATCGTGCAACATTGCGTACATGCACTTTCATGGAGAGTTCGTGCAAGTCTTCCCGTAGTCCCTCAGTGAAAAGCAGAGCACAATCCTCTGCCTGCTTGTCAACGTAAACTGAAGGACAAAATTAAGTCAGATGGAGCAGTAGCACCATGTATAAAATACTGATGATAATACGAATGTCAACAACGTTTACAAAAAGCAAAACAGTGGATAATATTAGAAAATGAAAAAGTCAAAAGATTGAATATGCACTTCCAATCCATCGGTAAAGAGGAGGGTGCCTGCCTACTCTCACTATAAACCAAAGGATCAAATTAAGTGAAATGGAGCAGTAGCATCATCATCTTTAAAATACTGGCTATAATGCTCATTGGAACAAATTTTGCAGAAAAGGAAGCCAGTGGATTATATTAGAAAATTAAAAATCCAAAAAGATCTCATAGTCACTTTTGATCCCACGGTGAAGAGCAGGGCAGATCCCTCTAAACTAAAGGACCAAATTAAGTCAGATTGAGTAGTAGCATCATTTACAGTATATGGAGTAGTAGCATCACTGATAATACTAATTCCCACAGATCTTCCAAAAAAAGCAATTCAGTGGATTATATTATAAAAAGAAAAAGTCAAGAGACCGAATACTCACCTACGGTGCTTCAGTAAAGAGGAGGGCACAAACCACTGCCTGCTCTCAAACAACACCGGAAGACATAGATAAACTATAGTTCTCTTTTGTCCTTCCGCTGGAACAACTCGATCATGTGACATTGCGTTCATGAAGTTGCTTGCAGTGCCGCATGCAAGTCTTCCTGAAGTCTTATGAACACTATGAGAGGATTACATTCATAATCAGCAGCGGATTTGTAATTGACCTGTTAATAGGGGAGCTGCTAAAACTGAATGACTCATGCTGATTTTTTGTATGAGTGCCTTACAATTACCAGCTCCGCCAGAATAGCCACCAAAAACACGAGACTGGCTTACCAATGGTAAATTGACACAATGTAATTATAGATCATATAAACTAAGTACCAGGCTCAGATTGTATTTCCTCTTGGGTACTGAAGGAGCTTAGTGTATAAATATCCAAACTGCTGTTTCCAATCTTCCACTGTTCTTTTATTTTTAGGAATTTTAGCTAGGGAATAGCACACAGCAGACCTGGTGCCTAGAATTTTTAAAAAGGGATCAAAATGTTATCCTAGTAATTCCATCTCCATAAGCTTAACATCTGTGGTTGGGAAATCACTTGGTTGCTATGGGATAACAAGCAGAGATCAACACGGGTTTATGAAGGATAACACCTTAACAAACTGTCCTTAAATGCCTTCTTTAATGAAGCGAGGAGAAGAAAAGACTGCGACGTCACCACGAGTGGGCCATCTTCACGGATAGGCCTGGTTGTACATGTGACCCATGCAATGTAGCCATGCCTTAAATCAAAGGCACCAATCCCAAAGCTGTCCCGATAATGGACGGTATCTATAATCCTCTTTATAACAGTAATGGTTCCTCTAGGGCAGGGATGTCAAACTCCACCCCCTCAGATCTTGATGTCCTACAGTTCCAAGAAATCATGGAATACTTTAGATGGCCAGGGAATCATGGAGGTTGTAGCTCAGCAACCTCTGTAGGGCCAGAGCTTGAGATCCATGCTCTAGAGACATTTTCTTGTGCCAGTGATGACACATCGTTTAGCGTGAAAGGGATATTTTTGCAAATTTAAAAATCACTTTGAGAGACTCTAAGCAGTGCAGTTTACAACAGATTAATAAAAGGATATTATGTAACTCAAAAGACTGAATGATAGATTGAACTGAAACATTGTAGCATCGTAGAATATCTTTAACAGCCGAAAATGGCTCAGGCAGTCTAAAAATATTTTTTTTGGCATCTATTGGAGGACACGCAACGTTTCGGTCACGTAGTGGTTTCCCAACACCTACGTGACCGAAACGTTGCATGTCGTTCAATAAATGCCACAAAAAATAATTTCTGGAATGCACGTAGCTAACGGTATTTTTGATGATTATTATTATTATTTATTTATATAGCGGCCGCATATTCCGCAGCGCTGAACATTGGGCACAATATAGACAGGGTTACAATACATTGAGACTGAACAACATATTGACAAACCAGTACAGGAGGAAATGAGGTCCCTATTCCAGTGGGAACTCACAATCTAGACGGGTTGGTGGTGGAAACAGGAGGGGGGCTGCAAGGTGAGAGTGATGGACTGCAAGGTGATAGTGATGGACTGGTTGGGGCAGTGAGGTGTATCAGTGAGTCGGGTGGTAGGCTTCCCCAAATAGGAATGTCTTAAGGGTCGTTTGTAGGAAGGGAAACTACGGGAAAGTCTGACAGTGCGAGGGAGAGCGTTCCAGAGGATGGGAGCTGCACATGAGAAATCCTGCAGTCTGTCATGGGAAGAGGTGATGTGGGGAGAAGCTAGGCGCAGGTCACATACATACCGGATGTGCGGTGATGCAAGATGACCCAGACCCATCCCGGAAGCTGGCCACAGACCAGAACAAGTGGAAACGAGCGGAAGGCCTGGGACAGTTGGAATCCAATTAGGACTTATTGGTTATGGTATATAAGAACGGTAGAGACATGGCAGAATATCCTTGATAGAGTCCTTAAGGATGAAGCAAGAAGATTATTACAATAGTCAAGTCAGGAAATTACAAGGGCGTGGATGAGTTGCTTTGTGGTGTCATTGGTAAGAAATGGCCGAAGTTTGGAAATATTATGTAATTGGTAGCGGCAGGAGGAGGAAAGAGACTGGATGTGGGGGATGAAGGAAAGAGCCGAGTCAAGAGTAACTCAGAAACAGTGATCCTGGCTTGATGGGAGGATAGTGTTGCCATCAAACATGATAGATAAGTCAGGAGGTGGGGGAGGCATTAGAGGGAGGAATTAGTAGGAGCTCAGTCTTGGACATGTTAATCTTTAGGTGGTGAGAGGCCATCCGGGAGGAAATGCCAGATAAACAGTTACTACTGACTTTGTAAAGGACAGAAGGAGAGAGATCAGGGGTAGAGAGGTAGATCTGAGTATCATCAGCATAGAGGTGGTAGTTAAAGCCAAAGCTGTTAATGATTTTACCCAGGGAGGAGGTGTAGATAGAGAAGAATAGAGGACCTAGGACAGAGCCTTGAGGTACAACTGATAAAGGCATTGAAGAAGAGGAGTTACCAGCAAATGTGTGACGAATCCTCCAGATTATACTATGCTGGTCCCTTTAGACAGTCCCTATCTATCCCTCCGATCTTTGGGTGGTAAACTGGCTCTCCTTAGGAACACAAACAGACATAATGGTTAACAGGCCCCAGGGAGCATACAACAGGCAGGTCTGTATGTACAAACAGGAAAGGGTTAACGGGTGCAGCCTGAGCTGACTACAGACAAGGTGTCACAATGACCCTTGGCTTGGGCCATGTGGCCTTGGTTCACAAAGGATTTTAACCCTTGAGGCAGTTTAGCTGCTGGCTGAATAGGCTGATACAGCATATATAGACAATACAGATTCCAGACAGGAAAATAACAAAACTGTAACACGTGGGGCAGGAGGGCATAGAAGAAATCTAAAGGGATTCCTAAACACTGGGGAAAGATCCTTAAATTGGTCTTCTGCCTAATGGAAGCCTTACAAAGAATAACAGAGTCAGGAGAACAGGAAGGGCAAGGGATAAACAAGACAGACGGGAGATCCTAAACGGAAGAGAGGTCTTAGTACTGGCCTCTATGTATATAATAACTAATGGTACTGGATCCATACGTTGAATCACTAGCACTGGGGAAAGTAACTTCACGACAGGGCAATGAGCCGGATCGCGCCGTCTGCTCAAATTCAGCGACCTCGCGTCATCATCAGTGGTGTATTTTGGCCTAGGCCGACTAGGCTCAGGCTTTGGGCGGCACTTTTTTTTTTTTTTTTACTTTTGCAAAGTATTTTACCAGGAAGGATACATTGAGATTTCACTAATTTTCAAGTATGTCCTGCATAGGCAAGGCCTAGGCTTTCACTTTCCAGGGGGCAGCAAAAAACCTCACCACTAAATGGGTTACTCACAGAGCACCGAAATGACGCCAACACTTAGGAGAATAAAATTTCCCCACTCTGCAGTGAATTCACAGCAGGGTCCCCAAAGTGCATGGAGTCGGCCGCTGAATGCTGCCACCGCAAACCCGCGGCCTGCTGTTTTCAAAAGAACTACTGAACGAAAATGTCTGGAATTTACATATAAGATCCTATGATTGATAATAAAAAGTTCTGTTACAGAAAAAAGAAAGACCGCTATTAAAAAAAAAGGGGGGGAGAATTTTGCCCCAAAAAAATCTGAGAAATGACTAAAAGGTACTAAAAAAAAAATCAAAAAATAAAGACTTTTTACTGCAGATTAAAATATTAAATGATTTATTAGATATTGCATAAAAACGGGAATATTTTTAACATTGAAACCTTTGGGGTTCGCCTGAATAAACCTGCTGATTGAAACCACCGAACATCAGGGCATTTCACTGCCATTTCTCTGAGTCTCAGTACCACATGACTGGCTGAACCACGTGAAACGCACGCGCGCAGCTGCCCGCCCTTTCGTTAACACAGACTTTATTCTGGACTGAACACCCACCGGGAAGGGAATCAAAGCTACAGTGCACCCTCTGGCAGTGTCACCCCACTGCTGACAAGATGGCTCCACAGCATAATTGCTGTGTGCTCATATACACTCGGTTTGCTGGGAGTTTTATTGCTGTGGATTCTGATGCACTCATACACACCGCACATTGCATTGCTGGGAGTTTTATTGCTGTGGATTCTGTGATACACACTGCATATTACTGTGAGTTTTATTACCCTGGAGCTCCGGGATACGCTCATACACACTGCACATTACTGTGAGTTTTATTGCTGTGCAGTTCTGTGATATGCTTATACACAGTGCACATTTCTGTGGGTTTTATTGCTGTGCAGCTCTGATATGCTCATACACAGTGCCCATTTCTGTGGGTTTTATTGATGTGCAGCTCTGTGATACTCTCATATGCAGTGCATGTTTCTGTGGATTTTATTGTTCAACCAATTAGAGCGGCTGTGATCCAGTATACTTGACATGCGTGGCTGTTCTTTGTAAAAATGCTTGAATTTAAACATTTCATAATTTTCTTTATCTCAATAGATACATTTGAAATGGTATACAAAATATACAAGTAGGCACTTGGTATCCACTTTTAATATAAAGAGAGGAAAAGGCGGAGCTCTAAGAGGAAAAAGTGGAGCTTTAAGATGAAGGGTGGGGATTAACCAGGAAGAGGTGTGCCCTTGAACGGAAGGGGTGCCTCAAATTTAAATTGGGGGGTGCACGAGTTTAGTCAGGCCTAGGGCAGCACAAAACCTAAATACACCACTGGTCATCATGCTGCGCCCTGCCTCCTGATTTCCCATGTGACCTCCTGAGGCTGGAGCAACTCCTGGCACCCCTGGATGGCGCCGCCGGGTGCCAGGGCCCCTACGAGCCCCAGATATGACAAAATGACACAGCGAAGGACCTGTTGGACAGATAAGAGTCAATTTAAAAGAGCACAGTGTCACCAACCCCGAGAAAGCTGAGAGTCTGTAGAAGGAGGGGGTGGTTGACAGTGTCAAAAGCTGCCGAGAGATCAGACTGGATGAGAAGAGAATAGTGGCTGTGGTGTTTAGCAGTTAGGAGGTCATTGGTGACTTTGGTGAGGGCAGTTTCAGTTGAGTGTAGGGGAGGGAAACCTGATTGCAGGGGGTCAAGTAAGGAATTAGAGAACAGGAAGAGATGGTTGAAAACTAGTTTTTCCAAGAGCTTAGAGGTAAATGGAAGCAGGGATACAGGACGGTAGTTGGAAGGAGAGTAGGTATCAAGGGGGGCTTTCTTTAGTAAAGGCCAGGGCTCGAGTCGAGCGGGAACGCGCGGGAACGGCGTTCCCGCACTTCTCCCACAGCGGGAATGCTGCCCGAGCCCGAACGCCGCCGCCGCGTGCATCCTGTTAGAACGGCCCGCTGACCGGAAGTGGAGCCGTTCGGCTTCACTTCCTGTCAGCGGCGTTGAAGCAGGAAGCAAGCGGCCGCCTGCAATGTGCGGCGGCAGCAGCAGCAGCCACAGAAGAAGCAGAGGTGAGCTGGGGACAATATCCATGACACGGGGGACAATATCCATGACACGGGGGCAATATCCATGACACGGGGGACAATATCCATGACACGGGGGACAATATCCATGACCTGGGGGGCAATTTCCATGAGACCTGGGGGCAATATCCATGAGACCTGGGGGCAATATCCATAAGACCTGGGGGCACAATCAAAGACCAGGGGGCAATTTCCATGAGACCTGGGGGGTAATATCCAGGAGACCTGGGGGCAATATGCATGAGACCTGGGGCAATTTCCATGAGACCTGGGGGGCAATATCCATGAGACTTGGGGCAATATGCATGAGACCTGGGGCAATTTCCATGAGACCTGGGGGCACAATCAATGAGACCTGGGGGCAATTTCCATGACACCTGGGGGCAATATGCATGAGACCTGGGGGCAATTTCCATGAGACCTGGGGGCAATATCCATGAGACCTGGGGGCAATATCCATAAGACCTGGGGGCACAATCAAAGACCAGGGGGCAATTTCCATGAGACCTGGGGGGTAATATCCAGGAGACCTGGGGGCAATATGCATGAGACCTGGGGCAATTTCCATGAGACCTGGGGGGCAATATCCATGAGACTTGGGGCAATATGCATGAGACCTGGGGCAATTTCCATGAGACCTGGGGGCACAATCAATGAGACCTGGGGGCAATTTCCATGACACCTGGGGGCAATTTCCATGAGACCTGGGGGCAATATCCATGAGACCTGGGGGGCAATATCCATGAAACCTGGGACAATATGCATGAGTCCTGGGGGCAATTTCCATGAGACCTGGGGGCAATAGCCATGAGACCTGAGGGCAATAGCCATGAGACCTGGGGGGCAATTTTTTTATTATTATTATTATTTATTTATAAAGCGCCAGCATATTCCGCAGCGCTGTACAATAAGCACAGTACAGACAGGGTTACAATACATTGAACAACATTTGACAAACAGTACAGGAGGAGATGAGGGCCCTATTCCCGTAGGAACTCACAATCTAGGAGATCTCAATTTCCATGAGACCTGGGGACAATAGCCATGAGACCTGGGGGGCAATTTCCATGAGACCTGGGGGCAATAGCCATGAGACCTGGGGGCAATAGTCATGAGACCTGGGGTATATCCATGAGACCTGGGGGCACAATCCATGAGACCTGGGGGGCAATTTCCATGAGACTGGGGGCAATATGCATGAGAGCTGGGGGCAATAGCCATGAGAGCTGGGGGCAATAGCCATGAGACCTGGGGGGCAATATCCATGAGACCTGGGGGGCAATATCCATGAGACCTGGGGGGCATTATCCATGAGACCTGGGGGTGGGCAATATCCATGAGACCTGGGGGCAATATCCATGAGACCTGGGGGCAATATTCATGAGAGCGGGGGGCATTATCCATGAGAGCTGGGGGGCATTATCCATGAGAGCTGGGGGGCACTATCCATACGAGCTGTGGGCAATATATACCCATATGAGCTGGGGGCAATTATATCCATGTGAACTGGGGAAAATATATCCATATAACCAGTGCTGTGCATATTATCCTGGGGGCTCAGTGCTGTGTATGTTATTCTGTGGATTCAGCGCTGTGTATATAATTCTGGGGGGGGGGGGTCTGGCTCCCCTGGAGATAGATAGATATATATATATATATATAAAATGCGTTAGTCCAGTTGCCACAATCACAAGTATACCTGTACGTAGTGATACCTTTCACTGATCAGTATAGTTTCCAGTTTACACTCTTGAAAGCTTGTCTTTTAAATGTAATGCTAGCCCAATAAAAATGGTATCACCAGGTACTGCTATACTCGTAATATATATATATTTTCTTCAGGTAATAGGGGTTGTGGAATTCGTGGGTGAGTTCCCTCACTTTTTTTCCCAGGACTTGACCCCTGGTAAAGGCATAAGCTGTGCATGTCTGAAGGCGGATGGGAAGGAGCCGGTGGAGAGAGATAGGTTGAAGATGTGTGTGAGAGCAGAGGTGAGGGAAGAGGAGAGAGGTGGAATTAGATGTGAGGCAATGGGATCGAGCGGGCACGTGGTGAGATGTGAGGAGGACGGTAAGGAATTGACTTCCTCCTCAGTGGCTGGGAGGAAGTAGCAGAGGGGGCTTCTGGGAGTGGAAGTGGTGTTGGCCCCATTGGCTCCATCTTGCACAACAGGTTGCAGAGTGCACCTCCCTCCTAATACTAACAGCGTCAGAAATTATGACTTATTGATGGTTCTTTACACAGCAAACAATTGCAGAAACATTAAATTTTTTCCCCTTGTAAGAAATGACCCGTATTAAAAAAGAGAATGAAAAAAATCTGCCCAGGCTTTTAAATAGATTGAGCGCCTCGAGCAAACTCTGTGATTCTGCATGTTTTCCATGAGGTTTTTTTGGCAAAGATTGTTACCGAGTCCCAACTTTATGTTTCAGCACATGTGGACTGAGTTTAGTATTATCATGATAAAGAAAATTACTCTCTTAGAAAAGTCAAGATATTTTGGAAGGAGAACTTATAAAAAAAAAAAAAAAAAGTGCAGGTCAAAACCCACCAGGATTCCAAACCTGCTTTGGTAATGTCTTTACAATGGTACTCGCTGCCAAGAAGACAATTGTCCTTTAGGGCTGATTTATTTTCGGCCCTTTACATGTCTACAAATGAGCAAACGGTATGCGCTCATGGAAAAGGCTAAATCGACTCGGGCAGCTTTCCACTGATGGAATTATTGCCTCGGATGGCTTTTGGGAAGCAACGAAGACGAACGAGAACGTACCAGACGTTCCTCCGCCTTCGAATAGACTGTAATTTAACCCAGGACATTGCTGAATGCAAGATGCTCATATCACTTTATCTTTTTCCCAATAAAGCCTATTTTTGGATAATAATAAACAGATGATAATAAGTATTTCTCAGATTAACATTTAACGTGCCCGTCATCCTCGTGGTGTCTTAAACTTGTTAGTCATAATCTACACTGTTGACAGTCCATGCACCACACGTACACCGATAAGGCTAGGGTCAGACGAACGCATTTTTCGCGTTGTCCGTGAAAAAGTGCGTTCGAACGAATGGACGTATTTTTTCACGGAATACGCGATAGCGGTCATACGATGCGCATTTTCATCCGTGATTTTGTACGGATCATCAATAAAACCTTTTTGCGTCTGGACGTTATGTTGGCCGGACATGAGCAGCGTCTGACGTCTCCTAATAACGCACACACGCCACTAGCGGACGCAGCGCACTCTGTACGTCCGTACTAGCGGTATCACGTTCTTGAAAAAATGCGTTTGTTTGCCGCTTGCGTTGCCCGGCCGAACTTTCGTGCAGCCGTACTTCGTATATTGACCCGTCATTGGCCGTCATTTGCTGCTACTACGGCCGTGATAAAGTGCGGCTGCACACGCATTCGCACTGCGTTCGTCTGACCCTAGCCTAAAAAGGCCCACTACCTCCCATAATATATAAAATAAGCACAATATCATACAATTATGATCAGAGAGGTGTCCTCCTCGATCTATTGAATTATAGAAAAAAAAATATGGATGGAAATAATACAGTATAGTGCGTTTATATACCATATAAATCAATACCGGCTGGGTGGAGTGTACCGGCTGGGTGGAGTGTACCGGCTGGGTGGAGTGTACCGGCTGGGTGGAGTAGAGGTAACATCACTGCTCTATAACCGTGGAGACACAGGTTCGAATCCTGGCAAGAGCACCTCTCCAGTAAGTGTCCTTGGGCAAGACACCTAACGGTACATACTCGCCACCCAGGACATACTTGAAAACGAGAGAAATCTCAATCTATCCTTCCTGTAACAATACTTTCTCAAAAAAAAAATTTATTCTACAAACCACTCTGAGCCTTAAACCGGTCCTAGGTATGTATGCTAGTGGGTGTTTTCACATCAGGTACCCATCCATCTGTATGGTCTCCTCCAGTTTTCCTCAAAGACAGTAAAAACAGGCCAGAAGATGACCACTAGCGTAATTCTATATGGAACAATGCAAAGAGAAAGCCAATCAAACCCTTACTCTTGGTGGAGCCCTACTTGGCTCTCGGATAGACACACATGGGTTATTTAAAAGGGAAAACCCACTAAAACCAACTCCACATGATGCACTGCATGAGAATATTCTCAATGCTCTTTATTTAAAAACATTTAAAATAAAAAACAGGTTAAAAATCAAAGCCAGTCTGCGCTTTGGCCATAGAATGGAGTGAATGTGTCGATCACTGACTCACATCTTTGTATTGTGTGGGATGCATTCAAATGACATCACCAGGGGGGCAGATTAGAAGTCTTTTAAGCTCCCTGTTTTATCTCAATCAGCTGCCAGCTCTTATCTCAGGTAGCCTAGAGAACAACAGACCTCGTGCAGTCTTATCTAAACATTCCCTCCTCCACTGACTGTTAAATACTGTAGAAGAAGATAAATTCTTCCCTCCTCCACCTCATTAACTGTTTAATACTGTATAAGATAAAGCACAGCTCAAAGTAAAACATTTGCACAGATTCTGGTAAATGTTGCATCATGGGAAATATCTACAAAATGGAAACAGAAGCTAAAAAAAAACCCCTAACTTTATTTTTCCTTTTTACATACAATTACTTCAAACAAAGAAAAAAACAGCAGCATGTGTTATATAATGTGTTTTATAATGTGGTTTATAATGTGGTTTATACAGGGTATTTTATTTGTAATGTATAAGTAATCTAGTTACAGCTTACGTAAGTGGTACTGTCCCTTTAAGAATCTTCGAGATTCACAATTCCAAATAAAGTGTGCCCGAACTCTTTATATATATATATATATATTTCTATTTTCTTCATTTTATTCTTAGAGAATTTAAAGTAAAAATTCTTTCCATAATCTTGGAATTTTGGGAATGCACTTAAAATGAAATTAGCACTTATTACTTTTTTTATATTAATAAACGAACGAGTGCTGCAATGTATTAAAAAGATACATTTTCACCCTGTTCACCTTTAAAAAACAATCCTTGTTTACGTCCTCATGTAGCCAGTGTACCATGTGCATGCGATCCGATCCATCACTCTGCGCCGGCACTACCGAACATGCATAAACAAAATAAATAAATAATAATAAATAAATAAAAAATAATCAGGCAGCACCTGCCAGCAGCCTCTGCCCGTTTATTCAATGGAAAAAAAAAGGGAACTCTACTTTTTAATCGAGGGTCCCTTTAATAAACGATGAATATCCTAATGCTGCTGGTCACAGGCTGGTAACCCATACCGGCTCCCTGCTACCGGCTCTGTTACAAGTGAGCCGTTGTTTTAGACTGGCCTCAGACGAACAGAGTCATCACGTCCGTGTTGCTGCACTGTTTAACGTCCGTCATAGCATTGATATGATCAATAGAGACCAACACACAAAGTACGTGCGCACCGAAGTGTACACGCACCACGCAGGTGGCCACAGACGCAATATAGGCCTCGTTGTAAAAGCGCTAGGACAGACGTACAGAGTGCGCTGCGTCCGCATAGCGGCCTGTGTGCGTGATGACGCGACGTCCATCACGTTGACACGCAGATGTTTTTTTTGGTCTGGCTGACTGTACCTGTCTGTTAATTTTTATTGATTTTGATTCCCAAATATCCATTTTTTTTCTACATCCGTCAAAAATAACGGACCAAAACTTGTCATATTGCTTTATTTTTAGCCCAATAAGAAGGTCTCATCTCATCCTTCAATACTCTGAAATATATATATATACAGTATATAAAAATACTATTGTGGTCTGCACTCACGGTTTGCCAGTTCAAGTCCATGTACCCGATGCTCGGCAGTGGCCTCCAGAATGTAGATCAATGAAAAATTAGCCAGCACTCCAGGTTTTCCTCAGTTCCAAACTTTTTATTGTTCCATAAAACAGTCAACATTTCGGTCCCTCTCCGGGACCCTCTTCAGGACAAAAAAACAACATACAATGTTGTTTTTTTGTCTTGAAGAGGGACCGAAACGTTGACTATTTTATGGAACAATAAAAAGTTTAGAACTGAGGAAAACCTGGAGTGCTGGCTAATTTTTCATTGATCTATATACATATATATATATACACAGTGGCAAGAAAAAGTATGTGAACCCTTTGGGATTACGTGGAGTTTTGCATGAATTGGTTATAAAATGTGTTCTGATCTTCATCTAAATCACAACAATTTGAAAAACACAGTCTGCTTAAAATAATACAACACAAACATTATCAGGGTAATTCAAAGAGATTCGAAAAGTCACCGCACGTTCGGTGACTTTTCTTTCTCTTCAATTCGGTTCCTTTTGCCGATCCCATTTCGGTGACCCTGCGGTATATTCAGCAAACACCACAGGGTCCCCGAATTGCAGGGAAAGGCCGCCGCAAACCCGACGTAAACTAACCGCAAAACCCAGCGAATGCACGCCGAAAACCCACAAAAACATTTGGATTAACCTGCCGAAAACCACGGAAAAACCCGAGCAGGAGCCGATCACACGCAGCGAAGCAGCTGGAAAAAGATGAGACCGCAGAAGAGGCAGTGAATAAATTAGCAAAACCTTTTGTGTGAATGTTTGAAAAGTGAAACGCTGTTTGCAAAGAAACTACTGAGCGAAAATGTCTGAAATTTACATATGAGGTCCAGGGAATGATAATAAAAAGGGCTGTTACAGAAAAAAGAAGTAAACTTAAAAAAAAAAAAAAATCGGACTTTTAAAAAAAAAAAAAGAATTTCAGAAAATGCTTAAAATATCCTACAAAATCTATAAATAAAGAGACTCTCTACTGCAGAATATTATAATGAATGGTTTATTAGATATTGAATTAAAACGGGAATATTTTTAACATTGAAGCCTATGGGATTCGCCTGAATAAACTTGCCGAATTAAACCACCGAATGGCAGGGCATTTCGGGAACCTTTCACTGCTGGTTTGTGCTCTCTGAATAGCCGAAGCATTGCTTTTTCATGGGGATTTCACTGCCCTCGAACAGGCACCGTATGTTCAGGCAATTCGCTAGGATTTGGCGAATTGCCTGCTCTCTGGATAGCCGAATGGCCAGGAAAGGTAACCGAACGCTGATTTTCAACGTTCGGTTACCTTTCTCAAGCAATTCGGATCTCTTTGAATAACCCTGTATATGTTTTCATGTGTTTATTGAACATAACATGTAAACATTCACAGTGCAGGGTGGGAAAAGTATGTCAACCCCTAGCCCAATGACTTCTCCAAGAGCTAATTGGAGCCAGGAGTGAGCCAACCTTGAGTCCAATCAGTGTGATATTATTGGATGTGTTGCTGAAAGCTGTCCTGCCCTTTAAAAACACACACCAGTTTTGGGTTTACTGGTTTCAAGAAGCACTGCCTGATGTGAACAATGCCTCGCAGAAAAGAGCACTCAGAAGACCTACGATCAAGAATTGTTGACTTGCATGAAGCTGGAAAGGGTTACAAAAGTATCTCCAAAAGCCTTGATGTTCATGTGTCCACGGTAAGACAGACTGTCTACAAATGGAGAAAGTTCAGCACTGTTGCTACTCTCCCTAGGCGTGGTCGCCCTGTAAAGATGACTGCAAGAGCACAGCGCAGAATGCTTAATGAGGTAAAGAAGAATCCTAGAGTGTCAGCTAAAGACTTACAGAAATCTCTGGCACATGCTAACATTTATGTTGACACATCTACAATAAGGAAAACATTAAACAAGAATGGAGTACATGGGAGGACACCACGGACGAAGCCATTGCTGTACAAAAACAATATTGTAGCACGTTTGAAGTTTGCAAAAGAGCACCTGGATGTTCCACAGCACTACTGGCAAAATATTCTGTGGGCAGATGAAACCAAAATTGAGTTGTTTGGAAAAAAACACACAACTCTATGGGTGGAGAAAAAAAGGCACAGCACACCAACATCAAAACCTCATCCCCACTGTAAAACATGGCGGAGGGAGCATCATGGTTTGGGGCTGCCTTGCTGCCTCAGGGCCTGGACAGATTGTTGTCATGGATGGAAAAATGAATTCCAGAGTTTATCAAGACATTTTGCAGGAAAACTTAAGACCATCTGTCCGCCAACTGAAGCTCTGCAGAGGATGGATGATGCAACAGGACAATGACACAAAGCATACAAGTAATTCAACAAAAGAATGACTTCAACAAAATAAAATATGCCTTCTGGAGTGGCCCAGTCAGAGTCCTGACCTCAACCCGATTGAAATGCTGTGGCATGACCTTAAGAGAGCGATTCACACCAGACATCCCAAGAATATTGCTACACTGAAACAGTTTTGTGAAGAGGAGTGGTCCAAAATTACTCCAGATCGTTGTGCAGGTCTGATTTGCAACTACAGGAAACGTTTGGTTGAGGTTATTGCTGCCAAAGGAGGGTCAACCAGTTATTAAGTCCAAAGGTTCACATACTTTTTCCACCCTGCACTGTGAATGTTTACATGTTCTGTTCAATAAACACATGAAAACATATAATGTTTGTGTAGCATTATTTTAAGCAGACTGTGGTTTTTCAAATTGTTGTGACTTAGATGAAGATCAGAGCACATTTTATGACCAATTCATGCAAAACTCCACGTAATCCCAAAGGGTTCACATACTTTTTCTTGCAACTGTAGATAGATATACTGTATACACACAAAATACAAGAGACCCCACACACCGGTATACAAAAGTGTTTCTTGCTTTGGTGCTCCACCTGACTGCAGACAGCATAAATGGTCAAGATTCAGGCGCACACAGAGGCTGTATTAATAGCAGAAAATATCTATTGCATAGGATCAACGTTTCAGTCCCAATCGGGACTTTCCTCAGGAAATCCTGCACTTCAGCTTCTGGTGTCTTACTTGTCCAGTGCCGGAAACTTGGCTCCCATGTATAAGCGTATTAAATGTGCCGGCACGGCAGGACAGTTCAGCAAAAAAACATAACTTTTATTTAATGAGTTAAAACATACCCTCAAGTGAACGTTTCAGTCCTTCTAGGGGACTTTCTTCAGCACAAATTTTTATTTTAAAATTCCCATAGGGACTGCAACATTGACTTGTGGCTATGTTTTAACAGATTAAATAAATGTAAAGTTTTTTGCTGAACTGTCCTGAAGTGCAGGCACATTTAATATATACAGTTGTGTTCAAAATTATTCAACCCCCACTGAAATTGAGTGTTTTGGCCAGTTTGACATTGATTTTGATCATTCAGTCATCTTGCTTACAATTAAATCAAAGAGGCACGTGTAGGTCAGACAAATATAACATAACATTTATAATGAAATAACCACAAATGTCTTTTCTGTGCTCACATCATTATCAGTTTTATTCAACCCCCAAGTGACATTCAATCTTAGTACTTAGTACAACATCCTTTTACAGTTATAACAGCTTTTAAACGTGAAGCATAGCTTGACACAAGTGTCTTGCAGCGATCTACGGGTATCTTCGCCAATTCGTCATGGGCAAAAGCCTCCAGTTCAGTCACATTCTTAGGCTTGTGCACTGCAACTGCTTTCTTTAAGTCCCACCAGAGGTTCTCAATCGGATTTAAGTCAGGTGACTGCGATGGCCACTCCAAAATGTTCCAGCCTTTAATCTGCAACCATGCTCTAGTGGACTTGGAGGTATGCTTGGGATCATTGTCTTGTTGAAAGGTCCAACGTCTCCCAAGCCTCAGGTTTGTGACGGACTGCATCACATTGTCATCAATATATCCTGGTACTGAAGAGAATTCATGGTACCTTGCACACGCTGAAGCTTCCCTGTACCTGCAGAAGCAAAACAGCCCCAAAGCATGATTGACCCCCCGCCATGCTTCACAGTAGGCAAGGTGTTCTTTTCTTCATAGGCCTTGTTCTTCCTCCTCCAAACATAGCGTTGATCCATGGGCCCAAACAGTTCTAATTTTGTTTCATCAGTCCACAGAACACTATCCCAAAACTTCTGTGGTTTGTCCACATGACTTTTGGCATACTGCAGTCGACTCTTCTTATTCTTTGGAGACAGCAAGGGGGTGCGCCTGGGAGTTCTGGCATGGAGGCCTTCATTACGCAGTGTGCGCCGTATTGTCTGAGCTGAAACTTCAGTACCCACATCTGACAAATCTTTTCTCAGTTCCTCAGCAGTCACACGGGGACTTTTCTCCACTCTATGCTTCAGGTAGCGCACAGCAGTCGAAGTCAGCATCTTCTTTCTGCCACGACCAGGTAGCGTTTCAACAGTGCCCTTTGCCTTGAATTTGCGAATGATGCTTCCTATGGTCTCTCTTGGTATGTTTAACATCTTTGCAATCTTCTTATAGCCATTGCCCTTCCTGTGAAGAGTAATCACCTCTTCTCTTGTCTTCCTGGACCATTCTCTTGACTTCACCATGTTTGTAACCACACCAGTAAATGTCTAGAAGGAGCTGAGTATCACAGTCATTTTAAAGCTGCCTAATTGGTGCTTATTATGCTTTATTGCTGCTCCGTGACATCCACAGGTGTTTTCAATACCTGATTGAAAACACTTGAATGAACCTCTGTTCTTCAGAGTGGTAGTCTTTAAGGGGTTGAATAATTGTGTCAATGAAGAATTCACAAAAGAAACATTTACTACTGTATTACAAAACCAATTGATGTCATTTTAGTTGCATATGGTTCTTTAAAAAGTCCTTGTAGGATTTCATTCTGAATACAATTACAAATGTACACTAAATTCCCTAAAACCCTTTACAGCATTGGGGGTTGAATAATTTTGAACACAACTGTATATATATCTTCCTTACCACTGCACTCAAGGACTTCAGCAAGCTCCACGGCCCGGTGCTCAGTCCAACAAGACATGTAGGGCCCGATTACATTCTTCACGCAAAAACGCACGCGCAACGCGTGAAATTTTGCACGAAGCGTTAAACGTTAACGCGTGTAAATCACCACTGGTATTACAATCCTCGTGCATTTTTTCATCCGTCGAGCAATAACGCGCGTAAAAACGGACGCTCAGCAACGTTGTGCGCAGAAATCAGTGTGCGGACTGTTTTTTTCACGCAATTCAACCAATCAGAATTAAGAACCGCAGTTGTCTCACGTTAAGTTTTTGTGCCTGTCAAAGTCAATCTGCGCATATATGCTGCATCAATAAAAAAAACACACACAACTTCTCAAATTTATTGGTTTGGGTATGTGTAGAATGTGTAACTATACTTTGCTGCGTATTTTTTTTGGGCTGGTGTATTTGGTTTCGGCCGGGTTGATAGAATTTGCCGTTAACACCAGCTTTCAGGAGTTACTAAAATTATGTGCGCAAAGGCTGTGTGTTACAAACTGCGCATAGATTGTAATACCATCCGCATACCAGCGCACGAACGCATCTGCGCTCACAATGTTAAGTATAGGACGCGCGACGTACAGTAAGCTCGCGCAGGTTCACCCGCGGTAGACGATTACGTGCGTTCGTTGCGCTGACATTGTAATATGACGTTCTGCGCAAAGGGTTTTACCCCTCGCGTTAATGCGTTTTTGCGAGAGCGCAAACGTATGCGCGAAGATTGTAATAGAGCCCGTATAAAGTGTTAAAGAGCTAGCACTCCAAGGACTTTAAAACAACACTTTATTGTAACCTATCAAAAAATAATAGATGGTCTAGTCGACGTTTCAGCTCAATATACAGCACTTTCTACAGGACATACGCATGTCTACCAGAAAGCTCTGTAAATTGAGCTGAATCGTTGACTAGACCATTTATTATTTTTTGATAGGTTACAATAAAGTGTTGTTGTTTTAAAGTCCTTGGAGTGCTAGCTCTTTACCACTAATATATATATATATAATTATTTTATGTATTTTATTATATTTATTCTTATTGACATTTATCTGTTTATCTGCTGCAATATTTCCACGTTTTAATAAACCCCACACGCACGCGTCCCATTACCACTTTGGATGCACAGTGTAGGTATTTTGCATAAGCATCGCTGCGCCACGCCGGCTGTTGATGGGCCTCGGCCACATCGTGCTACATGCGCGCTTGGCACTTGCCGTGAATCAAATTATAGCTAGTCAAAATAAATAACCGAGGGACGCATGAGACCGAGCAGATGGACGTGTCTCTCAGGAGTCAGGAGCTAAATTGTTTATTCTCTGTTCCGTGTTCCCTTTGTAATCCCCCTCATCATGATTCCATCAGAAGATTAGCGGGTGGGTCTCCGCCTAGCCGCGCGCAGTCCCGTCCAAAGAAAATGTTGTCTTTGTTTGCTCCTTGCCCCAAACTCGCTCGTTCGCCTGGCGATTCCTGAGTGTTACTGCTATGTTAATTCACCTCGGTTTGCTTCTCTCATTCATCACAGGCTCTGCTGCCGCTGCGCGCCCGCTCGTGTGTTTAGCGCTCCTGATTGTGGCTGGAGAGCTGATGTGATTCGCCACGGCAGCACTTCGTTTTTATAAAAACCATAAAATACGTGAGGCAGAAACGGGTAGACGCCTTTTACAATAAGAAACTGTTTAAGGGGATATTCTGTCAAAAAATAGAGTTCTCTCTGTTTGCCCTTAATATGGGCCCTATTACGATCTTCACGCATACTTCAGCGCGCGCAAAAACGCATTGACGCGAGGGGCAAAACCCTTTGCGCTGAACGTCGTATTACAATCTCAGCGCAACAAACACGCGTATACGCCTACCGCGGGTGAACCTGCGCGAGCTTACTGTACTTTGCGCGTCCTATATTTAACATTGTGAGCGCGAATGCGTTTGCGCGCTGGTACGCGGATGGTATTACAATCTATGCGCAGTTTGTAACGCACAGCCTTTGCGCGCATAATTTTAGCAACTCCTAAAAGCTGGTATTAATGGCAAACTCTATCAACCTGGCCGAAACCAAATACACCAGCCCAAAAAAAAATACGCAGCAAAGTATAGTTACACATTCTACTCATACCCAAACCAATAAAATGGAGAAGTTGTGCGTGCATTTATTATTGATTCAGCATATATGCGCAGATTGACTTTGACAGGCGCAAAAACTTAACGTGAGACAATTGTGGTTCTTAATTCTGATTGACTGAATTGCGTGAAAAAAACAGCCCGCACACTGATTTCTGCGCGCAACGTTACTACGCGCGCATTTTTGCGTGTCCGTTTTACACGCATTATTGCTCGACGGAGGAAAAAGTCCTGCGTTGATCTACACGCGTTAACTTTTAATGCTGGGCGCACAAATTCACGCGTTGCGCTTGCGTTTTTGCGTGAAGATTGTAATAGGGCCCTTAATTGGGGAGATCCTGCTGACAGTCTCTGCCCAATTTTTTATTTTTGGGGTGATTTTACTCATATTTTGTCCCTCGCCCGCGCTGCTCCTCCTCTCGACTCAGGGTCTCCCAAACCAGGAAGTCCCTGTAGCTTTTCTGCACAATTTGTACTCCTACTTAACTTGCGCAGTGTAGGAACTGCAAAGTACTGCAGGACTTGCGCAGTTTACATAAGGATCATAGAGCTGAAGTCTGCAGGCTAATCACCTGAAAAAAAAATCAGGACATATAAGAAAATGTTTTCAATTGCTAAAACACTTATTTTACCAAATTGGATTGATTAAGGATTACTTTAAATACCAATACAATTCCACCTTTAACTTTCTGTGTGCCAAGATGTACAAGGACGAACAGATAGCACTCTAAGTACAAGGGTCAAAGGTTAGATCCTGGCTCCTCTGGCATCCGATTTACATACACACATAACAGTACATGCAATAATCAAAAAATATACACTACCCATGCTGTAAAATTAGAATTTTGTCTACAGATGCCGTGCATCATGAACACTATACAGTATGAGCCACCATGGAATCACTGACACACTTGGGTTTAAAGGGATGGAAATTAGATGAATGTCAATGACATCACAGCTGTCTCCCCATTGGATTTCCTTTATATGTTTGTATACCTTTGCCAGGATATATGAATCCATCTCTTGCCACCTGCAATTACCTTTTTCTTGGCCTTGGATTATGACACTGATATATTTAGAGGAATTGGACTACTTTTAGCTGTGCTTCACTAGCCCCATTTTCCAAAACCTACCGTGTCTGGAAGCATCTAAATGGAGTTTGAGGGCATCGTCGAGGTGCTCAGCAACCCCTCGTCACATTGGTGCAATGAGCAGGGAACACTTGAAGTAAAACACCAGAAATATTAACAGCCCATCGTTTTTTATGGTCTTCCTTTAGCTCAGATGTACATCAGCATGTTCGATCCTGTGATTCTTGTGTTTGGGAGTGGTCTACCAAGCTGAAACCCAACAACCTCCTCCAGACTCTCTCCATTCGTTCTTGCCAATGGAGTCTTGTAGTTGTTGACTTTATCTTCTGACCTCCCTAAGTCGTGGTATCATTATGGTCGTTGTGTTCTACCTCGCCCAGTTTGCACACTTTATCACAATACAAGAACTAACCTTGACCAAAAACCACTGCAGGCCGATTTCAGGCACATCTATTCTGTCTTCACAGGATCCTACGAATTTACATCATCAATGGAGATAATTTTTTCACCTGGAATTCCATTTGATCTTTCCGTGGCATTTCATCCCCAAATCAACAAGCAGACAGATCATACAAATCAAATGGTCAAGACACCCCTCAAACCCATAAGGCAACAGGTTCTTTTCATCGCTCAATTTGCTCTTCTCGGCCACAAATCCATTCAGACTTTACTGTTCTACTTCTATTATGCATCTCATCCCACTTGTCTACTCAACTTGACTGATCATTTCCCAGTTCCCAGTATAGAACCAAGACTCACTACAATGTCAAGACAACCTTTCAGGAAGCCAAGCCACTTGCAGACCGACAGGCACCTACATTGGCCGAGGTTTCGGCCTCTCCACATCTTCTGCCTCTTCCAACCTAGCAGACCATATCTCAGTTCCCAGTATAGATTCAAGTCTCACTTCAAGTCAAGTCAGCTTCTGAGGAAGCCAAGATACTTGCGTGGTGACCGGCACCGGCTTATTCTTTTGGCCAACGGATTGGCCTCTCCACATCTTCTGTGTCTCCAAATGTAGCAGACCATATTCCATCTCCCAGTAAAGCACCAAGACTCGCTACAAGCCACATCAATTTCCCAGGAAGCCAAGATAATTGTGTGGCGACAAGCACCTGCTTATTCTGTTGACCAACGGATTGGCCTCTCCATATCTTCTGAGTCCCTACCTAGCAAACCATATCCCAGTTCCCAGTGCAGAACCAAGACTCACTACAAGTCATGTCAACTTCTCAGGAAGCCAAGACACTTGTATGGTGTCAGACACCTGCCAACGGATCGGCCTCTCCACATCTTCTGCCTCTCTCAACTTACCAGACCATATTGCAGCTCCAAGTACAGAACCAAGACTCGCTACAAGCCAACTCAAATTCTCAGTAAGACAAGACCACTTGTACGGTGAAAAGCACCTGCCATTTCCAATGTCCAAAAGATCTGCCTCTCCACAAAACATCTGAGAAATGGATGTGTCATCCATCCAAGGAACTTTTTACTCCGACGCTCTCTGTATCCTGAGCCCAACTTCTCCAAACCTAAAAAAGTAAGGGCGCATCCATAAATTGCATATGTGAAACATAGCCTGGAAAATAAAGTTCTAAACCATAAAATATAAAACACAGGCAGCTAAGGTCACAAAAATAATTCCAGAAGAGATTACAGACGAGAGGAAATATTTTATTTGACGATTGTGAAAAATCCAGACCTTTCTTTTTCTAAACGAAGACAATAGAACGTAATGAAGCGACAAATCTAATAATATAAAATAATGGGATACGGGGGAACCGTGGAGCCGCCTGCCAAAAGCTCTTTTGCGGATGGCCATAACGCACGCCTCTCGAGTTACATATCATACTTTCATTTCCTTGAGAAATGATTATCCTAACGTTACAGCTGTTTCGGCGTTTTTTTAAATGTATTTTAAAGACCGGTTATTACCTACCGTATTGTGTCGGTGATTTATAACAATAAAGAGAGGTATGTATAGACTCACTCAGCGCCGCGCCAATTAACAAGCGACGCTTAATGGAAATCGATTTATTTATTTTTTTGTCGAGTGAGACATGCGACAAGAACGATGCTAGAGAATTATGTCAAAACGTAACCGGAGATAAAGAAAAAAACGCACGGTCTTGGTATGTAACGTTAGGAGACTCGAATACAGTTACCGGTCACAAATCTTACAACACATTTTCTCAGTCACAACAGAATTTATAGAAAACCAGCCGAGGCATTATTCAGATTGGCTCACGTTTATTAGGTCTTTTCGTATCATTTTTTTTTCACTTATTATTCTATTTTATTATAGTATTCGGGATATGTTTCTGGCTTTCCGACTTGTCACATGATCTCCTATCCAGATGTGCTGTTGTATGTCTTAGGGAGGACCAAGCCAAACCACAGAACTTTCCTCCTGTTTTGTAGCTTGTTTCTAGAGCTCACCCATAGTCCTCGGGGCCGCAGAAGCGTTACATTAATAAATATGCGGTATAACAACAACAACATGGGAGTGAAAACAGCCAATCCCAACGCTGACACGGATTGGAAACCAGATCAGATGGGTTTATTTAACGTTTTCTAGGAAAAATAGGAAAGGGGAAAGTGTTTTTTTTGTGTTCAAAAATGTCACTTCCGCCTCAATGTAAACTCTGCACGCAATCAACTTGTTTCTTTACACGATACATCTATATCATGATTATCGCTAAGATGCCATTGCCGCTACTTGACCGATTTAACGGGCGTTGCTTGAGAAAGGCGCTCTCTACAGCTGAAACGTTGCACGTTTCATCCCCTACCTAGACCACCAGGGATTTAGCCCATAGAACTTTAATAGAAATAATGGTAAAAGCAATAATGAGTAACCAAGACCGCAACACCAGTAAAACAACGCTGAATAACATCAGTAAAAACTATGATATAAACACTGGTATAATGCCCAGGGCCATAGGGTTTATGCTGAGGACTACGCTAGACAACGATTGTAGAAACTATGGTGGAAGAAATGGTAAAACGGTTGGTGACCTTTGGTGGCAGAACCCTAGAGAATTCATTGTAGTTTTGATGTTCTTCACTGTAGACCCTCAAAATTAAACCATAGTTCTTTCACTGAAAGAATGAAGAGCAGTGAATAACCCCTTATACAGTATGATTAAAGGGCCACTACCACCAAAAAAATGAAATGTCCTTATTGTGTTTATTTGATGTTGCAGATATCTTACCTGTGCTTTGTTTTCTCTTGAATGTTTAGTAAAGAAAATATTTTCCTCTATATGTATCACTGGGCGCATCCATTGTGTGATATTTTCCTCTATATGTGTCACTGGGCGCATCCATTGTGTGATATTTTCCTCTATATGTATCACTGGGCGCATCCATTGTGTGATATTTTCCTCTATATGTGTCACTGGGTGCATCCAATCCATTGTGTGATATTTTCCTCTATATGTGTCACTGGGCGCATCCATTGTGTGATATTTTCCTCTATGTGTGTCACTGGGTGTATCCATTGTGTGATATTTTCCTCTATATGTGTCACTGGGTGCATCCATTGTGTGATATTTTCCTCTATATGTGTCACTGGGTGCATCCATTGTGTGATATTTTCCTCTATATGTGTCACTGGGTGCATACATTGTGTGATATTTTCCTCTATATGTGTCACTGGGCGCATCCATTGTGTGATATTTTCCTCTATATGTGTCACTGGGCGCATCCATTGTGTGATATTTTCCTCTATATATGTTACTGGGTGCATCCATTGTGTGATATTTTCCTCTATATGTGTCACTGGGTGCATACATTGTGTGATATTTTCCTCTATATGTGTCACTGGGTGCATCCATTGTGTGATATTTTCCTCTATATGTGTCACTGGGTGCATCCATTGTGTGATATTTTCCTCTATATATGTTACTGGGTGCATCCATTGTGTGATATTTTCCTCTATATGTGTCACTGGGTGCATACATTGTGTGATATTTTCCTCTATATGTGTCACTGGGTGCATCCATTGTGTGATATTTTCCTCTATATGTGTCACTGGGTGCATCCATTGTGTGATATTTTCCTCTATATGTGTCACTGGGTGCATACATTGTGTGATATTTTCCTCTATATGTGTCACTGGGCGCATCCATTGTGTGATATTTTCCTCTATATGTGTCACTGGGCGCATCCATTGTGTGATATTTTCCTCTATATATGTTACTGGGTGCATCCATTGTGTGATATTTTCCTCTATATGTGTCACTGGGTGCATACATTGTGTGATATTTTCCTCTATATGTGTCACTGGGTGCATCCATTGTGTGATATTTTCCTCTATATATGTTACTGGGTGCATCCATTGTGTGATATTATCCTCTATATGTGTCACTGGGCGCATCCATTGTGTGATATTTTCCTCTATATGTGTCACTGGGTGCATCCATTGTGTGATATTTCCCTCTATATGTGTCACTGGGTGCATCCATTGTGTGATATTTTGGGTTGTAAACCCCCCCCCCCACAGTGGGCTCTATTAACTGCATCGTGCAAAAGCGCACTCTCATTTTTTTTCCGCGCAGTGTTAAACGTTAACGCGCGTACATTAATCCTGGTATTAAAATCCGAGCACATTTTTTCATCCGTCAAAAAAATAACACGCGTAACAAAGATACGCAAAAAAACGCGCGCATTAACGCTGCGCAGAAATCGGTGGGCGGACTGTTTTTTCACGTGATTCAGACAATCAGAATTAAGAACTACAATTGTCTCCCGTTCAGTTTTTGCACCTGTCAAAATCAATCTGAGTATATATACTCCAGCAATAATAAAAACACGCACAACTTCTCCATTTTATTGTTTGGGTATGTGTAGAATGTGTAACTATACTTTACAGTATTTTTTTTTCGGGCTGGTGTATTTGGTTTCGGCAGAACGTTCAGATTTGCCGTTAACACCAGCTTTTCAAAGACGTTAAAATTATACGCGCAAATGCTGTCCGTTAAAATTTGCGCGTAGATTGTAATACCATTCGCGTACCAGCGCACAAACGCATTTGCGCTCACAATGTTAAGTATAGGACGCACACAGTACATTACGCTCGCAAAGGGTTTGCGCAGGTCCACCAGCGGTAGACGTTAACGCGCATTTTTTGCGCGGACATTGTAATACGACGTTCTGCGCAAAGGGTTTTTCCCCTCGCGTTAATGCGTTTTTGCACACACGTTATTGTTTGCGCAAAGAAGTTAATAGAGCCCAGTATCTTTCCATCACTTGCTCCTCACCGTGTGGCTTTGGTCATAGAATGGAGTGAATGGGTCAGTCACCCACTCACATCATTGTATTTTGTGGGATGTATTTAAAGGACATCACCAGGGGGTAGATTAGAAGTCTTTTAAGCTCCCTGTCATTTCTCATTCGGCTGCCAGCTCTTATCTTGAGTAGCTTAATCACAAAACACCCTCTGCTGCCTTATATAAACATTTCCTCCTCCACTGACTGTTAAATACTGTAGAAGATAAAGCACGACTATAAAGTAAAACATTATAATGTGGTTTATAAGGTGTTTTATAATGTGTTTTATAAGGTGTCTTATGTGTTTTATAATGTGTTTTATAAGGGGTTTATAATGTATCTTATAATGTGTTTTATAAAGTGTTTTATAATGTATCTTTTAATGTGGTATATAAGGTGTTAGATCATGTGTCTTGTAATGTGTTTTATAAGATTTTTTATAATGTGTCTTATAACGTGTTTTATAAGGTGTTTTATAATGTGTCTTATAAGGTGTTTTATAATGTGTCTTATAAGGTGGTTTTGTTTGTAATGCACAAATAATCTAAGTACAGCTTATGTTAGCGTTAGTGTCCGTTCACTTCATTACATACCTTTCGCTACTCATCGAAAAAGTCACTTTCTTAACACAGTTACAGATGTGAGAATAGCTAATACTCAGATCTGGCTTTCAGAACCCCCTGGACCTTTCAGGAAGGGGGACATGACTGATGGCCTGGGCCTGTCAGTCAAGGAGAGATCTAGGGTGTTATTGGTGGTGTGTTTGCAGCAATGTTGCTTACCTGGGCTATATATGCTGGTGATGGGGGCAGTGTTCTTCCTCTTGTTCCTGCCAGCGTGAGAAGTACATCAAGGTGAGACCCGCCCACCCACTCTTTGGATTACAGTCCCGTCGTGTCACAGCTGCAGATTGGCGGGTTTCCCTGGACAGCGGTGTTTGAAGGACGGATAAGCCGCCTTCGGGTGAGGCTATGGGGAGACGAACCTCGCTTGCGGGGGGATGAGCTCTTGGTTTTGGTACAATGGTGGAACTGCCTATTGCATTGGGGCGATAGGGCAGAATTGTGATTAAGCACTGCGAGTTATTGTGATGTATATAGTTAAATAAAGCTGTGGCCCATGCACATTCCAACTTATATATGTGTTTGTGTCTTTATTCATATTCGCGTTATTGGGGCATGGGCCAGGAAGGTCTCAGGCCTAATCAGTCATGTCACTTTCATGTCACCTCAAAGCTTCATCATGGACGTCCTTTCTTCTCGGTGTTCTTCTGGGGTAAACTGCACTGTGCCCGCTCTAAAACTGGAAGAAGAATAATAATAATAAACGGACGTCATGACCGCTCGTGTGATGTCCTGTGCTCCCGCCTACAGAAAGCATCACGTCCGTAGACACGTCTCATCGCACATCCTAGAGGTTTGATGCTGACCAAAAATCCGTGCCAGTTCTCACATGCGTGAAAAAGTGCGTGTGTAAGTCATGTGTTGTTCGGTATATAAACGGCAAAAAGAAGACCCACAGATGGATCAAAGAATGTTATAGGCGCTGTCCTATGCTGCACCACACGTAATATGACAGGCAAGAAGTACAAGGGAACGGAAATGCAGCTCACCGCTGGGTGTATCCCTCACCCATATACAAAGATAGACACAAATAGGCACAGAATGCACAAAGTAAATATATATCTATATTGTCCTTGATGATTCAAAAAGACTTCTTTCCAAAGAAAACTTCTTCGTGCTTGGAAGTTGGAGGAGTCCCAAATCATATATTCATAGAAACATAGAAACATAGAAAAATGTCGGCAGATAAGAACCTTTCGGCCCATCTAGTCTGCCCAATTACATGGATACTTTACCTGGATTTATCTTTTGTTTAGGATAGCCTTATGCCTATCCCATGCCTGCTTAAATTCAATCACTGTTTTGGCCTCTACCACTTCTACTGGAAGACTGTTCCATGTATCCACCACCCTCTCAGTAAAATAATGCTTCCTGATGTTACTTTTAAACCTTTGCCCCTCTAATCTAAGACTATGTCCTCTTGTTTTGCTCCTTTTTTCCTTTTAAATATGCTCCCTTCCTCTACCTTGTGGATTCCCTTTACGTATTTAAATGTTTCTATCATATCTCCTCTGTCTCGTCTTTTTTCCAAGCTGTACATGTTAAGATCATTAAGCCTTTCCTGGTAACTTTTCTCCTTCAAGCGTACACCATTTTAGTAGCCCTTCTCTGAACTCTCTCTAAGATGTCTATATCCTTCTGGAGATACGGTCTCCAGTACTGCACACAGTACTCCAAGTGAGGTCTCACCAGTGCTCTGTACAGTGGCATGAGCACTTCCATTTTCATACTGCTAATACTTCTCCCTACACAACCAAGCATTCTGCTAGCATTTCCTGCTGCTCTATTACATTGACTACTTACCCTTAGATCCTCTGAAATAATGACCCCTAAATCCCTTTCCTCAGATGTTGAGGTTAGGACTGTATCAAATATTCTATATTCAGCCCTTGGGTTTTTACGTCCCAGGTGCATTATCTTGCACTTATCCACATTAAAACTCAATTGCCACAGCTCCGACCATTTTTTTAGTTTACCTAAATCATTTGTCATTTGGCTGATCCCTCCAGGAACGTCAACCCTGTTGCAAATCTTTGTGTCATCAGCAAATAGACATACTTTTCCATTAATAACTTCTGCAATATCACTAATAAAAATATTAAATAGAATGGGGCAAGTACTGACCCCTGAGGTACCCCACTGGTAACAAGACCTTGCGCCGAATAAACTCCATTTACCACAACCCTCTGTTGTCTGTCACTCAGCCACTGCCTAATCCATTCAACAATATTGGAATCCAAACTCAAAGATTGCAATTTATTGATAAGCCTTCTATGTGGAACAGTATCAAAAGCCTTACTGAAATCTAAATAAGCAATGTCTACTGCACCACCTGTGTCTATTATTTTTGTTACCCAATCAAAAAAATCAATAAGATTAGTTTGGCATGATCTCCCTGAGGTAAACCCATGTTGTTTCTGATCCTGTAATCTATGTGTTTTTAAATGGTCAACAATCCTTTCCTTTAACATGGTTTCCATTAATTTCCCCACTACTGACGTAAGACTAACTGGCCTATAGTTCCCAGATTCCTCCCTACTACCCTTCTTGTGAATGGGCACAACATTTGCTAATTTCCAGTCTTCTGGGACGCCTCCCATTAACAAGGATTGGTTAAATAAGTCTGTTAACGGTTTTGCTATTACATCACTGAGCTCTTTTAATAATTTATTTATTTATTCCACATGAAAAAGAGAAATGACGGAAAAAAAAAACAATTGGGCGATATTGTGCGTATCATATATACATCTATGAATGAAACCAATGGAGTACCACTCACAAATCTGGAGCTTGAAAGCTCAAGTCTAAGCGCAGTTGAGCCGTAATGGGGAGCTCTTCCCAATACCCGGAATAACGTTCCTCCTATTGGTCTTCAATGGTATGGTGAGTCCATATATGTGTACCCCAGAGAAAAGCATATCATAGCGTAACTCAATTGATATACAAGTGGAGGTAAGTCGAGGAAAAGAACTCACGTGATGTGGAACCTCCTGTGGCGGTGGTTCAATAGATGCACAGTGGGCCCGCTTTCTAGGGGGGTCCCAACCTCTTAGAGCGATGGTTTTTCTTTAACCCTTTCACTGCTGAGGCTTTTCCCGCCTCTGTGCTGAGGTCATTTTTACCGGTTTTGCTCATCATGTTTAAACGCGTTTTGAAGGCTTATTTTAGTATATAACCCAGACATATTATATATCGCTCTTTCCGTCAGACTCGGCAGATTCATAATATGTCATTATTATATGTATACGTCATGACCTGTCTGTATATTATAACAAAAAATGCAATAAAATATGATTTTTCAATAATTTACAATGTGTAAAGTGTTTTTTTCCACATTTTAACATGCGAGCAATTGCGGTTATATTTTGTATGGGGTGCGCTTGTTATAAAAATTATAGATGGGGTCTCGTTACATTTTTTTTTGGGGAAAATTACACGATTTTTAACAAACGCACCGCATACAAAAATCGTTAGTGCAGCATCATTGTTCACATTATAATTGAAATGGAAACAATATTGCTGCATTAACAAACCAAAAAAAAGAATTTTTTTTATTTATTTTTTTTACTAACTTTTTCACATTCGAGTTTGGTATCATTGAACGGCTATGCTCTGGCCGATCCGACAATACCAAACTTTAACCCCTAGCTGACACGGATCGGGAGATAGGGGGTTCCAATGAACCTCCTATCTCCACCATTGGTGGCAGCTAGGGTTAACTCCAGGACTGGCGTCATCGTGCTATGCACGATGACGCCAGTCCTCAGGGGGAGTTCCCGGAGGCTTGGCCGACATCCAAGATGTCGGCCAGCTCCGGGAAAGGATCACGAACTGGCGCTTTTCAGCGCAGATTTGTGATCCGGCTCCCCAGGGGTTAATGCCAGGTACCATTTGGAAGGGCAGGCTGTGCCCTTCCAAATGGTGCCTGGGTTAACCCCGCAACGCCGCCGATCGGAGGGAGAGAGGTCCGAAGGACCTCCCCCCCTCCCTTTCAGGCGACTCCTCCGCACATGCGGGGGGGCGCCTGAATTAGGTGTCATCGCGCCCCCGCGATGACACCTAATTAGCCCGGCGGCGGTTCCGGATGCTGGGCTGACATCGAGGATGTCAGCCCGCACCGTGGGGGCCAGCGATCGGCCGGAACCCGGCCGAACGCTGACCCCAAAGGCTGGACGCGCTCAGCGCGTCCTCCGCACGCAACGTGACATGCGGTTGGACGCGCTGAGCACGTCCACCGCAGCGAAAGGATTAAGGAGCTGGTGTCTCTGCTGTAAGATTCTTCAGTCGGATATCCCCACAGTCTATCAGGGTAATTCAAAGAGATTCGAAAAGTCACCGCACGTTCGGTGACTTTTCGTTCTCTTCAATTCGGTTCCTTTTGCCGATCCCATTTCGGTGACCCTGCGGTGTATTCAACAAGCACCACAGGGTCCCCGAATTGCAGGGAAAAGCTGCCGCAAACCCGACGAAAACTAACCGCAAAACCCAGCGAATGCACGCCGAAAACCCTCAAAAAACATCTGGCTTAACCTGCCGAAAACCACAGAAAAACCCGAACAGGAGCCGATCGCAGCCTTCGACACAGCAGAAGAGGCAGTGAATAAATTAGGAAAACAGTTTGCATGAATGATTGAAAAGTGAAACACTGTTTGCAAAGAAACTACTGAGTGAAAATGTCTGAAATTTACACAGGAGGTCCAGGGAATGATAATAAAGAGGGCTGTTACAGAAAAAATAAGTAAACTTAAAAAAATAAAAAAATAAAAATTGGACTTTTTTAAAAAAAAATCCAGAAAAATGCTTAAAATATCCTAAAAAAATCGATAAATAAAGAGACTTTTTACTGCATAATTTTATAATGAACGGTTTATTAGATATTGAATTAAAACGGGAATATTTTTAACATTGAAGTCTATGGGATTCTCCTGAATAAATTTGCCGAATTAAACCACCGAATGGCAGGGCATTTCGGGAACCTTTCACTGCTGGTTTGTGTTCTCTGAATAGCCAAAGCAGTGCTTCTCTATGGGGATTCACTGCCCTCGAACAGGCACCGTATGTGCAGGCAATTCGCCAGGATTTGGCAAATTGCCTGCTCTCTGGATAGCCGAATGGCCAGGAAAGGTAACCGAACGCTGATTTTCAGCGTTCGGTTACCTTTCTCAAGCAATTCGAATCTCTTTGAATAACCCTGTATGTCTCACGATTTAAATAACCTCTTTCAGCTGCTCTACTTCGCGTGTTTCCAGCGTGCGTTCCACCACAACCTGCTCCGTGTGCCTTCCATTCACCATTCATTGTTCCGTATATGATCCATCAAATTTTTGATGCGTATGTTACATATATTAACATGTTTCCTCTGTATAGAAAATATTGACCTTATCATCAGGCACGGATCGCGCCCCGCTGACAGCATCGCTTGTGGAGTATTGGTTTCCAAATGGATAATCTCCAAGAGCTCAAGGCAAGAATTCCTGAGCTTCTTATCAATGATTAGCATTTTGATTTTTCCTTTTTTTCGTTTGGCAAATTCACCGCTTTGAAATAAATCCATTTCCAGGAACAGGAGGGCTTTTGGACGACCTTTTTATAACGTCAATGCAAATTTCTGTCTGAGATCTTATTAATTTTATCCATGTTTATAAACCAAGAATATATATTTAATATACTTAGGATTTTTCCTGCTTTTAGATGATTATGTAAGTGACGGAACATACCTGAAACATCTGTTTATTAGGTCTTTTGTTTCTTTTTTTAAGTCGCGTCTGGCCAAATAGAGGATGACTAAGCCCTTCTTTTGTTGGTGACCTCAATTAAAGGCAAACGAGGAGAGACGGTGCATTCATAGCATAACATCTATATGACTGTGTACCGGTGTTAAAATGGAAGGAATGCTGGTACACGTTCATATACTTGTTACTCTTTGGGTGGGCCGTCTCTTCTATTTTGTCTTTGAGTCATCCTTTATTTGCCCATACACGAGAAAAACCAGAGCTCGTAAATATCTAGGCTCTGTAATATGTGAGTTCAATGCACATACACTGGCTGGCAGAAAAATAAGCACCCCCTGGATGTACTAAGCCAATAGGTGCTCGCCTTCCATTGGATAATTACTGCAGTGATTAATATGTTTCAGCATATAATGAGGTCATGTGACTCCCTGAATATACTGAATGAGCAGGTTTTTCCAGCAATGTTTTTTTTCTCCCCTGATGGCACAGCGGGCATATTCCAAGATGGCAATGCCAGGATTCATCGGGTTCAAATTGTGCAAGAGTGGTTGAGGGAGCATGAGACATCATTTCCACACATGGATTGGCCACCGCACAGTCCAGACCTTAAACCCATTGAGAATCTTTGGGATAATGTGCTGGAGAAGACTTTACGCAGCGCCGCGACTCTCCCATCATCAACACAAGATCTTGGCCACAAATTAATGCCGCTCTGGACCCGAATAAACGCTGTGACATTGCATGAACTTATCGACAAGATGCTGCGGTGAATGCTGCCGCAATCACAGCAAAAGACGACACAACCAAATGTTACAGTGTGTGAGTTTTCTTTGGCCAGGCTGTATATATTGATTTTGGGCTACCATTAACATTATAGCTCTTTAAATTTGCTATCTATGTTTGTTTAACTTTACCTTTGTTCTACAGCCATTCTACCTTTGTTGTTAGCAATATGTAACAGATCTCCGTACCCCAACTGGGTCACATCTGTTAATGCCGCAACCTTGTCAGACCCTTGTTCCACCACCAGCAGTCTTGCGTGCCTTCTCCAGTCCTCAGCCAAAGCTAAAGGACAGGTACACTGGAAGAGTAGTGATGGCATTCCTCAGAAACGAGGCAGCAATCAGATCTTGAGGAAGAACAGACAGACGGGAACTGAACCTTTAATGAAACACATGAGCTAAATATATACAGTGATATGAGGGGCCTAGAGGCCAATGGAAAATGACACCCTGACACCCCCCTTCCCCAAGTAAACCAGACATGAAACAATAGGGTGCCATGTAAACATATTCCCTGAAAACAATAGAACAATAGCAGATTGTGTGGATAAACAGGGGATTCATTGACCTAATAACAATGAAAACATTGAATAATGAAAACATTGACCTAATAGAAACAGACAGTACAAACAATAACTGGTGCAGCAAACCTGTATCCTCCCCGATAATGGGGAAATGTTTGACAAACAAGACAAAGAATGACTGTCACGACCCAACTACGAGCGCTGCTGCGCAAAGACGCCGGGTTAAGCCGCGCACTATCTATCCTAGACCCAGATAATCACGCGCACTTCTCTACCCGTCACGGCCACACTACCTCTCACAGCAGGCATGTAGGGCGCGATATACTGATCCCAAGATTGCAACGCAGCACAAGCCTTCTCCTGAAGCGCATAATAACTACGTCTCTCGCAATCCTGGAACTCAATTTCTTATTCTATTAGTAACGCTGCCACCAGTCCTCATGGACACTATGCGCGTCGCAACAGGAGACGCAGGGCTTAGCGGCCGCACTATCCTAGACTCGGACAGTGACTACAATTCCCACAATTCCCTGCCGTTTCCTGACGACCGCAACACGCAATTTCTTATATATAACCGAGCTTAAGGCAAATAGCAATACTCCCAATCTCTTAGTTAGCGTGAATTTCATCAGCCAGAGTCAAAACTTAAATATTTTTTGGTTTATTTATGATAGAAAAATCACAGTGCTGGGTTACATAAAAAAAACTTATGACTAGAATAAATCAATTACTTATACAATACACAGCAAAATATAAAGAAAAAGGGGTTAATCACAGAGCCTTACTTACGACGGAATAATCAGTAACTGGCATCGGTGCCTCCTGGGATCTGGAGATACAGCATGGACAAATCAGTCCTCTTTAGAAGGAATCCCAAGTGATCAGCAAAAGCACATGGCCAGTGTTCCGAATTTATAAACTTCCTGATCTTTCCAGCCCCCACCCCCCAATGGCCCAGTGTCCTGGACTTCATTTCCCATACTGCAATTCTCGCTCGTGCTCAGTAAGCTTGGCAATTAATCTTTAATTGCCTAAAGGCGTCCCTCTTCCCTCCAGACCCCCCTTAGAGATCAAGGATGTGCTTCCTGTCTTTGAAGATATGGTCCAACTCTCTTGGGGCCGACCTGGCTGCCAAGGTGTGACTCTCTATGTTAGTGCACAAAGAAATTCCCTTTTTACAGCTACGTGTTATATCCTCCCCCCAAGGGAGAAAGCTAAACCTTCTGATTGCATTTCAGCTGTGAACACGGGGATAAACTTACCAAATGGTCAGACACAAATATGAATATAACTCTATATGGAGGAGAGGAGATATGTGTAAACTGGCAGATAGACACATATATACAGGCAGACCCTTATATAGATAGAAATACAGGTCTAATCTGCCACAATGACCATTCAAACTTTTCACAGATCTAAAGCATATTTTGTACAGGGGGGTAGAAAGGGCTGCCGTGACCTCAGAAATAACACCAGTAAAATATAAACACAGCCTATAATGATATTAATAATAACAATGCTCACACATAACACAAACACCCTGTACCCTTATAGGCACAGAGTGACTTGGACATAAGAGAGGGTTGGGGTCCTAGGAGTCAAGTCCTAAAAAAAAAGTGTGGGAACTCACCAAGGTTTCTGTCCCCCAGTTAGCAATTATCATCTCGCACGTAACACAAACACACGCTCAAATCTCATATCTATTTGTGTATGTTTGGAGTTTAGTAAAATTATGGGATAAATCATATATTTACTGGGACTTAACAGAGAATTATATGATTGAACACCTGAATACAAGCTTTATAGTGTGGGGGACCAAAGGGAACTCAGTTCCCTCAGCAAAAAGAGTGTAGAAACTCCATTCCCACACAGTCCCCCTGGACATGACCCTTGGTTGGGGAATAGAATGATGTGTCAGATCCCCCAGAACCTATAGTCCGATATCTCCAAGCAGTAACGTCAAGTCCAGGTACCCCCATTTCAAAGTGACTCTCGTCACACAATAAAAAAAAACACTTAAAGAAGTTTAGACTTTAGTATGAAGCATAACAAAGATATCCAAACCATGACATCAACAACAAATCATATGAATTCTTATTTTATTTAACACATTCTGCCAAGGGTCGAGGAGGAACGTTTGGGAACGCAGTTTCACAACTATTATTTCAAGAGGACCGGAGTTTCCATTGGTACCATTAAAGCAGGGCTGTCAAAATCTGAACCCTCCTGGATGTTTCAAAACTACAACACCCATGGCCTGGCCATCTATTGCATTGAAAGAATTCTGGGAATTGTAGGCATCAACATCTGGGGGGCCATGAGTAGGGATGAGCTATTCGGTTCGATCAGTTCGGAGTTCGACTCGAACATTGGCAGTTCGAAAGTTCGCGAACTTCGAACTTTTTGGCGTGTTCGGTTCGAGTTCGAAAAAAAAAAACATTTTGAAAAAAGTATAAAAAATACTTAAAAAACCCCTAAAAAATCTAGAAATAAAGAGACTCTTTACTGCAGAATATTATAAGCAACGGTTTATTAGATATTGAATTAAAAAACTACCCAGGGCAAGAAGACACGCATGTGGGCAGTGATTACGGACGCAGTCAACACGGTGGGAGACAATGGACGGACTGTGTACGTCGTCAAGAAGCGGTATGTATAATAACATAAACATATTACATACACATAACACACATTACATACATCTACCAACATATGTCAACACATGCTGCAGCGTAATGTATTATCTGTTTGTCAGACAAATGTGACCGTCATAAAATTATTCTGGCTTTATTTAAAATGTTTGCACACGTGTACATTTTTCTGAAACTTTCACACCTCAAAATTACATGTGCTTAGAGTGCATGAGGCTTGCATAGGATTTTTTGCACCGCCTGTGTGTTTCATCTTTAAAATGCTGCAATGGGTGATGTGGATTTTCTAGCTTACAAGGAAAGCATGCTTTACAGTCTGCCTAATGTCTAGGTGCAAAGATTCTCACCTCTAAATGACATGTGCTCGCAACAGGGCTCTCAAACGGCGTAAACAACAGGTGTTAATTAGTGTTTGGAAATAACATGTGCTTCTAATTAGTCTGGTCTCATTTGAATTTGATACATTGCCTGCAGACAGGGTGTGGCTCCTGCACATGTATGAACACTGTGCTTCTGAATTCTAAGAAGTGTTCATTTCTACTACATGTTCCTCTGATATGCTGTTTAAGGACCAGGGCTCTGTAAAGCCAATCATTAATGATGTAGATGTTACGTCATTTGTCATCAAGGGCTTAATAAAATCTTTATCACACTCCTTAGATTTAAACGTAATATTCCAGTATTTGTATGTCATGTACCTCTCCCGAAGGGCCTAAGTGAGCATACAATTATTATTGCTAGATCTATAGTTTTGGTGCAAGCGTGGTGGAAGGGCTTGCTGCTTCTGCATTAGTAACACAACACAACGTGAAAATGTCTATCATAAAGCGTACAAGCTTGGACTCATAATACATTCCCTCATCTAACAGGATAGTAGCCAGTCTCTGTGCATTTTAACCCCTTAAGGGTGGCTAGGTGTCGTGTGTGGGAGTCTGATGGCGATGTTTCTATACATCCTACAAATCCGCCACTTCACGGGCAGGCTATGGGGGCCTCCTAGGCACGATATTTGAAGGAATTTTTCGTTTTTATTTTTAACCATTATTTTATGGAAAACTCACTGTTCCTTTAAAAACTTTATTTTTTTTAACTTTTTGTCCTTGTTTCCTGTCCCCCAGGGCACTACCCGGACCCCCATACACCTTTTATGGCAAATATCTAGCATATATGCCCTCTTGGAGGGCACTCTAAAAATCTAACTTTGAGTTCCATTGACTTGTATTGAGTTCGAGTTCGAATTGAAATTGTTCGAGTTCGAATGCGAACCGAACAGGGGGTGTTCGGCTCATCCCTAGCCATGAGTTTGACAGTCGTGCTGTAGAGCTTTGCCTTACCTCCCAGCTTCTGTTACTTATGTAACAGAATGTAATTAGTTACACGTGTATCATAGGTCTCAACATGAATCACGAGACTCGTCTTGTCCCAAGTCCTAGGGTGACTTTGTTTACTTTTTGAAGCCTTCCATAACACAATAAAATGCTACTTTAACCACTTGAATGCTAAGGACGCGCTCAGCGCGTCCTCAGCATTCCCGCTGGTGTGCTGAGGACGCGCTGAGCGCGTCCTCACTTTGGGGTCAGCGTTCGGCCGGGTTCCGGCCGATCGCTGGCCCCTCCGGTGCGGGCTGACATCCTGGATGTCAGCCGGCATCCGGACCAGCAGCCGCCATTATTAGGTGTCATCGCGGGGGCGCGATGACACCTAATTCAGGCGCCCCCCCCCGCATGTGCGGAGGAGGCGCCTGAAAGGGAGGGGGGGAGGTCCTTCGGACCTCTCTCCCTCCCGATCGGTGGCTCTGCGGGGCTTAACCCAGGCATCATTTGGAAGGGCACAGCCTGCCCTTCCAAATGATGCCTGGCATTAACCCCTGGGGAGCTGGATCGCGAATCGGCGCTGAAAAGCGCCGGTTCGCGATCCTTTCCCGGAGCTGGCCGACATCTTGGATATCGGCCAAGCTTCCGGGAACTCCCCCAGAGGACTGGCGTCATCGTGCGTAGCACGATGATGCCAGTCCTACAGTTAACCCCTAACTGCCACCAAGTGTGGAGATAGGGAGTTCCAATGAACTCCCTATCTCCCGATCCGTGGCAGTTAGGGGTTAAATTTTGATATGGTTGGATCGGCCAGAGCATGGCCGTTCCAACGATACCAAACATGAAAGTTAAAAACACTTTTTTTTTATTTTTTTTGGTTTGTTAGTGTAGCAATATTGTTCCCATTTCAATTATAATGTGAACAATGATGCTGCACTAACGATTTTTGTATGCGGTGCGTTTGTTAAAAATAGTGTCATTTTCCCCAAAAAAAAATGTAACGAGACCCCATCTCTAATTTTTTTAACAAGCGCACCCCATACAAAATATAACCGCAATTGCTCGCATGTTAAAATGTGGAAAAAAACACTTTACACATTGTAAATTATTGAAAATACATATTTTATTGCATTTTTTGTTATAATATACAGACATGACATAACGTATACATATAATAATGACATATTATGAATCTACCGAGTCTGACGGAAAGAACGATATATAATATGTCGGTGTCATATACTAAAATAAGCCTTAAAAACACGTTTAAACATGATGCGCAAAACAGGTAAAAAATGACCTCAGCACAGGGGCGAGAAAAGCCTCAGCAGCGAAAGGGTTAAAGTAAAAAGGGTGATAATCTGGCTAAAAAATTTTAATCAAGAAAGATATTAAACGCTTCTAGTGTTATTTCACGATTCTTCATAAGAGACCAGCGGCTGTGTTCCTCTGCAGAGCAGGATGCTTCATGCTGATTGTTACAATGTGAGCACAAAAACTCCCGTATCTCTCGCTGATGTCTGAGGTTCCGGGTGTTGTGAATAATTCCACATTATGTAGCTACAAAGAGCACAATGTCTAATAAACAGCAATCAGATGTTCCTAGATGTTACATGATGATACTTCACCGTTGAGATCGTCAATTGGCGAAAATGTTTCCAATATTAGCGTCTAATAATGCCGATAGGAACCATATGTTTGTACAAGGTAGAATGCTCTTCAAGTGATAAACAGATGGACCACTCTTCCCCACTTTGAAGCCACTCCAAGTCCTGCCTTTGGATTACTCACTCGGGAAGGATGTATTTCATGTCAAAAGGTGATTATTCTCATGTGGTTTCCAAGAGCTTTCTCTGCCTTATTTTCCGACTGTGAAATATTCATCAAAACTTACTTTACAGCTCTTAGAATGTCTTCTCAATTCGGCATCTATCCAGTTTTTGGGTTAAAACTGCCAAATCTGTTTCGAACGAGTCATGTGATGTGCCTGGATGATAGATGAATCAATGTGTTCTTATAAATCACATAAATAAAGGGTAAATTATTGAGATATTAAATAATACCTTGTTTTCTGTTGTAAATCGCTAGAGACCACTATAGATACTATCCACATTCTAAGGTAAAAGTATATGTAGAAAGAGATTTCTGCTATATATCACAGGACATAAACACTCTGCCCAATTATTGATGGATTAGGTTAACCTTGGAGACCAAGCAATCAAAGTGTGAACATTCACGTTTACGCGTTTTTTTTTCTTTGCCCGTTTTTTCCATTTGTCAGGACTGCTTGCCCTTCGGCATTGGGCACGGCCGACTCTCCAGCTGTCTGAGGCTAGTGTCAGACGAACGCATGTTTCACGTCCTCCGTGAAAAAGTGCGTTCGAACGAATGGACGTATTTTTTCACGGAAGACACGATAGCGGTCATACGATGCGCATTTTCGGCCGTGAGTTTGTACGGATCATCAATAAAACACTTTTTGCTTCTGGACCTTATGTTGGCCGGACATTAGCAGCGTCTGACGTCTCCTAATCACGCACACACGCCGCTAGCGGACGCAGCGCACTCTGTATGTCAGTACTAGCAGTATCACGTTCTCGAAAAAATGCATTTGTTTGCCGCTTGCATTGCGCAGCCGAACTTTCGTGCGGCCGTACTTCGTATATTGCCCATCATTGGCCGTTATTTGCTGCTCCTACGGCTGTGATAAAGTGCGGCTGCACGCTAGTTTGCACAGCGTTCGTCTGACCCTAGCCTGAAGCTCCAGCCTCACATGCTTGAGTGCGGTAAGCCCAATTGCACAGCGGTACTACTCTCCAAGGCCGACCTGGCTCATCCCTCCCACGGAGATGGTCCTGAGGAAAGCCGGGTCACCTGCCTCGGCAGCTGGGCTCTGCCGAAGCCCGAGGCTTCAGACCTCAACCAGGCCGCAGTCTAGGCACACGCATGTGTCTAGGCTACACCAATATGGCAGCCTGACGCTTGTCGTCCATCAGTGATGTCCTGGTTGTGGAGAGAGGAGCCACTGGTTATAAAAACACAGTCAGCTCACCTGGTCCTTGCTCCAATATTGAAGCAGTTCCCTAAAGCCTTCTTCTTCCTACTCCTGTGCCTTCCTGTGTTGACCCATCTGTTTTTTTAGCCTGACCACTGTAACAGATCTCTGCGCCCAGACAGGGTCACATGCCCAATGCCGCTTCCTCGCTGGACAACCCAGGTTCTCCTCGTGACTCTCACTCCTTTCTCCAATACCTTAGCCGCAGCTTAAGGACAGGTGCATATAGAGAGCCTGACTAGCACACCCAGAAATAAGTCGAAGCTGTAGACCTGGAGCCTTTCGTTGGCACAGCGAGCAGAAGGTACCTGCTACCCCAAATCATGAGCAGTGACTTCAAGCTTGGTCAGAATAGAACTGACTGTTTATTCACAGAGACACACAGGTACAGTCAAGGACCAACCCAATTTGCATACAATCAAACAGATTACATCACAGATCAGATAACTGCACAGGACCTTCAAACAATGGACAATGGGATTTCCTAGGAGAAGGGTGGAAGGAGAAAGCAGGGTAAAAAAAAAGGACTTTCTACTAGAGAGAACGTACACAATAGAGAGAGCAGGTACTAATACAGAGGTCACACTATAGGTATAGGGATGGTACACAGAAAACACAAACACCCTGCATCTAAAATTGTACATATAGGGTGACTTTAACAAAGGAAAGAGCAGGAAAACAATATGAAACATCAGGCCCGCACCTCCTAAATACATTTCTAGGCCCATGTACTTTGAGTCCAAAGTGACGCATATCACAACCACCCATGACATTGGCCTGTATAACGATGACGATGTCTTCTCTCTTGGATAACGCACTTGTGTTGTATATAGCTCCAGCCCTCGCCCACCCCTCCCTTCTCCCTTCCTGGGGAAATACCTGATACCATTATTTGTGTGTTTTAATTGTTCATACATTCCTCTTTGATGGTATGGTATGGTAATATGTTGTTCCACAGAAGCAATGCAAAGGAATTTTGTTTATTGCAACTGAAATTTTGCTTGCATTCGGGCTCCAGAACATGACCCTAAGGTTTTAGCAGCGTGGGCATGATGCCGGCGGTGCTAACACTTTTTTAAAACCAGCCTGGAATGTGTCTAAATGGCATATCCCCAGCTGATCCTGCACGGAGCACAGAACTACAGTAACTCCTTTTGGCCGGTAGATTGTGAGATCCGCCTGACTAATAGCTTATTACAGTAAGTATTACATTGGGGATATCCCCAAATATTTCTTACTGTATAATTCATTAAAAATGGTAAACACTGGTTATTACTGACTGATTTTTTTTTGGGATAATCACTTGGTAGTGAAGGGGTTATTCCTAACAAAGGATGCTAAAGAAACAGTAATAATGATAAAAATAATTATCCAAGTCTAACTATGGTAACTAAAACCTATCTACTCTTTTCTGTTTGCTATATATTGACCCCCCCCTCCCCAAACGTCTCCTACAACATATCCATCTGCTGTACATGGCCCATGGCGATACATGGACGGTCTGTTTTTTGCATCACACTCTGGATATCCTGACTTTTTAATTACTGCTACACTTAATGAGGGGAAGAAAGATTGAGCAAACATTAAATATTCACGCACTTTTCGAAATTTTTGCTCGGATTTGAGACGGCGCCCGGCGGAACCTCGCTTTAAATTAACCTCGTGCTTTAAATCTGTCCGCTCTGATGACATCTCCTAGAACAGTGAAGGTGAACCTTGGCACCCCCAGATGTTTCCGAACTACATGTCCCATAATGCTCAGGCAGTCTTAAGGCCGGGTGCACACTAGCGTTTCTTCTGCGCACTAGTGCGCGTTATGACGCTGTTTATGACGTCCGTTGTAGCATATAATTACGCGGATAGAGAAGAAGACACGTAGTACGCGCGCAACACATAACGCGCGCTGAAGACATCCGTCATGGAAACACCAAGGCTTTTGCGCTAGGATTGACGCCGTGTGTGAATGTCAAATGAGCGCACCTGCGCACTAGCGACGGCAGGCACGTTGGGTAGGCCAGTGTGTCTCTGCAGCTGTGACAGAGTGACAAGAAATTCAGGCCCCTATTGCATTCTTTATGCAAATTCGTCCGCGCAGCGCAATTTTTTTGGCGTTAAGCGTTATTGCGCAAAAATTAACAATAGTATTACAATCCAAACACATTTTCTCATCCGTCTGAAAATAACGTTCATAAAAACGACCCGCAAAACAAAGAGTAATGCGCGCGCAGTAACGTAGCGCACGTAAATCAGTGTGCGGACTGTTTTTTTCGCAGGATTCAGCCAATCAGAATTAAGAACCTTAATCGACATCAATTTACCTTAATTGACTCACTTAAGTTTTTGTGCCTGCCAAAGTAAATCTGAGTATACATGCTGCAGCAATAAAAAACACACGCACGAATTCACAATTTTATTGTTTGGGTATGTGTAGAATGTGTAACTATACCGTGCTGTATTTTTTTTTTTCGTGCTGGTGTTTTTCGTTCTGGCCAGAACGTTCAGATTTGCTGTTACCCCCAGCTTTTTAAAGACGTTAAAATTATGCACGCAAACGTCGTTTGTAAAAAGATGCGCATCGATTGTAATACTAGCCGCGTACCGGCGCACGAAAGAATTTGAGCTCGCAATGTTAAGTATAGGACGCGCACAGTTCACCACGCTCGCGCAGGTCCATCCGCGTTAAATGATAGCGTGCGTCGTTTGCGCGAACGTTGTAATACGACGTTCAGCACAAAGGGTTTTGCCTCTCGCGCAAATGCGCATTTGCGCGCGCAAAAAAAAATGCGCGAAGAATGTAATAGGAGCCTCAGTTTTTACGGCGTGCGTTAAAATTAAACACATCGTCTGGCGTCTACCAATCTCTTCCGTCATAAAGTGCGTCCTTTTTAACGCATGCTAGTGCGCAGAAGGAAATGCTAGTGTGCACCTGGCCTTAAGCTAGCAGAGCATCATGGGACACATATTTACAAAACATCTGGGGTGCCACAGGTCAGGCATCACTGTCCTAAAAGATCAGAGGAAATACGAACTGCTGCTTGTGTCATATCCTTTTCTTGGTGCACCTGCTTCACTTTTGATGTAGTTTGACGCTGAAGGAAAAACAAAAACAAGAAAAAAAAAAGAGGAATTCGGCCAGCTGGTTATACGTCATTGATTATGGAACGGTGGGAACAGGTTTACTGGAGGTTTATAGGCCGTTTATAGATTTCATTCTTCCAGTATTTTATTTATTGCTTTTTTTTTTTTCTTTATTTTGTATCATTTATTAGATTGGTCGATGAAATCAAGTTTTCGTTCCTTATAGATTTTTTTTAGTTTGGAAACAATATAATGCTATTTTGAATTATTTGTCACATTCTTTAATATTTTTCTTATTTTATTTTTCATGTCAGAAAAATTACATGAGTATGAAAGTGACAGAAATATTGATGCAAATATGTAGATTTTCTGAAAAATTCTAAAAAAAAAAAACACAACTTTTTAAGTCGTTCCGATGTCCATTACATTTTTAAAACTGCAACTATGTTTAAATCACGATTATCATTGCGGCCACGAAGGGGATGCCCTAACGATAGGATACCCCTATAGGGGGCTGCCATCTTGGAACATGCATTGATATGGTCCATAGAGTTACCAGATCTTCCAAGTTTCCTTGGACAGATAACTTATTCGTACTGATGGGCAGTGCGTGAAAAATGCCACCCCGCAGCATGTAGAATCCATATGCTGCTCGTGACAAAAGAGGAATCCCAGATGATCTTGATCTACCGCAATTAGATGATGAGTTTACTGCTAGAAGCATATGGATTATACATGATACAGGGCAGCATCTCACCCATTGCTCTCCCTCTACATGAAATACTAAGATGTGTCCAGGAAAACAAGGCTGATCTTGTAAACCCAGATGACCAGAGTTGCTGATGCTTACATGTCAGGTGAGATCAGAAGAATCGGCATAATGGAGAGGCAATGGCCAGCGCCAGCGCCATGCTAGACTATTTTGCACCCTAGACAAGATCAGCTACTTGCCCCCCCAAGAAAAAATTGATAAACTGTTGGAATGCGGACACATACACGCACACATACACACACACACACTGTGCACACGCGGGGGGCACACACTGCTCGCGGGGGCCGCCATGAGTGTTCAGTGCCCATCTTACCACTTTACTGATCGGGCCCGGGATCGGTCTGTGACTCTTTCTTTCCTCTGCACCTCTTTCTTTGTTACTTCTCTGACTCTTTCTTTCTTTCATCTGCCTCATTTTTTTTCTTTCTTCTGTGCCTCTTTTTTCTTTCTTTTGTGACTTTTTTTTTTGGGGGGGGGGGGTTTCCATGCCTTTCTTATGTGCCTTTCTTTCCTTCTTTCTTCTGTGCCTTTCTTTTTTCTGCCTCTTTTTTTTTTAATCTGCCTCTGGTGGCATCCGCATGTCATCTAGTGGCACCTGCACATCACCATAAGACTCCCACCTTCTGCGCCGTGTCCGTGAGCTAACAGTGTCGGCTTTGCAAGCCACCAATGCTGGCTACATGAGACGCACAATGAGGACCGGGTACAATAATGGAACTTGGGTTGGGGCCGGCTGCGCCCTTAGGCGACAGTATGCCCTAGGCCAGGGGTGGGCAAACTGCACCTGTGGGCCACATGCGGCCCGCCACAGAGTTTTTTGTGGCCCGCCAAGACAGCGGCATTCTTCTACTCCCGAGGCAAGCAGCCGCTGGCATGCAGCTTGGCTGCTCGCCTGTGATGGGAACCACCTGACCAGCACGCGATCTCGCGAGAACGCGGCTGGTCAGGTGGTTCCCATCCCCGGCGAGCGGCAAAGCTGCATGCCAGCGGCTGCTCGCTTTGGGAGTAGAAGAAAGCCAGCAGACACGGAGCCTGGGGCCACAGCAGAGAAGAGCTGGGGGCAAATATACCCAGGTTAGCTGCCTGGGGGCAATAATATTCATGTGAGCTGGGGTCAAATATATCCATGTGAACTGGAGCCCTGGGCAATATATTCCCATATGGGCTGGGGGAAATATATATCCATATGAGCTGAGGGCAATATATATCCATGTGAGCTGGGGGCAATATATACCCATATGAGCTGGGGGCAATATATATCCATGTGAGCTGGGGGCAATATATACCCATATAAGCTGGGGGCAATATATATCCATGTGAGCTGGGGGCAATATACTGTATATATCCATGTGAGCTGGGGGCAATATATACCCATACGAGCTGGGGCAATATATATCCATGTGAGCTGGGGGCAATATATATATCCATGTGAGCTGGGGGCAATATATACCAATATATAACTTGCAGGCTGTGATGAGAATCTCAACAAGCAATCTCACTCCTGATTTCAGAAAAATTGTAGAAAAGTGTGATAGAATACATTTGTCTCATTAAACTGGTTGAAAATTAAATGTGCTTGCCGCTATAGATGATATGAAATTAGCACAATAAATAAATTGAATAAAACTACCACTATTTCATCATTTTAAAAGGTGCGGCCCTCCGCTAACCTCTGCTCCCACAAAGTGACCCCCGAGCCAAAACAAATGCCCACCCCTGCCCTAGGCGGCTGTCTAGCTTGCCTAGTGGGAGCACGGGCCCTGGCTCAGCAGAGCGTGACGGGCAGGAGCGGACTGACCATTAGGGCAATAGGGCATGGTTCGAGAGTCCCTGCCTAGACGGGGGCCCCGTGATGGTCCCCTAAGACTTGGTCAGACCAGACCCACACTGGAAATGAGTTCTTGCATGTGGACTGGAAATCAGACGGAGGGTCCCATGATCTCCTATTGCCTGGGGGCCCCAAGTCTTGTCCGTCGGCCCCTGGTGACGGGTTGCTTTAATGGATTCCAAGGTTTAATCGCTATAACAGAAGTAAATAAAAATGGCTGCCTCTGCCTACAAGCTGTACACATATTCTCCCAGCTGCTAATAAGTCAACTTTTATTATAAATCTGCTGTTTTAGCTGCAAAATTAAGTAACATATGCCAGGCACAATGAACCATATAAATACTCCCGCCGTTTCTAAAACGGTCCTGCCCTCACCCACCACCCAGTCTCCGGTCTACCTCCGTGCCCCACTCCATCTACCAAGGTGTCTAAATCCTCATTCTCTACCTTTCTAAATATGGAACTAGCACACTTCAGAGTTTTTATTCTTCCGTTGGATTAATCCATTAAAAATCTGAATTTTCCGTAGTACTATAAGCACTGGTATCAGCCACCTTTTGGCCGTGGAGGATTTCTGGCCTGCTGTGATCTGTTGACACCTGGCGCAGATCCTCATTATGGTGTTCAAACCCTAACGTCAACAACAACGCGGCCCACCCCTGCCCTCTCCCAAATCCCAACTGTCTCAAATTTACGCCAGTAAATTGTAAACAACAGCCTAAAAATCCCGAGGTGTGAGCCGTGCCACGCTTCACTACCCTGAGTGAAATAACACATGAGCCAAAAGGTACCAACACCTTCAGAGGAAATTCCCCCTCAGACATTTAATTCCCTCCGCATTGTGCTGCACATAAAACACGTTGTTTAATTTTAAATGGTGCTCCGAGCGGCCCTGTTTCCTTTCCCTAAGTGAGAAGAAGTCGTTGAGGTGGTCTATTGACTTCCAATGAAAAATATTTAAAGATTGGTAAATGTATATATATGTAACAAACCGGTGACCCAACAGAGATATACCTACAGAAAGCAGGGAAAAGAGACTATCCATAAAATCGGTCTGGTAATGAATGGGTTAAGTGGCCAGGGGACACAGAGAATAGTGAAACAGTCCTGTAACCAAAGCTCCCTCTACCTTTGTGCCCTCACCCTCCTTGGCACCCTTGCCCACACTTTACATGGCCTCTGTGCCTGTTGGAGAGTTGTGGATGCTGGCCTCCTGCCAAGAGATCATGGACATATTTGACAAAGCCAGTTCTCAAAGGCAATGGGCATAAGGGTCACCTAACAGTTAATGAGTTAGAAATACATTTATCTTGAAACTGTATTTTAGGAATTAGTTTGTGTTAGAGATACAATGTAGACGTATTGTTCTCTGTATGTTCTTAGATTAAACTGATGCTCTGTGTTTGTTAATCCCGTATATTGTGTAACTAATTAGGTTTCTGTGTCTTCTCTAGGAATTCAACTCCCCCTCATGTAGATAATGTATTCAGTTGATTGTGTCATGTTACCTCCCCCCTCCGTCTGTTGTCCATAAAACTGCTCTCATTTTCATTACAGATAATCATTCATTCCCCTGCACTAAGCGTGTGTCTGGTGTTTTGGGGAGAGATACATACACATATATTATGAAAAAGATATTGTCATCTGCGCTCATTTCTAAACAATTCCATGTGCAACAAAACACTATCAGAGGTTTCAGTTTGCTTTAATGGCCATTGAAATGTAAGCTCACTTCTCCATCAAGGCACCTCTTTGAAGAGTGAGTCCTAACCAATGTACCAAAAGCTGCTCTTCTGAGCAGCTACATGCTCTCCTGCTGCTTTTCAGCTAAGGAGAGGCAGAAAAATGGTGGGTTTTATTTATACACGCACCAAGCACTTCCCATTTGGGGTTGAAAACAAAAACATGGAAAAAAGACCAGCAGCAAAAATTACTAACTGGTGTTACAGCATAATATACACACATACAGAAAAAATGGTGTCGCGTTTGTACTCACCAGTCCGGCTGCAACAGCCAGGAGTAACAGCCCAGTTCATGTATAAAACATAACAAGAAAAAAAAATTGTCATCTGCGCTCGTTTCTATATATTTCCATGTGAAACAAAACACTACCAGAGGTTTTAGTTTGCTTTAATGACCATTGAAACATAAGCTCATTCGCCCCATCAAGGCACCTCTGTAGAGTGAGTCCTAACCAATGTACCAAAAGCTGCTCTTCTGAGCAACTACATGCCCCTCCTGCTGCTTTTCAGCTAAGGAGAGGCAGAAAAATTAAGGGGTTTTATTTATACACGTGTAGCGCTGCTTAAAGATTGTGTTTGCTGCATTTAATTATTATGGCCACCAGAGGGAGACAGAGACATAATGGACTATGCTGGACACAAACTGAACTACAATTTCCATCATGCTTTGCGTGAGTACAGGAAGTGGGTGGTGTAGGAAGAGGAAAGACATCAGCAGCCTCGTGCAGGGGAGAGGCAGAGTGAGCTGAGCGGTGAAAGGTGGAGGACGCACGTGAAGACTGTCAAGAATCGTGACCAGGCCAGCGTACAGGCGCTGCCTCACGGGTACTGGAGATCGGGACGGTGACCCTGCAGAGACCTACCTACGCAGCGCTGAGAGGTCTGGATGGAAATCTGGTTCCGGCTGGACCCCGAGTAAGGAGACCGCGCTGATCTATTGGCAGTGCAGGCGGTGGATCGTTGTTCCTGTTGCAGAGATTCGACAGGCAGGGAGCGGATCCAGCGGCACAGAGTCCCAGTGCACGGCAGGAGAAGATCCTTGATCGCATGCTGGACAGTTTGTCTATCAGATGGGTGAGAGGCCTCCCAGGCCGCAGTTCCAAAAATGAGAAACGCACGCTGCAGCATTGTTTAAATCCACAGGGCCCCAACGTGACTAGTCGAAGATTTGTTTGTTTCATTCACTGGCCAGTTGAATACAGTACCCGGGTACCCGAGACAATACACATACACCTTTTTGAGCTATTATTCACGTGACTTACACTCCAGAACTGAGGGGGTTAAGCTTTTTTCTTTTGCCGCCGCGTGTTTTTCCCGCGTTACGAAATCCTGTCATTTAAATACCGTATCTACGTTATATATGCTGCTTTATTGGGATCAGTAAAGAATCTAATCTATAAAAATCCACAACAGTGCTGGTGTATATTTATTCCCTAGTGCAGTGAGACTAACCCAAGGTTAATTCAGCGGCTCCTCCGGGAGTGAGCGCTACACACGCACCAAGCACTTCCCATTTGGGGTTGAAAACAAAAACATGGAAAAAGGAACAGCAGCAAAAATGACTAACTGGTGTTACAGCATAATATACATACGTACAGAAAAAAACATGAACTGGGCTGTTACTACTGGCTGTTGCAGCCGCTCTGGTGAGTACAGGCGCGACGCCATTTTTTCTGTATGTATGTATATTATGCTGTAACACCAGTTAGTCATTTTTGCTGCTGTTCCTTTTCCCATGTTTTTGTTTTCAACCCCAAATGGGAAGTGCTTGGTGCGTGTATAAATAAAACCCACTATTTTTCTGCCTCTCCTTAGCTGAAAAGCAGCAGGAGAGCATGTAGCTGCTCTGAAGAGCAGCTTTTGGTACATTGGTTAGGACTCACTCTACAGAGGTGCCTTGATGGCAGCAGGGACGTGCAGTCAGGGATGGAAGGGGAGGCATGCCTCCCATGACATTCCAGTAAATTAATGTGCTGTAATGACATGTGATGTGATGTGTGTGTGTATATTTAAACTGTAAATAAATGGTTATTTATTGAAAAAAGTTCTCATACTCACCTGCTCCATGCTCCCTCGCTGTGCTTGCTTCTTCTCTCTGAGCCAGCACTGAGCCAGCCTAGCCTATGCAATTTGCGCAGCCAAACGCTATGCTAAATGCGAAGCTCAAGCTGGTTCTACGCTCTTCATTGCAATGAGGCAATGAGAGCAAATGAAAGCTTGAGCCAATAGGGAAAGCTCCATTGGTCTAAAGCAGTTCTTTTTTTTTTAAAAAAAAACGCCCACCATGGGAGGCAGAGCTCCCCATGGTTTGATTTATGCAGGACAGTCATGTGACTGTCCTCGTCAGTCGTGGGGGGCGGGCAGGCAGAGCACAGCAGCATGTGTGACAAACCCCCCCAGAGTGTGCTGAGCGCATGTGCGCGCGATAAACACACACACTGTGTGTGTATCTTTGCGTGCACATGCGCTCAGCACACTCGGGTGGGTCACACACACACGTCCCCCTGTGCTGAACGCGCACTGGCTCCAGCTCCTCCTACTCACTAATGTGACACAGCGCGCCGGCGCCACAGTCACGCGGGAAGCAGCTGAATGAGGTGCAGTGCTCGCGAGGGACCCCAGTCACCCCATCACCTCACCCCTTGCCTCTCTCGGACAGGCACAGGCAGGTATGTTTTGTCTGCGTGAGGGTAATCCCTGTCCATGGCTGGCCCGACCACACAAATGCGATGGAGTAAGGGGGCTCGAGTCCTGCGGGAATGTCTCACAACTGGCCGTTGCGGCCAGCCCGAAACAATTTAGCTGGCCACACATTGCCGGCGGCCGTGTGGTTTTAATCCTATGAGCGGCCGCTGGCATGAAGCACGGCCACTTGTCTGGGATCCAAAAGCCAGTCGCGAGATTGCGGCTGGCTGTTGGATCCCAGACGAGCGGCCGCGCTTCATGCCAGCAGCCGCTCGTAGGATTTAATCCACGTGGCCACCGGCAATGTGCGGCCAGCTGAAATTGTTTTGGGCCTGGCCGAGAGGAGAGCTGGGGGCAATATATCCATATGACCTGGGGCAATATATCCATATGAGCTGGGGCAATATATCCATAAGAGCTGGGGCAATATATATCCATGTGTGAGCTGGGGCAAATATATCCATGTCTGAGCTGGAGAAAATATATCCATGTGTGAGCTGGGGGCAAATATATCCATGTGAGCTGGCTTGGGGCAATATATCCATGTGTGAGCTGGGGCAAATATATCCATATGAGATTTGTTTTGGTTTGTTTTTTTCTACAACATTTATTATAATCTTTGCCAGTAATACGCAGAATCAACAAAAGGGTAACTGAAAAAGATATTGAAGGAACAGCATTTGCAAATATCACAGTGAGAGTGCCATGCAATATATATTTTAATTGGTAAACATGAGTATAAATAATGAAACTCTATTCTCCTATATATCGACAATCAAATGCGTAAATTGTGACTGCGTAACCCTGTGCATATCTGGCTCTGACACTAGCCAGTGCCTCACCAGCCACTGATCTCACCGCACGTCACTGCTTGATGGGGCGAGTGAGGTTACGTTTCAATGGCCATTAAAGCAAACTAAAGCCTCTGATAGTGTTTTGTTGCACATGGAATTGTATAGAAACGAGCGCAGATGACAATTTTTTTTCTTGTTATGTTTTATACATGAACTGGGCTGTTACTACTGGCTGTTGCAGCCACTCTGGTGAGTACAGGCGCAATGCCATTTTTTCTGTATATATATATATATATATATTGTACTCCCACAAGTTCTGTCTGAGGGCTTTGAGAAGCTGCTGCGGATCAGCTTGGCTGTAGAGAAGGAACAGACACTAGCAGCTTTGGGTCTGGTCCACAAGCTGGAGACCAGTATACCCCAGTTAGTGTTACAAGGTCGAGATGAGGGGCTCGATTCATACACAGAAAAGAGATTCTAGCCAAAGCTCAGGGGCGGATCCAGGGGGCAACTGCCCCCCTGAGAAAATCACCACCGCCGGTTGTTCTTCTCCCTACGAGCGGCCGCCGGCATGCAGCTTGGCCACTCATCTGGGATGGGAACCAGCTGACCAGCGCACGAGATCCCGGAGTTTACGTGAACTCTGCGATCTCGCGAGAACGCGGCTGCGCTGGTCAGGTGGTTCCTGGCGAGCGGCCAAGCTGTATGCTGGCAGCCGCTCGTAGGGAGAAAAACAGCTGCAGACAGAGGAGGTGAGAGCTGGGGGCAATATATATCCATGTGAGCTGGGGCAATATATCCATGTGATGAGCTGGGGGCAATATATATATATATATATATCCATGTGATGAGCTGGGGGCAATATATATCCATGTGATGAGCTGGGGCGATATATCCATGTGAGCTGGGGGCGATATATCCATGTGAGCTGGGGCAAATATATCCATGTGATGAGCTGGGGCAAATATACCCATGTGATGAGCTGGGGGCAAATATATCCATGTGATAAGCTGGGGCAAATATATCCATGTGATGAGCTGGGGCAAATATATCCATGTGAGCTGGGGCAATATATATATCCATGTGATGAGCTGGGGGCAAAATATATCCATGTGATGAGCTGGTGGCAATATATATATCCATGTGATGAGCTGGGGCAATATATCCATGTGAGCTGGGGACAATATATCCATGTGAGCTGGGGCAATATATCCATGTGAGCTGGGGCAAATATATCCATGTGAGCTGGGGCAAATATATCCATGTGAACTGGGGCAAATATATCCATGTGAGCTGGGGCAAATATACCCCATGTGATGAGTCGGGGGCAAATATATCCATGTGGTGATGAGCTGGGGTCAAATATATCCATGTGAGCTGGGGCAATATATATATACATGTGATGAGCTGGGGCAAATATACCCATGTGATGAGCTGGGGCAAATATATCCATGTGATGAGCTGAGGCAAACATACCCATGTGATAAGCTGGGGCAAATATATCCATGTGATGATCTGGGGCAAATATACCCATGTGAGTGGGGGCAATGTATATATCCATGTGATGAGCTGGGGGCAATATATATCCATGTAATGAGCTGGGGGCAATATATCCATGTGAGCTGGGGGCCATATATCCATGTGAGCTGGGGACAATATATCCATGTGAGCTGGGGCAATATATCCATGTGAGCTGGGGGCAAATTTACCCATGTCAACTGGGGGCAAATATATCTATGTGAGCCTGGGGGGCAAAATATCAATGTGAGCTGGGGGCAAATATATCCATGTGATAAGCTGAGGGCAAATATATCCATGTGAGCTGGGGGCAATATATATATCCATGTGAGCTGGGGGCAATATATCCATGTGAGCTGGGGGCAATATATATATCCATGTGAGCTGGGGCAATATATATATACATGTGATGAGCTGGGGGCAAATATACCCATGTGATGAGCTGAGGCAAACATACCCATGTGATAAGCTGGGGCAAATATATCCATGTGATGATCTGGGGCAAATATACCCATGTGAGTGTGGGCAATGTATATATCCATGTGATGAGCTGGGGGCAATATATATATCCATGTGATGAGCTGGGGCAATATATATCCATGTGATGAGCTGGGGGCAATATATCCATGTGAGCTGGGGACAATATATCATGTGAGCTGGGGGCAATATATCCATGTGAGCTGGGGCAAATTTACCCATGTGAACTGGGGCAAATATATCCATGTGAGCCTGGGGGCAAAATATCCATGTGAGCTGGGGACAAATATATCCATGTGATTAGCTGGGGGCAAATATATCCATGTGAGCTGGGGCAATATATATATCCGTGTGAGCTGGGGGCAATATATCCATGTGAGCTGGGGGCAATATATATATATCCATGTGAGCTGGGGCAATATATATACATGTGAGGTGGGGCAAATATATCAGCCTGTCACTGCTAGGGATGAGCTGTTCGGTTCGATCAGTTCGGAGTTCGATTCGAACTTTGGCCGTTCGCAAGTTCGCGAACTTCGAACTTTTTGGCGTGTTCGGTTCGAGTATAAAAGTATAAAAAATGCTTAAAAAATACTAAAAAATCTAGAAATAAAGAGACTATTTACTGCAGAATATTATAAGCAACGGTTTATTAGATATTGAATTAAACTAATGTCTAGGTGCAAAGATTCTCACCTCTAAATGACCTGTGCTCTCAAACGGCGTTAACAACAGGTGTTTAATTAATGTTTGGAAATAACATGTGCTTCTAATTAGTCCGGTCTCATGAATTTGATAAATTGTATGCAGACTGGGAGTGCCAGGTGTCGTGTGTGTGTCTGTGATGGCGATGTTTCCATACATCCTACAAATCCGCCACTTCACGGGCAGGTTATGGGGACCTCCTAGGCACGATATGTGAAGGAATTTTTCGTTTTTATTTTTAACCCTTATTTTATGGAAAACTCACTGTTCCTTAACCCTTTCGCTGCTGAGGCTTTTCCCGCCCCTATGCTGAGGTCATTTTTACCTGTTTTGCGCATCATGTTTAAACGTGTTTTGAAGGCTTATTTTAGTATATGACCCAGACATATTATATATCGTTCTTTCCGTCAGACTCAGTAGATTCATAATATGTCATTATTATATGTATACGTTATGTCATGTCTGTATATTATAACAAAAAATGCAATAAAATATGTATTTTCAATAATTTACAATGTGTAAAGTGTTTTTTTCCACATTTTAACATGCAAGCAATTGCGGTTATATTTTGTATGGGGTGCGCTTGTTAAAAAAATTAGAGATGGGGTCTCGTTACATTTTTTTTGGGGAAAATGACACTATTTTTAACAAACGCACCGCATACAAAAATCGTTAGTGCAGCATCATTGTTCACATTATAATTGAAATGGGAACAATATTGCTGCATTAACAAACCAAAAAAAATAAAAAAAAAGTGTTTATTTATTTTTTTTAATTTTTTTTTTTAATTGTTTTTAATTTTTATTTTTCATTTTTTTTTTTTTTTACAAAATTTTTCACTTTCATGTTTGGTATCGTTGGAACGGCCATGCTCTGGCCGATCCAACGATACCAAAATTTAACCCCTAGCTGCCACGGATCGGGAGATAGGGAGTTCATTGGAACTCCCTATCTCCACAGTTGGTGGCAGTTAGGGGTTAAGTCTAGGACTGGCGTCATCGTGCTACGCACGATGACGCCAGTCCTCTGGGGGAGTTCCCGGAGGCTTGGCCGACATCCAAGATGTCGGCCAGCTCCGGGAAAGGATCGCGAACCGGCGCTTTTCAGCGCCGATTCGCGATCCAGCTCCCCAGGGGTTAATGCCAGGCATCATTTGGAAGGGCAGGCTGTGCCCTTCCAAATGATGCCTGGGTTAACCCCCTGTGCGCCGCCGATCGGGAGGGAGAGAGGTCCGAAGGACCTCCCCCCCCTCCCTTTCAGGCGCCTCCTCCGCACATGCGGGGGGGGCGCCTGAATTAGGTGTCATCGCGCCCCCGCGATGACACCTAATTCTGGCGGCTGCTGGTCCGGATGCCGGGCTGACATCCAGGATGTCAGCCCGCACCGGAGGGGCCAGCGATCGGCCGGAACCCGGCCGAACGCTGACCCCGATGGGAGGACGCGCTCAGCGCGTCCTCCGCATACCAGCGGGACTGCTGAGGACGCGCTGAGCGCGTCCTCAGCAGTGAAGTGGTTAAACCCTTCCACTGCTGAGGCATATCACCGCTGTGTGCTGAGCTAATTTTTACCGCTTTTGCTCATCATGTTTAAACGTGATTTGAAGCCACATTTTATTATACGACCCAGACATATTATATATCGTTCTTTCCGGCAGACTCGGCAGATTCATAATATATCATTTTTATATGTATATGTCATGTTCTGCCTGTATATTATAACAAATAATGCAATAAAACTTGAATTTTTAATCATCTGCAGCGTGTAAAGTGTTTTTTTTGCGGTTATATTTTCTATGGGGTGCGCTTGTAAAAAAATTAGAAATGGGGACTTATTCAATTTTTTGGGGGGAATTATGTGATTTTTAGCAAACGCACACCATAGAAAAAAATCATTAGTGCATCATCATTGTTCACATTATAATTGAAATGTGAACAATATTTCTGCATTAATAAAAATAACACACAAAAAAAATACATGTTTTTTTTTTACTTTATACCTGGTCATGTTGGGTATCATTCGAAGGGCCACGCTCACGCCTTTCGATTGACACCCTCCATGATCCCCTAGCTGCCACGGTTCTGGAGATATCGGGGTTCAAATGAACCCCCTATCTCCACCAGGGGATTTCAGGCAGCTAGGGGTTCCCCGGCTATCTGACGTCATCACGCTATGCGTGAGGACGTCAGGCAGTGAGGGGGACCCGGGGGTGGAGCCGCCATCCAAGATGGCGGCCCCCACCGGAGCTAGGCCGCACTTCGGCGCTGCAAGGCGCCGAAGTGCGACCCGGTGCCTAAGGGGTAAGGCTAGGGTCAGACTAACGCATTTTTTGCGTTGTCCGTGAAAAAGTGTGTTCGAACGAATGGATGCATTTTTTCACGGAATACGCGATAGCGGTCATTTGCGCATTTTCGTCCGTGATTTTGTACGGTTATCAATAAAACACTTTTGCGTCTGGACGTTATGTTGGCCGGACATTAGCAGCGTCTGACGTCTCCTAATCACACACACACGCCTCTAGCGGACGCAGCGCACTCTGTACGTCAGTACTAGCGGTATCACGTTCTCAAAAAAATGCGTTCTTTTGCCACTTGCGTTGTACGGCCGTTCTTCGTTTGCTGCCCGGCATTGGACGTAATTTGCTGCTTGTGCAGCCGTGATTTAGTGCGGCTAAACGCACGTTAATACTGCGTTAGTCTGACCTTAGCCTTAAAGCCAGGCACCGCTTAAAAGGGGAGACTCTCCCCTTTTAAGCGGTGCCTGGCTTTTTTTGTGGGACCTCCCGATCGGGAGGGAGAGGGATTGGAACGGATCCCCGAATCCCTTCCAGGCGATCTCCCGGCATTGCCGGGGGTCGCCTGGAAATGACGTAATCGCGCATGGTGCGATGACGTCATTTACGTCGGGAGGAGCTTGACTTCAGCGTCCTCAGACGCTGAAGTCAGAACGCCGTGGGACCCCGGACAGAGAGGTGAGTATCTCCGCCGGGGGTCCCACAAAGCTGATGACGTGTGGGACACGTCCTCCTCAGCATACAGTGGGAGTAACTGAGGATGTGTCCCACACGTCGTCAGCAGTGAAGGGGTTAAAAACATATTTTTTTTAACTTTTTCTCCTTGTTTCCTGTCCCCCAGGGCACTACCCGGACCCGGACATTGTTTTTAAATGTTTCTATACGTCCTAGAAATCCGCCACTTCACGGGCAGGTTATGGGGACCTCCTAGGCACGATATTTGAAGGAATTTTTCATTTTTATTATTAACCCTTATTTCATGGAAAACTCACTGTCCCTTTAAAAACGTTTTTTTTTTACTTTTTGTCCTTGTTTCCTGTCCCCCAGGGCACTACCCGGACCCCCATACACCTTTTATGGCAAATATCTAGCATATATGCCCTCTTGGAGGGCACTCTAAAAATCTAACTTTGAGTTCCATTGACTTGTATTGAGTTCGAGTTCGAATTCGAACTTTTGAAACGTTTGAGTTCGAATACGAACCGAACTCGGGGGTGTTCGGCTCATCGCTAGTCACTGCGAACCCAACACAGCTCTTGGCCAAAACTGGTAGATTGTTCCCCCAAAACCTGTGTCTTGATACGCCCCTGCCAAAGCTGCAGAACAGGAGAACATCACAAAGACAGTCGAACAAAGCCAAAGTTCGTGGGCAGGAAAAACACAGGAAGCCGATAAAGGTCCAAGGTCAAAATACCAGAAAGACAAAGAGATTTACTGTATAACACACAGTGAGCCTGTGAGTGGCACCCGGTGTGGTCTGCTGCTGCTGTAGCAGATCTGCTTCACGTTTGGACGTGTTGTGCGTTCACAGATGGTATTCTGCAGTAACGAGTGGTTATTTGAGTTACTGTTGCTTTTCTATCATCTCGATCCAGTCTGCCCATTCTCATTCATAATTAAATATAGATTCGTATTACGGAACACAAAAAATAATCAAATTATTCAGTAAACTCAGTTTTACTCAGTAAAACTAATTAAATTCGTTAGATACCATTTTGTTTCGTTTCAAATTCGGATCATATCGATTCGTTATTTCGGGAGTGCTTCGAAATACGAATTATTGAATTTGGTTCCGAATTCCGAATTTTTCCAAAACGAATACACATCTCTACATACAATACAATGCATCTTCCCCACACAAATATTCCTTTGCAACCAAACGCACAACCACCACACATACATTACAATGCATCCTCCTCACACATAACTACCCCTGCATTCACACACAGATATCCCCCTGCAATCACAAACACCACACATATAATACAATGCATTTCTTACTGCTGACAACGCTGACACCACATAACAACTCATCCACGCCCTTGTAATCTCCAGACTTGACTATTGTAAAACTCTCTTATCTGGACTCCCTCTCTCCCGCCAATCCATTCTGAATGCCTCTGCCAGGCTCATCCACCTCACCCGCTGCTCCCCTCTGCGAGTCCCTTCACTGGCTCCCCATCCACTGTAGAATTAAATTCAAAATCCTTATCCTGACCTACAAAACCCTCACTAACTCAGCTCCCCACTACCTGTCCTCACTAATCACCAAATACACCCCAGCCCGCTATTGTAACCCTGTCTATACTGTGCCCATTGTACAGCGCTGCGGAATATGCTGGCGCTTTATAAATAAAGATTAATAATAATAATGCATCTTACCCACACATAACTACCCCTGCATTCACACAACACACAGATATTCCCCTGCAATACACACAAAAATAACACACATATAATACAATGCATCTTACCCACACATATCTATCCCTGCATTCACACACAACACACAGATATCCCCCTGCAGTCACACACACAAACACCACACATAATACAATGCATCTGTTTCCCTTGTATTTTACAACGTGTTGTTCCATATGAGATTCCGGCTGGAACATGCGATCAGCCACGTGCAAGATGATTTGCAGGCAGCAGCGTGTAAACCTCTGCGGCTTCCGACTGCCACAATGTGCTTGTAAAGGGAAGGTCAGATCCTGCCGTGTAATGCAGTGGGTTTGTGTACATACCATGCACTAGCGGGATCCTCCTTATATTTGGGGTGTTCCGGCGCAACAGCAATAAACCTCCCAGCAATGAGTCTCTTAACTATAATAAATGCTTTTAGAAATCACTCGCTGTGTATAAGATGCCTTGCTTTTGTTCTCAAACACATTATATTCTACATAAATTACCCCAATAAAAGTGAAAGGGATACTCTATTAAAAAATAAAACACCCCCACTTTCTTGCCGTTAAATAATTGGGCAGATGCTGCTGACAGTCTCTGACAAATTATTATGTTTTATATATCTTAAAAATGTACCTTTTGTCCCTTGGCGCGCCGCTTTTCGCTGTCAGCTCAGGGCTGCCCAATCAGGAAGTCCCTGCAGCTTTGCTCTGTAATAGTGTAGCCCTGTGTTTAATTTGACTCTGTGGACTGCAGCTGTTATGCCTCTAGGGGGAGCCAGAGCGCAACGTATGGGAAAAAAACTATAATGGACTTATGGACTACGTCCCCCAGAAACCCCTGGGAGAAAGGAAGGAAGCGAGCTCTCTGGCGCCAGGAAGTGAAGAGCATCGTGTGCAGCACGATGAAAGCGGGGAACGAAGTCAGTCGCGAGAGAGACGCTTTCTGGGATCTGGGCAAGTTGGAGCACGGAGAATCGGCGGCATCCATTGCTGGAGTGATCAGGGAGAGTATGCATCGACCTGCAGTATGTCACGCTGGACTGTTCCTGTGGTGAGTGTGTTCGAGAGGGACCTCATGTAAGGAGGCCGCAGGCGGAGCGGAGTGCTGGCAGTATTCGACTTCTGGCTGAGGAGATTCGGCTCAGGAGCGTGAACTTCGGCAGCATCGGGCTCCAGGCGGCAGAGAAGGACTTTCCTCCAGAGTTTCATCGGTCGGGGACAAGCTGTTTTGCCGGTTGGGTGAGAGGCCTCTGGCCGATGACTTTGCTAACAGTGCGCACTTATTTGCTTGCTTAAATTTCAGAGCCCCAACGTTGACTAGTCGAAGATATTCATCCATCCTCTGGCCAGTGAACCAAGTACCCGGGTACCCTAGGACTTAAACGAAAACGTATCTCTAACGTGGGACTTTTGAACCAAAAAGGACTGAGAATTATACTAAAAGGTTTAGACACTATGGGCTCTATTACATTCTTCGCGCAAAAATGTGCGCGTTCGCAAAAACGAATTAACGCGGGGGGAAAAACCCTTTGCGCTGACCGTCAAATTACAGCGATCGGGCATACGATGCGCGTTAACGTCTAACGCGATTTACCCTGCGTGAGCGAAAGTGCGTGCGCGCATCCCATACTTAACATTGTGAGCGCAAATGCGTTTGTGCGCTGGTACGCGCATCGTATTACAATCGATGCGCAACTTTTTACGAACGACATTTGCGCGCATAATTTTAACGTCTTTGAAAAGCTGGTGGTAACTGCAAATCTGAATGTTCTGGCCGAAACGAAATACACCAGCACGAAAAAAAAAAATACAGCACAGTATAGTTACACATTCTACACATACCCAAACAATAAAATTGAGTGGTTGTGAGTGTTTTTGTTATTGCTGCAGCCATTTCTTATTGCTGAGACAATTGTGTTCTTAATTCTGATTGGCTAAGGCTGGAGTCAGACCAGCGCACTTTTAACGTGCGTTCTGGCGCACATAATTACGGCCGCACTAGCAGCAGATGACGGGCAATGACGGCCAATATACGAAGTACGGCTGCACAAAAGTCCAGTTGTGCAACGCAAGTGGAATTTGAACGCATTTTTCTGAGAACGCTGAACCGCTAGTACTGACGTACTGAGTGCGCAGCTGCGGCATAGCGGCGTGTGTGCGTGATTAGGAGATGTCAGACACTGCTAATGTCCGGCCTACATAACGTCCAGACGCAAAAAGAGTTTTATTGATGATCCGTACAAAATCACGCCCGAAAATGCGCGTCGTCTGACTGTTTTTGCGCATTCCGTGAAAAAATACGTCAATGCGTTCGGACGCACTTTTTCACGTTCGCGGGGAAAAATGCTTTCGTCTGACCCTAGCCTGAATCGCGTGAAAAAACAGTCTGCCCACCGATTTCTGCACGCAACGTTAATTTGCGCTCGTTTTTGCGCATCTTTTTTATGCGCAATATTTTCAGACGGATGAAAAAATGCACTCAGATCGTAATACCAGCGTTAATTTACGAGCGTTAACGTTTAACGCTGCGCGCACGAATTTGCGCTGAGAATGTAACAGAGCCCTATATAATTACACTTTCATATGACTCATTTATTCTCTAGAATGTTCGATTTTCGCGGTTAAAGTACATGTGTAATTATTGAGATTTATTGCTTACAGTAAAGTACATTTGAGAAAATCTATAAGGCTGGGTTCACACCTGGGCGTAGCGCTGCGTCGCGCAATGCGCGCGTTTTTTTTTAACGCGCGTTCGCACATGGGCGTTGCAGCGCGTTCGCGGCTATGATATGGCTGCGAACGCGCTGCTGTATGCCCGAAAAGAAGCTCCCGAACTTCTTTGGACGTAGGGCGTTTATCAGCGCGTTCATGCGCGCTGAGAAACGGCCAGGTGTGACATGCCCCCATAGGGAATCATGGGATTTCATTGTTTGAGCGTTTTACAGCGCGCAGGAGCGCGCTGTAAAACGCTTAGGTGTGAACCCAGCCTAACAGTGTGCTGATGTACAGTGAATTGTTAGTGCGGTGAGACCAATCCTGGGTTATTCAGCGGGTCCTCCGAGGGTGAGCGCTACATACGCCTAAGGGGTTATTCAGAGAGCACCAAATGCTCTCTCATTCGGTGCTCTTCTGCGAGTTCAATTCACCCTGAGGTGCACTGAGTTGACCCGCCGAACACTTCCAATAAACCACTGAATCGATTGGATAAACCGCCGAGAAACCACCGAACATATCCTCAGACCACCGAAAGACTGTCGACTTGATCCTGTAACCTGCCCAAAAACCGCTGAATCAATCTGATAGACCGCAAAATGCATCCGACGATCCGCCAGACAAACGAACGCCTCAGATAAAAGCCAACCAGCTGCCGAACATTGGTAAAACCCCCCCCCCCCAACAAAAAAAAAAAAATAGAACACAACTTTTAAAAGGCATATTCAATAAAACTAGTGCATGAAAATGCCTGGAAATAACATACAAGGTCCTATGAATAATAACAAAATGGTCTGTTACAGAATAAAAAATAAAAAAAACGCCATTAAAAAAAAAATATTCGGAATAAAAAATTTTGCCGAAAAAAAATCCAGAAAAAAGCCTAAAAAGTTCTAAAAAAATTAAATAGAGACTTTTTGCTGGAAATGAAAAGAATTAACGGTTGAATAAATATTTAGTAATAATTGGGATTTTTTTTTTTTTGCATTGAGACCTAAGGGATTTAACCTGCCAAATGAAAGCACCGAAAATCAGGGCATTTCACCGCCATTTCTCCGCTGGTCGGTGTCTGGGAATAGATTAACCATTGCTTCTCTATGGGGATTTCAGTGCCGTCGAACAGCACCATATTTTTTGCTGGCAATTCGCCAATATTTGGCGAATCGCCAGCTTTTTGAATTGCCAAATGGCCACGAAATTGCAACGTATGGGGAAATTCACTGTTCGGTGCAATTCGGTGCTCTCTGAATAACCCCTATAGTGCATGCAAGTTCAGTAGCGCTTGCGCAGAGTGATGGATCGGAGCTGGCCACATGAACAGAACCGATCTATTGGCTGCCTCTCTGAGAACATTTGCAGACAGTCTGAAAGAGGGTGACATCAGGACACAGAGCAGGACTCCAGAAGCTGCAGTGGCAAGCAGCACCGCTGCCAGCATCTGTGACCATCTCTCTCTAATATTCCCACTGGCGCTCCTAATACAGAGGCTCAGTCAGAAAAGAGCCAATCTCAGGGACACCTTAAGGGTTATTGGTTCGCGCTGATATTTTCCATTAGTGACTCCTTGTTACTGACAAGAACCGAATAGTAGCCTAGATGTTGCTTCTTTACTCTAAGACTATTGTTATCCTCTATCTCTCTGTAACATGTTCTCAACAGTTTGTCTGTTCCTCTGTTCCCGCGCTCAACACCAAAACATCCTTACGGTGGTGTGATCCAGAGATATAAGGATCACAGAGCTGAGTCTGCAGTATGGTGACAGCTGTGTGAAGACATACAATATGTAAATAGTCTCATCTGCTAAAATACTTCTATTACCAAACAGAAGCCTCTATTATATTGCTCGCGCAATTTCGTTCGCGCAGCGCTACTTTTTTTGCGCGCATCGTCCAGCGTTATCGCGCGAAAATTAACGTGATATTCCGATCCGAACGCATTTTCTCATCCGTCAAAATATAACGTTCGTAGAAACGACGCTTAAAACGAAGTGTAATACGCGCGTAGTAACGTTGCGCACGTAAATCAGTGCGCGGACTGGTTTTTTCGCAGGATTCAACCAATCAGAATTAAGAACCTTAATTGACATCAATTTACCTTAATTCACTCACTTACGTTTTTGCGCCTGTCAAAATAAATCTGAGTATACATGCTGCAGCAATATCAAAAATATGCACGAATTCACAATTTTTTTGTTTGGGTATGTGTAGAATGTGTAACTACCGTATACTGTGCTGTATTTTTGTTTTTGGGCTGGTGTATTTGGTTTCGGCCAGAACGTTCCGATTTGCAGTTAGCACCAGCTTTTCAAAGACGTTAAAACGTTAAAAGTTAAAAGACTTTTCAAACGTTGAACGTTAAATGAAGATTGTAATACCTTTTGCGCACCAGCGCACTAACGCATTTGCGCTCGCAATGTTAAGTATAGGACGCGCACAGTTCATCACGCTCGCGCAAGTCCATCCGCGTTAACCGTTAATGGGCATCGTTTGCGAGGAACGTTGTAATACGTTTTTTTCCCTCGCGCAAATGCGCATTTGCGCACGCAAAACCACTTGCGCGAAGAATGTAATAGGGGCCAGAATGTTTTAAAGAGACACTACCACTTCCATAAACTGTAACTAGATTATTCCTGCATTACAAACAAAACACTTTATAAAACACATTATAAAACACATGCTACTGCATTTTTTCTTCTTTTTTTTAATCAATTTCATGTAAAAGGAAAAATAAAGTTAGGTTTTTTTTATCTTGTATTTCCATTTTGTGTATTTGTCAAGTCTGCAGACTTGACAAAGGCAATTGTGTCGAAACGTTGTCTTTTGCTGCTCACTGTGGATTAAAATCCTTTATAATTCAACCACATTAAGGAGTTGGTAATTATTATTCTCTTTGAATACATCCCATACAATACAATGATGTGAGTCGGTGACTGACCCATTCACTCCATTCTATGGCCAAAGCCACACAGTGAGGAGCAAGTGATGGAGAGATACTGGGGGGCAGTTTACAACACAAAATATCACACAATGGATGCACCCGGTGACACATTTAGAGGAAAATATCACACAATGGATGCGTCCAGTGACACATATAGAGGAAAATATCACACAATGGATGCACCCAGTGACACATATAGAGGAAAATATCACACAATGGATGCGTCCAGTGACACATATAGAGGAAAATATCACACAATGGATGCGCCCAGTGACACATATAGAGGAAAATATCACACAATGGATGCGCCCAGTGACACATATAGAGGAAAATATCACACAATGGATGCACCCAGTGACACATATAGAGGAAAATATCACACAATGGATGCGTCCAGTGACACATATAGAGGAAAATATCACACAATGGATGCGCCCAGTGACACATATAGAGGAAAATATCACACAATGGATGCGCCCAGTGACACATATAGAGGAAAATATCACACAATGGATGCGCCCAGTGATACATATAGAGGAAAATATTTTCTAAACATAAAAGATAAAAACAAAGCACATGTTAGATATCAGCAACATAAAAACACACAATAAGGACATTTCATTTATTGGTAGTAGTGGACCTTTAAAACTGAAAGAAAAAGGCAATAGGGGTAGCCTTCAAGAGAGGAGTATCAGGCCTACTAAAACAATAATGAGCCACATCCAGAAGGAAACAATCACTCCCCAGAAGGTGAGAAGGTCACAACTCTGATAACATTTAGGCTAGGGTCAGACTAACGCATTTTTCACGTTGTCCGTGAAAAAGTGCGTTCGAACGAATGGACGTATTTTTTCACGGAATACGCAATAGCGGTCATACGATGCGCAGTTTCATCCGTGATTTTGTACGGATCATCAATAAAACACTTTTTGGGTCTGGACGTTATGTTGGCCGGACATTAGCAGCGTCTGACGTCTCCTAATCACGCACACACGCCGCTATGCGGACGCAGCGCACTCTGTACGTCAGTACTAGTGGTTTCACGTTCTCGAAAAAATGCGTTTGTTTGCCGCTTGCGTTGCGCAGCCGCACTTTTGTGCGACCGTACTTCGTATATTGGCCGTCATTGCCCGGCATCTGCTGCTAGCACGGCCGTGATTATGTGCGGCTGCACGCGCGTTCGCACTGCGCTCGTCTGACCCTAGCCTTAGCCCACGCCCTCTCATATGCCTGTTGGGTGTTGTGAACCTTGGCTGTTCATTCAACCATCAGGTGGGTATCTGACACCTTCCTGAGGACTGCCTTCATAGAAGAGAGAGCCCCTTCCCGCCACCTTGCAGCTATTGCCCTCTGTGCTGCCTGGTATAATCTGTTAAATAGGGGGGAAAATAGCTATTTTTTTACAGAGATTGTGCTGAGTAAAAATATTATCACAATATAAATTTGCTCATTTTAATTTTTCATGTATTGTGTATCATTTACAGAAATGTTACTGGGATGAAAGGTTCTAAACTCTAGATGGCGTCCCTTATCTCGCGCAATGTCACACAGGCTCTGTATTATCAGCATACAGGAAGAACTGTTCTTTGTGTCAGATGCGGTAAATGTGTTTATCATTTTACTTGATTCTATAGGGGTTTTTTTTTTTCATTAACCTTATGCGTTTTTATTATGATTATCCAGGGATCTTTTAAGAATGTTTTGTTTTTAAATATTAGATATTTCTTAGTTACATCCCGACAACGACCATCTGGTCTCTAGACAACCCCACATTCCTCACTTTCCAAAGCTGCACTTTGCCTTAACTCTTCCCTCCTCATTATATTTCGCCTGCGTGATAAAACATATATATATAAAAAAAGGAAAAAATGCAGTGATTTCAGTCTGAATTTTTATTACCAACAGAACAAAAAACAAAAGTGGAAACTGTATTTTAATTCTGTAATATTTCATTCGGGTACTTTTCGTTCAGGACAGTAAGGTAGGGTATAATAAACCTAACAGCTGTGCCGCCATGTTTGTTGACTTTGTACTCCAATATTCCCCGAAGAGCCTTGGCTCGGCTCTCAACTCGGAGACAATTGCCAAAAGCCAAATGGTCCATGTGAAGGTACAGGCTGCAAACAGATATACGTTAATATGATATTCATCAAAATACAAATAAAACCCGCTGTCCGTTAAAGGAACAGTGTCGCGGGCTCCACCGTACTTTCTTTGTTTTAGGTCACTGTTACTCACCTCTTTCCTCTGCTGACCCCAGCTGATCCGCGTCCCGGAAATACCAAATGAATTGGCAAGAACACGCAGTCTGTTTGTGTATGTGTGACTTGTCCTAGCGAAATGGCTCTTAACGCTCGCAGAATACTCTACGCATTTGAAAAGTAAGATCATTCCAGAAATCTAGTCCGCAGGTCAGCTTCCTGACTACACACCGAGCATTTATTCCACCCAACAAGTGCAGTAGACGGGGGTTTTTTTAAACGTTTTGGCTTTATGCCATAGTTTCTGGATATAGAAAGTGTTCACAACCATAACGCACCTGGGAGGTCACATACAAGAGGGGGAAAAAAACCTCATGAAAGGAATGTATCTCCTACATATCTCATCTTTTTCTGCCGGATCTGGATTTTCACCGTAGGTCAGCTACTCAATCCCATGTTATTAGAAAAAAGAGAAGTCGGAAAAAAGCACCGGCAAAGTTGTCCTGTTGTACGAACCAAAGGAACTGGCTTTTAAAACTCTCTTTCAATGATACCTTACTCCAATGAGGTTGTAGCAAATGCAAATTTTGCTCAACAACCAGTGCTGGAGAGGTAGAGGTCCAGGCACGTGCCGTCAGCGGTGGCAGGTGAGGCAGGGCCTCACCTGCCATTAAGTGGGCTCACCTAATTTATGTCATTACCGAATAATAAAATATTTTAAAAAACTTGACAGCACACATGCTCCGTGCTCTCCTGCCGTCCGTCTCTGCCGCTACGCACATTACTCATTCAGAGCAGCGGCAGCCTACCCTCCCTGAGCCTACGCAAATTGCGTAGCTGAATGCTTATACTCAAGCTGGCCAAGAGATTCAGAAGATTGCAGCGTGCGTCTGGCACTGACTACTTCATGAATCTACACTCTTCAGTGCTTCAGAAAGGCACTGAGAGCAATGGAATAGCTTGGACCAATGGCAACGCACCATTGGTCTCAAGCCATTCAAAAATGCCTCCGTGGGAGGCTGGCCTCACATGCATTGATTGACGCAAGACAGTCATGTGACAGTCCTCGTCAGTCATGCCGTGGGGCTGTGTTCCTGGAGTGGATGATGCACATCCTGGGGAGCACTCACTGAGAGCAGCCAGATACTGGAGAGCACTGAGAGCAGCCAGTTCCTGGGGAGCACTGAGAGCAGCCAGTTCCTGGGGAGCACTGAGAGCAGCCAGATCCTAGGGAGCACTGAGAGCCCTGAATCTACTTAACCTTTGTATATCTGACTGACTTCAACGCACGTCCCTGTAGTGGTCAAGTCGGCACCTATTACCACCACGGTTGGTTGTGTCCCACTGTTTGGCATTTTTGGACTCACATACCATCATGTCTGTCTCAAGCTCTTGTACAACCCGTCCCTGTGAATCCATGGACCCTGTTGCTACCCCGTAAAATTGAGGTCCTCATCCGACGTGAAAATAAGAGTTTCCTTGTCAGCTCGGAGAGCACTAGCTCTGCACGGCAGTGGTACCAGCCTTGTATAGCCCAATGACCAAGAACTTCATCAAATTCTTACTGAAGATGGTAATATGGAACAAGTCACAGCTCATCTGCATGATACCCCATGCATGCATTAAAATCTGGACTTCCTGGATGCGAAATCCTATTTTGTCCTGTTGTGTGACACAGAAGTTATGGCCTTTTAAACTCTCTTTTGATGGTACCTTACTCCATTGGGGTTTAACCAAATGCAAATTTTAACCACCAACCAGTGCTGGAGAGGTTGTGGTCAAGTCAGCATCTTTTACCATCATAGGTGGTTCTGTCCCTCTGTCTATGCATTATTGGACATAGATAGCAACCTGGCTGTTTCAAACTTCGGCACAGCCCATCGCTGTCAATCCATCGACTCTGATGCTGTCCCTCAAAATTAAAGACCTCAGCCAACATGAAAATAAACTTGTTGCTAGAGTTTGCTTGGCAGCTAGGAGAGCACCAGCTCGTCAGTGCTACCAGCCTGGTCTGCCCTCTCATCATGAACTTCACCAAATCCTTCCTGAAGCACATACTATGGAACAACTCAAAGCTCAATTGAAGGATACCCCAATGTGTACAAAACCTGGTCTGGCTGAAGAATTCTATATTGCCCTAAAGCAGGAATCCTCACTGGTTTTTGTGTGGGAGCCACAGCATCAAGATATCAGTCAAGAGGAGAGCCGCGTTACTAAAATACCTGTGGCCTATCAGTCCCCCCCCCCCCCGAATACTGTATATTTTAGGCTAGGGACAGACGAAAGCATTTTTCCCCGCGAACGTGAGAAAGTGCGTCCGAACGCATTGACGGATTTTTTCACGGAATGCGCAAAAACGGTCAGACGACGCGCATTTTCGGGCGAGATTTTGTACGTATCGTCAATAAAACTCTTTTTGCGTCTGGACGTTGCCCGTCATCTGCTGCTAGTGCGGCCGTAATTATGTGAGCCAGAACGCACGTTAAAAGTGCGCTGGTCTGACCCCAGCCTTAAGCCTATAATATAGACAACTGTAACACTTCTATATCTTTTTAAGTGAAACTAAGAAGAGAAAATCCCAGCTTTTCCAAGCGGAAAAATGCATGAATTGCCTTAACTGGAATTCTATCTCAGCTTTTGACTTCCCAAATTTCAGATATTTTTTCTTCAGTTTCTGACAGTCTCAGCTTCTTTCTTTGCAAACTCTGCTCTCTGTCCTTATTTATTTCATTTTTTATTTCTTCTGCCTCTTTGTTTCCTCTATCTATTCCTTTCCTCTTTCTTTCTTTCCTCTGTGCCTCTTTCTTTCTTTCCTGCCTTTTTCTTTACTCTGACCTCTGTGCCTCTTTCTTTCTTTCCTCTGTGCCTCTCACTTTCTTTCCTCTGCTTCTCTCTTTTTTCTGCCTATTTCTTTCCTCTGCCTATTTCTTTCCTCTGCCTCTATTTATTTCCTCTGCCTCTATTTCTTTCCTCTGCCTCTCTATTTCTTTCCTCTGCCTCTATTTCTTTCCTCTGAATCTATTTATTTCCTCTGCCTCTATTTCTTTCCTCTGCCTCTATTTCTTTCCTCTGCCTCTCTATTTCTTTCCTCTGCCTCTCTATTTCTTTCCTCTGCCTCTATTTATTTCCTCTGCCTCTATTTCTTTCCTCTGAATCTATTTCTTTCCTCTGAATCTATTTCTTTCCTCTGCCTCTATTTCTTTCCTCTGAATCTATTTATTTCCTCTGCCTCTATTTCTTTCCTCTGCCTCTATTTCTTTCCTCTGCCTCTCTATTTCTTTCCTCTGCCTCTCTATTTCTTTCCTCTGCCTCTATTTATTTCCTCTGCCTCTATTTCTTTCCTCTGAATCTATTTCTTTCCTCTGCCTCTATTTCTTTCCTCTGCATCTATTTCTTTCCTCTGCCTCTATTTCTTTCCTGTCTCTCTATTTTCTCTGCCTTTCTCCTTCCTCTGCGCCTCTTTCTCTCATCAGCCTCTTTCTTTCCTTCCTATGTGTCTCCTCTGCCTTATTTCTTTCCTCTATGTCTCTTATTACCTTCTTCTGCACCTCTTTTTTTCCTCTACCTGCGCCTAGCTTCTCCCCGCATCACCTCTTCCCGTGATAGACTGCAGGATTTCTATTGTGCAGTTCCCATCCTCTTTGTCTGCCTGTGTGTGCTTGTGTTTGAGTGTATGTTTGTCAGTGTCTGCACGTTGAGTCTGTCAGTGTCTACATGTACATGTTTGTCTTTGTCTGCTTGTGTGTGCTCGTGCCTACATGCATGTCTGTCAGTGTCTACATGTGAATGTTTGTCAGTGTCTGCATGATGGGTCTGCCAGTGTCTACATGTGAATGTTTGTCAGTATCTGCATGATGGGTCTGTCCGTGTCTACGTGTGAATGTTTGTCAGTGTCTCTATGATAAGTCTGTCAGTGCCTATATGTGAATGTTTGTCAGTGTCTGCATGATGGGTCTGTCAGTGTCTACATGTGAATGTTTGTCAGTATCTGCATGATGGGTCTGTCATTGTCTACATGTGAATGTTTGTCAGTGTCTGCATGATGGGTCTGTCAGTGTCTACATGTGAATGTTTGTCAGTATCTGCATGATGGGTCTGTCATTGTCTACATGTGAATGTTTGTCAGTGTCTGCATGATGGGTCTGTCAGTGTCTACATGTGAATGTTTGTCAGTGTCTGCATGATGGGTCTGTCATTGTCTACATGTGAATGTTTGTCAGTGTCTGCATGATGGGTCTGTCAGTGTCTACATGTGAATGCTTGTCAGTATCTGCATGATGAGTCTGTCATTGTCTACATGTGAATGTTTGTCAGTGTCTCTATGATAAGTCTGTCAGTGCCTATATGTGAATGTTTGTCAGTATCTGCATGATGGGTCTGTCATTGTCTACATGTGAATGTTTGTCAGTATCTGCATGATGGGTCTGCCAGTGTCTACATGTGAATGTTTGTCAGTATCTGCATGATGGGTCTGCCAGTGTCTACATGTGAATGTTTGTCAGTATCTGCATGATGGGTCTGTCCGTGTCTACGTGTGAATGTTTGTCAGTGTCTGCATGATGGGTCTGTCTGTGTCTACATGTGAATGTTTGTCAGTGTCTGCATGATGGGTCTGCCAGTGTCTACATGTGAATGTTTGTCAGTATCTGCATGATGGGTCTGTCCGTGTCTACGTGTGAATGTTTGTCAGTGTCTCTATGATAAGTCTGTCAGTGCCTATATGTGAATGTTTGTCAGTATCTGCATGATGGGTCTGTCCGTGTCTACATGTGAATGTTTGTCAGTATCTGCATGATGGGTCTGTCCGTGTCTACGTGTGAATGTTTGTCAGTGTCTGCATGATGGGTCTGCCAGTGTCTACATGTGAATGTTTGTCAGTATCTGCATGATGGGTCTGTCCGTGTCTACGTGTGAATGTTTGTCAGTATCTGCATGATGGGTCTGTCCGTGTCTACATGTGAATGTTTGTCAGTATCTGCATGATGGGTCTGTCAGTGTCTACATGTGAATGTTTGTCAGTATCTGCATGATGGGTCTGTCTGTGTCTACATGTGAATGTTTGTCAGTATCTGCATGATGGGTCTGTCTGTGTCTACATGTGAATGTTTGTCAGTATCTCTATGATAAGTCTGTCAGTGCCTATATGTGCATGTTTGTCAGTGTCTTCTTGTTTGTTTCTGCCTGCATGTTTGCATGTGTGTGTCTGGTTTAAGGCTAGGGTCCGACGAACGCAGTATCAACGTGCGTTTAACCGCACTAAATCACGGCCGTGCTAGCAGCAAATGACGTCCAATGCCGGGCTGTATATGAAGAATGGCCGCACAAAAGTGCGGCCGCGCAACGCAAGTGGCAAACGAACGCATTTATTCGAGAACGTGAAACCGCTAGTACTGACGTACAGAGTGCGCTGCGTCCGCATAGCGGCGTGTGTGCGTGATTAGGAGACGTCAGACGCTGCTAATGTCCGGCCAACATAACGTCCAGACACAAAAAGTGTTTTATTGATGATCCGTACAAAATCACGGACGAAAATGCGCATCGTATGACCGCTATCGCGTATTCCGTGAAAAATGCGTCCATTCGTTCGAACGCACTTTTTCACGGACAACGCGAAAAATGCGTTAGTCTGACCCTAGCCTAAGGCTGGGGTCCGACGAACGCAGTGCGAACGTGCGTTTAGCCGCATTTTATTACGGCCGAGGTAGCAGCAAATGACGTCCAACGCACGCCCACACACTAAGTACGGCTGCACGAAAGTTCGGCCGCGCAACGCAAGCGGCAAACGAACGCATTTTCGCAAGAACGTCGAACCGCTAGTACTGACGTACAGAGTGCGCTGCGTCCGCATAGCGGCATGTGTGTGAGATTTGGAGACATCAGACGCTGCTCATGTCCGGCCAACATAACGTCCAGACACCCAAAGTTTCCTGGCTTGGATCCGTAAAAATCACAGCCGAAATTGCGCATCGTATGACCGCTATCGCGTCTTCCGTGAAAAAACGCGTTCAGACACATCAACGCACTTTTTGACAGTGGACGTGAAAAATGCGTTCGCCCGACCCTAGCCTTATATAAAACCAGAATGGCTGCATTCGACCTAAGCATTTTATCTTAAGGGTGATTCTAAAACCTTTATTAAGTATATATAGCTAATTCAGAGCATTATAGATGAATAGAGAAGCGATTTTTTATTTATTTATTCGGGAAATATATATTTCTTATATGTCTGATTAAATATAGAATTTTACATAAATAAAATTTAGATAAAAAAAAATATCGCCTCAGTCCTCGCCTATAGAAATGGCCCGCACACATGGCAGGTCTTTGATTTAGCGCAGGCGATCTTAGGACAAGTTCCATTTTTATGGCGCAGTCTCCTGGTTATTGTCTATCAGTGCAGATGGCGTCACGCTTTATGAGTTTGAGATGTTCTGCGGCTTGGCCTGAGTTTTTTTAGGGATAACCTGCTCCCTTGTTGCAACTAAAAACCTATCATCCCAATCATTTCATTCCTCGCTTTACACCAGCGTGATTCTTCCAAATCCTGCTCCATCCATTAATGCGTGCGAGTTTTAGCTCCTTTTACCGATTTCTTTACTTTTCCAGACTTTTGCCCCGAAGACCAACGGAGAAGATTATTTTATCTGCCGAGCAATATGCAAGTTTGGTTTTTTTGTAGTCCCCCCCCCCCTCCGGGCTCGCTACCAGATTGCTCTACATATGTTGAAGGACAACAAATCCCATGTCCTTGAAAACTGGATGTATTTAACGGTTCGTACAGATGAGGATTAAAGTAATGGCGCGCCCAGTCCGTGTCCGTGAGCGTCTGTTATTTTTACTGGATTGGTGAAGGATTTAGCTGTAATGTGTACAATTACTCCGCTGCTCTGCGTTCCTGGGAGAAATTAGATATTTTTTAATAAATTAACTTCATTTTCGGACAATGGAAATAAAAAGACTAAAATAAATAAAGAAAGCTTCACATTCCAGAACACAAAGAATTATCCACCCTAGATCATTATTATTTTCGTGTTGGGCATAGGCTAGGGATGTGCGTTTCGGAATTTAGGAATTTTCCCGATTCGGATTCGGATGAATTTCCGAAAATGTTCTGATCCGAAAACAGCAGATCCGAACAAATTTTCGAGCCGAAACGAAAACTTTTCGGAATTTTCGAATGGACTAGAAATCTGTAGAAACGAAATTCATTTTTCGTTCCATTCGTGATTTCGGTTCCATTTCAGTAATTTCGGACATCGTATTTATATCGCTGATTCTGTAATTCAATTTTGTATCATTCCCATCTCAATGTATCCTTCCTGGAAAACCAGAGAAATCTCAATGTATCCTTCTTGTAAAACATGAGAAATCTCAATGTATCCTTCTTGTAAAACATGAGAAATCTCAATGTATCCTTCCTGGAAAACCAGGGAAATCTCAATGTATCCTTCTTGTAAAACATGAGAAATCTCAATGTATCCTTCTTGGAAAACCAGAGAAATCTCAATGTATACTTCTTGTAAAACAGGAGAAATCTCAATGTATCCTTCTTGTAAACCATGAGAAATTTCAATGTATCCTTCTTGTAAAACATGGGAAATCTCAATGTATCCTTCCTGGAAAACATGAGAAATCTCAATGTATCCTTCTTGTAAAACATGAGAAATCTCAATGTATCCTTCCCGGGAAACCAGAGAAATCTCAATGTATCCTTCTTGTAAAACATGAGAAATCTCAATGTATCCTTCCTGGAAATCCAGAGAAATCTCAATGTATCCGTCTTGTAAAACATGAGAAATCTCAATGGATCCTTCCCGGGAAACCAGAGAAATCTCAATGTATCCTTCTTGTAAAACATGAGAAATCTCAATGTATCCTTCTTGTAAAACATGAGAAATTTCAATGTATCCTTCTTATAAAACATGAGAAATCTCAATGTATCCTTCCTGGAAATCCAGAGAAATCTCAATGTATCCTTCTTGTAAAACATGAGAAATCTCAATGTATCCTTCCTGGAAATCCAGAGAAATCTCAATGTATCCTTCTTGTAAAACATGAGAAATCGCAATGTATCCTTCCCGGGAAACCAGAGAAATCTCAATGTATCCTTCTTGTAAAACATGAGAAATCTCAATGTATCCTTCCCGTGAAACCAGAGAAATCTCAATGTATCCTTCTTGTAAAAAATGAGAAATCTCAATGTATCCTTCCCGGGAAGCCAGAGAAATCTCAATGTATCCTTCTTGTAAAACATGAGAAATCTCAATGTATCCTTCTTGTAAAACATGAGAAATCTCAATGTATCCATCTTATAAAACATGAGAAATCTCAATGTATCCTTCCTGGAAATCCAGAGAAATCTCAATGTATCCTTCTTGTAAAACATGAGAAATCTCAATGTATCCTTCTTGTAAAACATGAGAAATCTCAATGTATCCTTCCTGGAAATCCAGAGAAATCTCAATGTATCCTTCTTGTAAAACATGAGAAATCTCAATGTATCCTTCCCGGGAAACCAGAGAAATCTCAATGTATCCTTCTTGTAAAACATGAGAAATCTCAATGTATCCTTCCCGGGAAACCAGAGAAATCTCAATGTATCCTTCTTGTAAAACATGAGAAATCTCAATGTATCCTTCCCGTGAAACCAGAGAAATCTCAATGTATCCTTCTTGTAAAACATGAGAAATCTCAATGTATCCTTCCCGTGAAACCAGAGAAATCTCAATGTATCCTTCTTGTAAAACATGAGAAATCTCAATGTATCCTTCTTGTAAAACATGAGAAATCTCAATGTATCCTTCTTGTAAAACATGAGAAATCTCAATGTATCCTTCTTGTAAAACATGAGAAATCTCAATGTATCCTTCCCGTGAAACCAGAGAAATCTCAATGTATCCTTCTTGTAAAACATGAGAAATCTCAATGTATCCTTCTTGTAAAACATGAGAAATCTCAATGTATCCTTCTTGTAAAACATGAGAAATCTCAATGTATCCTTCCCGTGAAACCAGAGAAATCTCAATGTATCCTTCTTGTAAAACATGAGAAATCTCAATGTATCCTTCTTGTAAAACATGAGAAATCTCAATGTATCCTTCTTGTAAAACATGAGAAATCTCAATGTATCCTTCTTGTAAAACATGAGAAATCTCAATGGCAGAATTATCGTATCGTATAATTATCGTATCCGAAAAACCATTAGTTAACGTCAAAACGAATAGACACTTTGAAACGAGGCGAACAGACATTCTGAAAAACACGAAAATTTCCAAAATCACGAAAAAAAGTCGATACGAAAAACGAACCGTACCGAAACGGAAATCGGCAGAAACGAGTCGAAAAGAAAATTTACAAAATCCGAACGAACCGAACCGATCCGAAAAAAAAAATCGGTGCACAAGCCTAGCATAGGGTTGCCAGGTTGGCAATGTTTTCCTGGGCACATTTATTTATTTATAAAGTATTTTACCACATGTTGCTAATTCAGGTCACCTGGGATTCATGCTTGATTTCCTGCCTGCAGTGTATGGATTATACATGCCGCGGGGTGGCATTTTTCATGCACTGCCCATCAGCATATATAATAATAGAATATACTATAGGGGTTATTCAGAGAGCACCGAAATGTCGCCCACATTTCGGTGCTCTCTCGTTCCCTGCAGTTCCCTGCTCTTCGGGGAATCAAAGTTCCCCAACCTGAGGTGTATTCAGCATTCACCGCAGGGTCCCCGGAGTGCAGGGAAAACCCACTGCAATCCCACCGCAATCCTGCCGAAAACCCACCGGCACTGCTGAAAAAAAACAAAGTTTCAAAATAGAAACGCTGTTTGCAAAAAAGCTACTGAACGAAAATGTCTGGAATTTACATATAAGATCCAATGAGTGATAATAAATAAGCTCTGGTAAGGAAAAATGACAAACTGATTTTTTTTAAAAACCGAAAAAAAAATTGTTGAAAAGTCCCAGAAAATGCCCAAAAGATCCTAAACAAATCTATAAATAAAGAGACTTTTTGCTGCAGATTAAAATAATAAACGGTTGATTAGATATTGCATTAAAACGGGAATATTTTTAACATTGGGGATTCTCCTGAATAAACCTGCCGAATGAAACCACCGAACAGCAGGGCACTTTGGCAACCTTTCTCTGCTGTTCGGTGTCGCTGAATAGATTAACTATGGCTTCTCTATGGGGATTTCACTGCTGTCGAACAGGCACCGTACTTGCTGGCAAATCGCCAAAATTTGAAGAACTGCCTGCTCGCTGAATAGCCGAATGGCCCCGAAATGTCACCTTACGCTGAACCTCAGTGTCCAGTTACATTTTGGGGTCAGATCGGCTCTCTCTGAATAACCCCTTATATGTGTCCAGGAAAACATGTCCGACCTGGCAACCCTAGTTGATCATTGGTTCCAAATGATTGGAAAATAACCCATCGTTGGCTGGATTTAGGTCTGCAAGGATTTCCTGTGATTTGTTTTCATTGTTTTCTTTATTTTTACACTTTAGACACTATCACAAAATTATTCCTACTTTAGTATACACATTAATTCTACCCAAATATCTTTTGTGCAGAAGGTTCTGAATACACTCAGTGGACATACTTAAAGGGACGCACTAGGGTTCAGACAGGAAAGGGTAGGAAATATAAAAGAATAAACATTATTCCCTCCTGACCCCCCCTCTGCTCGCTACACTCCCATTTTAACCCTTTAGTTTCCTTTAAAATCTCCCCCAAATCCAGCGCTGATCTCTACAGGATATGAAATGCTTCCTGCTCAGCATGTCATGTGACCACAGAGGGGCGGGACGCTCCAGCCAATCCAGTGGTTCTCAGTGCAGGAAGTACTAATAGCCCAGGAAACCTGAGCTGAGGGTTTGCTGAGCTAAGGGTCTGGGCAGGGCATCTGGATTGCTGAATCAGCCCTGTGAACCATTTTATCCTGGACATTTATAATTTATTCACGCTGATGGGCAGTGCATGAAAAATGCCACCCTGCAGCATGTAGAATCCATACGCTGCAGATAAGGTAAAAGAATCCCATATGACCTGCCTTGATTTCCTTCCTGCAGCATATGAATTATACATGTTGCCGGGCAGCACTTTTCCCTGTGCTCCCCTCTGCACCAAATAGTAACATGTGTCCAGGAAAACATGGCTGATCTGACAACCATAGAAATATTTCCGTTTTTATACAATAGCTAATAAACCGTTTATTCTTTTAATCTGCAGCAAAAAGTCTCTTTATTTATTTTGGATCTTTTAGGCATTTTTCGGGAATCTTTTTTCCCCCGTTTCTTTTTTTTTTTATAAGCGTTTTTTCTTTTTTCTGTAACAGACCTTTTTATTATTATTATTCATAGAACCTTAGATGTTAATTCCAGACATTTTTGTGTAGTAGGTTTTTTGCAAACAGCGTTTCAATTTTGACACTTTTTTTTACCCGTCCGGCGGCTTGCCAGCTGTTCTCTGCGGCTGGTCGGCGCTGTGCTCGGCTGTCGCTCGTCTGCTGCGTTTGGCGGCTGTCCGGCGTGTTTGCAGCAGCTGGTGACGGATTCGGCGGTGGCAATCAGCTGCCGATTCGCTGCACTTCAGGGACCCTGCGGTGAATGGTGAAGTCACCGCAGGGTTGGGAAATATGAGTCCCTGAAGTGCGAGAAACGACAGAGCACTGAAATGTCGGCGACATTTCGATGCTCTGTGAATAACCCCGTTTGTGTTTTAAATCTGTTTTTATTGGTGGTTCTCAGGTCTGTTAATAGAACATACCAGACTATAGCGGATTTCAGACAGTCCTGCTGCAGCCAATAACCGGGATCGGCCGCTGGGATTGGAGGCGGGCTATAGGAGTTGCTAGAAAGCCGTGTGGTGCTATGCCGCCCCGTGGTGTGGACTGTGAGGGGTTAATAATAAAATATTCCCTTGGTCAGAGCTGTCACACTCCAGCCCACCCCCCCGATGTTGATGAACTACAGTTCCCATAAGGCTAGGGTCAAACGAAAGCATTTTTACACGCGAACGTAAAAAAGTGCGTCCGAACGCATTGACGTATTTTTTCACGGAATATACGAAAACGGTCATACGATGCGCATTTTCGTGCGTGATGTTTTACGAATCCAAACCAGGAAACTTTTTGCGTCTGGACGTTATGTTGGCCGGACACGAGCAGGGTCTGACGTCTCCTAATCACGCACACACACCGCTAGCGGGCGCAGCGCACTCTGTACGTCCGTACTAGCGGTTCTGCGTTCTCGTAAAAATGCGTTCATTTTCCACTTGCGTTGCGCGGCCGGACTTTCGTGCCACCGTACATCGTATATTGGCCGTCATTGCCCGGCATCTGCTGCTAGTGCGGCCGTGATTAAGTGCGCCAGAACGCACGTTAAAAATGCGCTGGTCTGACCCCAGCCTTAATCTCTGAATGTAGTAGAATCAGGGCTGTCAAACACACGGCACACCAGATGTTGATTCCTACGTTTCCCAGAATTCTTTCAATGCAACAGGTGGCCAGAGAATCATGGGAGTTGTAGTTCAGAAACATCCTGGCGGTCGGAGTTGAACAGCTCTGCTCTAGGTGTTTCAGAAAAGCCAAATAAATCATGTGAGTATTTTGATCAGATGAACAGACTAGAAAATAAAGCAAATTGATGAATTTGTGTGTGTATCAGCGCCTCACTACCTCCAGGTAACCCCCTTTCCCCTGCGCGTTTCGCTGTGGGCATTAGGAGGAGAGCGTTGCTCCAGGCAAGGCCTTCGCCGGTGGTTTTCATTTGACAGAATATCTATTTCACATGTGACATAACATGTTTACCTCCTGAAGGCAGCTTAGCCAAACAGAATTAAGTTTATTAGGCTGCATAAAATGTTACTGCGGCGTATACAGTCAGTAAAGTAGATTCAGATGACAGACCCTCTGCTTTGCAGGCGTTCAGATGTACAAACCACATGTTATTCATTGCGTATTATATACACGGCGAAACGCCGTGCCCTGTACTCACGGCAAACGGGAAATTCACTGGATTCTTCTAGGGGAGAGAAAAAAACACAATTCTTAGGCTAGGGTCAGACTGAGGCAGTGCGAACGCGCGTTCTGGCGCACATAATCACGGCCGCACTAGCAGCAGATGCCGGGCAATGACAGCCAATATACGAAGTACGGTCGCACAAAAGTCCGGCCGCGCAACGCAAGTGGAAAATGAACGCATTTTTTCGAGAACGTTAAACCGCTGGTACTGACGTACAGAGTGCGCTGCGGCCGCATAGCAGCGTGTGTGCGTGATTAGGAGATGTCAGACGCTGCTAGTGTGCGGCCAACATAACGTTCAAACAGCCGGATTTCCCTAGACTTCTTTTTACCCCATCGTCATGAAATACGTCCAGAATTGCGCATCGTCTGACCACTTAGGCTAGGGTCAGACGAACGCAGCTTTAACGTGCGTTTAGCCGCACAAAATCACGGCCGTGCTAGCAGCAAATGACGTCCAATGCCGGGGAACACACGAAGTACGGCCGCACGAAAGTTCGTCCGCGCAACGCAAGTGGCAAACGAACGCATTTTTTCGAGAACGTCAAACCGCTACTACTGACGTACAGAGTGCGCTGCGGCCGCATAGCGGCGTGTGTGTGTGATTGGGAGACATCAGACGCTGCTAATGTCCGGCCAACATAACGTCCAGACACAAAAAGTGTTTTATTGATGATCCGTACAAAATCACGGACGAAAAGGCGCATCGTATGACCGCTACCGCGTATTCCGTGAAAAAATATGTCCGTTCGTTCGACCGCACTTTTCCACGGTCGACGCGAAAAATGCGTTCGTCTGACCCTAGCCTTAAGCGTATTCCGTGAAAAAATGCGTGCGCACGCATCGACGTACATTTTGACGGTGGCCGCAGAAAATGCGCTCATCTGTCCCTAGCCTTAATCGGTCGATGATGGTTTTTTTTGTACTGAATGGAGCTCATACACTTTAATAATACTTTCCAAATAAATTGGTGACGAGAAAAAGAACAACAAAAACAGGTGGGGTGGATACACACTATCAGCCTAAGGAGGGAGGAAAACGTCTCGATCTTATTAATCTACTTAAGGCTAGGGTCAGACTGAGGCAGTGCGAACGCGCGTTCTGGCGCACATAATCACGGCCGCACTAGCAGCAGATGCCGGGCAATGACAGCCAATATACGAAGTACGGTCGCACAAAAGTCCGGCCGCGCAACGCAAGTGGAAAATGAACGCATTTTTTCGAGAACGTTAAACCGCTGGTACTGACGTACAGAGTGCGCTGCGGCCGCATGGCAGCGTGTGTGCGTGATTAGGAGATGTCAGACGCTGCTAGTGTGCGGCCAACATAACGTTCAAACAGCCGGATTTCCCTAGACTTCTTTTCACCCCATCGTCATGAAATACGTCCAGAATTGCGCATCGTCTGACCACTTAAGCGTATTCCGTGAAAAAATGCGTGCGCACGCATCGACGTACATTTTGACGGTGGCCGCAGAAAATGCGCTCATCTGTCCCTAGCCTTAAATAGCCAAGCATAGACAGACACATCAATAAATACCTTCCAAATAACAATAATGATATAGAATACACAGATGCCGGGGTTAAACCACCAACACCTGTGTATTCTTTATCACTATTATTTTATTTTTTGAGTATTCATTTTTAACCCCGCCATCTGTGTATTCCATGTAATTTACTTTATTTTTTGGCTATTCATTTTTAACCCCCGTCATCTGTGTATTCTGTATCACTATTTTATTTTTTAGTATTCATTTTTAACCCCGGCGTCTGTGTATTCTATATCACTATTATTTTATTTTTTAGGTATTTGTTTAACCCCATCATCTGTGTATTCTATATTACTATTATTTTATTTTTTAGTATTTATATTTAACCCTGCCATCTGTGTATTCTATATCACTATTTAATTTTTTAGTATTTACGTTTAACCCCGATGTCTGTGTATTCCATATCACTATTATTTTATTTTTTGTGTATTTATGTTTAATCCTGCTGTCCGTGTGTTCTACGGAGAGCCTCTGCCCAATTAGCTTTTATTTATTGTTATTTACTGTAATTTTACTCACCTTTTGTCTCTCGCCTCGCGCAGCTCCTCCTCTTCAACTCTAGGACTCTCAAACTCAAAAGACTCTGAAGCTTTTCAGCGCAATTTGCCCTCCTACGCAACTCGTGCAATTTTTGCACCGCTATGTTCTTAAGCACTTTACATTCGCAAATTCTGCAGCGCCTATGCAGATCCAATCAATCTAGGGGCGGGCCCCCCCCCCGAGAAAAATCGCAATTGTCCCCAGCTCATCACATGGATATAGTGCCCCAGCTCATATGGATATATTGCTCCCAGCTCACATGGATATATTTGCCCCCAGCTCTATCCTCCTCTGTCTGCGGCCGTTTTTCTCCCTACGAGCAGTCACCTGCATGCAGTTGGCCGCTCGCCTGGGATGGGAACCACCTGACCAGCGCACGAGATCGCTGAGTTGATGTGAACTCCGCGATCTCGCGAGAACGCGGCTGTACTGGTCAGGTGGTTCCTGGCGAGCGGCCAAGCTACATGCAGGCAGCCGCTCGTAGGGAGAAGAATGGCCGCAGACAGAGGAGGTGAGAGCTGGGGGCAGATATATCCATGTGAGCTGGGGCAAATATATCCATGTGAGCTGGGGGCAATATATTACATGTGAGCTGGAGGCAATATATCCATGTGAGCTGGGGTAATATATCCATGTGAGCTGGGGCACTATATCCATGTGATGAGCTGGGGCAACATATATCCATGTGATGAGCTGGTGGCAATATATTCATGTGAGCTGGGGCACTATATCCATGTGATGAGCTGGGGGCAATATATATCCATGTGATGAGCTGGTTAGGACTCACTCTACAAAGAGGTGCCTTGAAGGGGCGAGTGAGCTTACGTTTCAATGGCCATTAAAACAAACTAAAACCTCTGATAGTGTTTTGTTGTACATGGAAATACATAGAAACGTGCGCAGATTACATCTATTTTCTCTTGTTATGTTTTATACATGAACTGGACTGTTGCTCCTGGCTGTTGCAGCCGCTCTGGTGAGTATAGGCGCAACGCCATTTTTTCTGTATGTATGTATATTAACAGGGTTATTCAGAGAGAGGTGAACACCAGGAGAATGACTGGAGAAGTGAAAATTCTAGGTCAAACTAGCAGATTTGGAAAGTGAGATAAATGTGAGAAGTTCTCTGGTTTGGCTATTTTGACCTAGAATTTTCAATTCAATCTCCAGTCATTCTCCTGCGGTGCGTTCAGTTCCTCAGCCACTGCAAGTACTAAAATAGCAACTTGGCACTGAACGCAGGGCTGCAGCTCAGCACTGCTAACTCAGCACTTGCAGCCAAGTTGAGAGGTGCTGCGGGGTTAGCTGAGTGTGAGGTGGGAAAGATGGCCGCTTTCACCGAGCAAATAATCCAATAAGGAACTGTTCCGTTTGAAGTTTTGGTGGAAAAAAAACACCAAATATTTATTGGAACATGGTAAACATTAACACTAAAGTGGTAATAAAATGGACAACAGTGGATTTTGCAGAAACAGCACCTTTCATTGAACAATCCTCTGTCCTTTCGCTTCCATATTCACAGCCAAAGCATTCAGTGAGACGACTGCAGCAAACTGAACTGCTGCACTGAAGCAATTCAGCAGCTGCTGAGGAACTGAACGTGCCTCTGGTTTTCACCCCTCTCTGAATAACCCTGTTAATCTCTAGCTCTGGTGATACAGAAGGCATTTTGTGGTCTCTTTGCCAAGGAGCATTACAGCAGACGTCGTTTTACAATATTACTATATTATAAATGTACAGTTTCTGCACACCATTGAGCTTTGATCACCATTGTTTAACACACTACAAGCGTATGTTGCTTGTTAGATCTAAACATTCACTGGTCTTACCTGTAAAAAGCAAATACAACATTTAACCTCTAGCTCTGGTGGTAATACAGGAGACGTTTTGCTGTCTCTCAATGCATCATAGAGATTTACCATAGAAAATTACAATTCCTTGTCCACGACCCTCCACTCCCAACCATTCTCTCGCCATCTACTGGCTGGAGGTGATATTCACCACTCAATGCACTACAATGGAATTACTTTCCCCTATAGATTAAAGCAGAAAGCCTTACATAACTCAAATGTGTGCTGCAATAACCGAGTGTTCTGAGCAGGGGTCAAGTCCTAAAAAAAGAAGTGAGGAAGCTCTCCAAGATTACTGTCCTACAATTAACAAGTATCATCTCAAACTTAGAAAATGCCACCAGCAAGCAGGGCAGCCATCAGAAATGATGGAGCCCCTTACTAAACCTCACGATGGGGCCCCCCCGGCACTCCCTCAAACTCTAACAGCTTTTCTCCCCCTTCAAAAAAAAGGACATAACATAGCACCACAGCAATAAAACTCCCAGTAATGTGCAGTGTGTATGAGCATATCACAGAATCCACAGCAATAAAACTCACAGTAATGTGCGGTGTGTATGAACATATCACTGAATCCACAGCAATAAATCTCACAGTAACGGGCTGTATATGATGGCCTCTGGGTCTGGGCCTGGTCCCTGGGTCTGGTTTGGGCCTTGGGGTCTGGGCCCTGGGGTTTGTGCTCTGGGCCTTGGGGTCTGTGCTGGGCCTTGGGGTCTGGTCTGGGCCCTGGGTCTGGGACTGGGCCTTGGGGTTTGGGCCCTGAGTCTGGCCTGGGGTCTGGGGTCTGGTCCCTTGGTCTGGGCCTTGTGGTCTGGTCCATGGGGCTGGGCCTTGGGGCCTGGTCCCTGGGGTCTGGGTCTAGGCTGGGCCTGGTCCCTGGGGTCTGGACCCTGGGTCTGGGCCTTGGGGTCTGGGGCCTGGTCCCTGGGTCTGGGCCTCTGGGTCTGGTCCCTGGGACTGGGCCTTGGGGCCTGGTCCCTGGGGTCTGGGCCCTGGGTCTAGGCTGGGCCTGGGGACTGGACCCTGGGTCTGGGCCTTGGGGTCTGGGCCTCGGGGTCTGGGCTCTGGGTCTGGGCCCTGGGTCTTGGGGTCTGGGCCTTGGGGACTGGGCCCAGGCTCTGGGCCTTGGGGTCTGGGCCCAGGGTCTGGGCCTTGGGGTCTGGGCCCGGGGTCTGGGCCTTGGGTCTGGGCCCAGGGTCTGGGCCCTGGGTCTGGGCCCAGGGTCTGGGCCCTGGGTCTGGGCCTTGGGGTCTGGGCCCGGGGTCTGGGCCTTGGGGTCTGGGCCCGGGGTCTGGGCCCTGGGTCTGGGCCCAGGGTCTGGGCCCTGGGTCTGGGGTCTGGGCCCAGGGTCTGGGCCTTGGGGTCTGGGGTCTGGGCCCAGGGTCTGGGCCTTGGGGTCTGGACCTTGGTGTCTGGGCCCTGGTGTCTGGTCCCAGGGTCTGGGCCTTGGGGTCTGGGGCCTTGGGGTCTGGGCCCTGTGTCTGGGCCCTGGGGTCTGGGCCCTGGTGTCTGGGGTCTGGGCCTTGGGGTCTGAGCCCTGGGTCTGGGCCTTGGGGTCTGGGCCTTGGGGTCTGGGCCCAGGGTCTGGGCCTTGGGGTCTGGACCTTGGGGTCTGGGCCCTGGTGTCTGGGCCCAGGGTCTGGGCCCTGGGGTCTGGGCCCAGGGCCCTGGGTCTGGGGCCCGGGGCCCTGGGCCCAGGGTCTGGGCCTTGGGGTCTGGGCCCAGGGTCTGGGCCTTGGGGTCTGGGCCCAGGGTCTGGGCCCAGGGTCTGGGCCTTGGGGTCTGGGGCCTTGGGGTCTGGGCCCTGTGTCTGGGCCCTGGGGTCTGGGCCTTGGGGTCTGAGCCCTGGGTCTGGGCCTTGGGGTCTGGGCCCTGGGGTCTGGGCCTTGGGGTCTGGGCCCAGGGTCTGGGCCTTGGGGTCTGGGCCCTGGGTCTGGGCCTTGAGTCTGGGCCCTGGGTCTGGGCCTTGGGGTCTGGGCCTTGGGTCTTGGGTCTAGGCTGGGCCCTGGCTCACCACTCTGCTGTCTTCTTTTCTTAAGCTCTTCTTTTCTTCTTCTCTTCAGCCCAGGCCCTCCAGCTCAGGCGCGCAGCTTCACTGAGTGGAGGGGGCGGAGCCAAAGCAATGTGCTCGAGTCCGATACCGGAGCTGGAAAAGGGCAACGCCGCTGCCGAGGGGGGCCCGGCCCCTTACGGCAGCATGGGGCGTAATGCCCTGATGACGGCCCTGCCAGCAAGTGTTCTTGGGCAAGACACCTAACGATATGGATGCGCCTACCTCACAAAATACTTGTACATCTCATAGATTGTAAGTTCCCTTGGGAACAGGGTCCCCCTGCATCAGACCGTATCATCCAATGTGTGGTATTCTAATGTATTAACCCCTTGTACACTGGTCTTGTAAAGCGCTGCGGAATATGTGGCGCTGTATAAATAAAGGATAATAATAATAAACTTAGCACAAACACACTCTCAAATCCGATACTTATGTATATATATGAATTTTAGCTAAAATGTATAATAAATCTTACTTTTATTGTGGCTGAACAGAGAAACATATGATCGAATACTTGCAAACAAGCTTTATAATGGGTGGGACCAAAGGGAACTCAGTTCCCTCTCCAAAAATAGTGCAGAAACTGCGTTCCCCCTGGACTTGACCCCTGGTTCCGAGCTACTATGCCATACAGTTTATCCATAGAAAACAACTAATCGTTGTAGACGTCAGTGTAAAAAATAATGTGTCCTTTATATAATTCATTATAAACACCTCCTGCTGGCCATAAAGTGCTACTACATGTATAATAATACATCTGGAGCTACGTCTTTCTGCAAAAGAAGAACAGATCCCCAAGCTGTTCAAACAGCTTCAGCACCTTGGCTGACATATCCAAGGTGCTGAAAACCAGAGGACACTTGGAGCCCATTTACAAACAAATTCCTTTGCCTTGCTCCAGGATATGACCAGATCGAATTTACTAGATGTTGGACTCCTGCAGGAGCTTTTGAAGATTGCGTTTACCAGTGAAGGGGTTAAATTAGTAAGTGTCCCCTGTATGAAATGAAATGCACATGCCAGAGTGCTAAATATTCTTGACTTTTTCTCTTGCCTGTCTTACATTAGCAGTGAATTGCTTGTTGTGTGTTGTTGCTGTGAATGAGTGTGTGTGGACCTCTGGTCTACCATGGGGCATGTCAGACGTCAATTTATGGCAACGGCATTTAAACGCTCTGGATCCATTTGAGTTAATGAAGAACATGTTGATTTTCTTTTTCCTTACAGAGTGATATAATGTCATATTATACATATTTTTGGGTTACGGACTTTGATTTTAGGGGTAATGATATTAATGTTTAAAAAGTCTGTTTTTGATGCAATTTGTATGAATTTATAGTGGGTGAAAGTGACCATACTGGACAATAAACCACCAGCGGAGCCGAAGTATTCTTTGAAACGTTTGAATGTCACAATCACTGTATTTTACAAAGATGAATCTATCAATCTCGTTACGTAAAGTAAATCAAATGGCTTTTCTAAGTGGAAAAGAGTGTCATCTGCGCTCGTTTCTATGTGTTCCATGTACAACAAAAATGAGGTTTTTGTTTGTTTCAATGGCCATTGTAACGTAAGCCCACTCGCCACTTCAAGGCACCTCTTTAGAGTGCTTTTCTGGGCTGGGCTGTTACTGGGCTGTTACTCCTCGCAGTTGCTGCCGCTCCGGTGAGTATGGGCGCGACGCCATTTTTTCTGTATCTATGTATATCATGCTTGTAACGCCAGTCCGTCGTTCTGCAGCTGTTCCTCTTTCCATGTTTTTGATCCCAAATGGGAAGTGTTTGGTGCGTGTATAAATAAAACCCACCATCTTTGTCTCTCCTTGGCTGAAAAGCAGCTGGAGGGGCTTGGAGCTGCTCAGTAGAGCGGCCTTTTGGTTACAGTTGTTAGGTACCCACTCTAAAGAGGTGCCTTGAAGTGGCGAGTGGGCTTACGTTGCAATGGCCATTGAAACAAACAAAAACCAAATTTTTGTTGTACATGGAACACATAGAAACGAGCGCAGATGACACTCTTTTTCCTTGTAATGTTTTATACATTGACTGGGCTGTTACTCCTGGCAGTTGCTGCCGCTCCAGTGAGTATGGGCACGACGCCATTTTTTCTGTATCTAGGCTTTTCTAAGTGGTCACAGTGACCTGAGTGTCCTCACACCTTTCTCCCTCTTCTGGGTTGATGAGGGTCTTGGATTCAGCCCTTCGAGTTCAGGGATTAGTCCTGCCCAAAACATGAACACTGATCTCAAATTCCTGGCTAATGGGACCTTCTGGACTCAGCTCCCACCAGTGCTTGGCATTGAGAGATATTGGATTGGCCGCATGCTCATTCATGCGTCCTCCACCCCCCGTGGTCACATTGACTGCTGATGCTTAAAGGAAGCCAGCAGCATGTCACATCTGGGCCAATTACGAGCCAACCCGGCGCTTGATAAAGGTGAGTCTAAGGACAAGGAAGGAAGGGGCTGTAGAGATGTTTAACCCCTCTCATTGCACCCTCCTCCTGTTTTCAGTCTAGAGTATCCCTTTAAATCTATTATTACGTGATAAAATGAAAAGGGAAGGGGTAGTCAACTGAAAACGAGGGAAAGCGGAAGAACTCCATAGAGAGGACATTTTTTATTAATTCCAAGTGTCTCAAGGTGTCCTGTCTCCTCCTATCATGGAAGAATAGTGAATTAACACTTTCAAGAACTCCTGGATCTCTCAAACCAGGTCAATGACACAAGAAGAAACACAAAGTTCCATCTCTCATCCCACAAAGATCAGCACTCCTTATTTTGTACTCTTAAAAAAAGTATCACTGGCTTGACCCACCTAGAGCCAGATCATAACTCAGACGTTTAACCGCAAGACGCAAATGGAAAAGTTGTGCGTCTGCCGTTTGCCATTAGGGTTTCACTTTTAACACCCATATTCCAACCGAGTCGCTTTCAGTAGCTCGGGTCGTAATACTATCGAGCTGCAATATGATAGCAGTAGCTTCAGGAGTAACAGCACTCCATGACAACAGACGCGAGTGAGGTATGACCGAGATGGCAGGAGGGTTCGCGGAGGAACACTGAGAACTATTTGTTCCCAGTGTTCTTCTGGCCACAGAGTGAGGAAGCAGCGGATTGCACTTCTTTCTGCACCGAGAGATCTGAGGCGAGTATGGGATTTTTAGGTGGGTTTAAATTGATATCTGATAAGGAAAAAAATCACTGAACACCAGGGTTTGAAACATGTCATTCAAAATCTGAATAACTTCAGGAGCAGATGGAGAACAATCTTGTTGAAATAGTTCATTCTCCATCTACTTGGGGCACATTAACATCTCCCATACAGAGGACAGAAGATTTTAATGTACAGTAAGAAGTCGCTACATCCGAGACACAAGCAATGCTTGAGTCTTGGATGGAATAGGACGTTGTATAATTAAGCACAACGCTCGAGCTGTTATGCTGTCCAGCTCGGTCACTGTGCTTATCGTCCTATTATGATCTGGCCCTTAGTGTCTCTTTCGGGCTTCTGATTATTTAATTTTTTTCTTTGTATTTACGCTCTCCTTAAAGAGAGTTTCTAAAGACGATCGGCAAAATAGAAGATCATCACGTTCCTCGAACACAGAAGGCTGCGAGAGATGTGTCTTTAAATTTCCACCACCGCAGAACTGGAAAGCCCAATTCTAACGGTAGGACCTAAACAGCTGAATAAAGCGGAAAAAATGTAACAGATCCCACGGGGACGTGAAATATTAAATGAAGATTCACAAAGGCCTGTTTGCTTTATATCAGGTTTAATTTCTCTTTATTATTCTCTGGCAGGAGCCGCGCGTGAAAGTGTTAGGTGGTCTGCTCTATAGAGTTACTAATTATTCCAGCAGGCGTTTGTTTGCCGGTTGCCTACTTTCCATATTCAATGAGCCAGGTATAGATTTCCCCGGCACGTTAAATAAGTGTGACTAAAAGGGTGCTACCAGGTTTAGAGAGTAACTCGACACGTCTGCGGTGGGCTTTTATAATGGTCGTTTCCAGTCAAACCAGTGAAAAGTTTATGAACTCTCTACTGTGATTGTTGCGACTCTCTGCAGTGATCACGATGGATCGCGTATCGAAGTGCCCGGAGAAAGCATAGATTGATGAGAATATTATGAATTAACAAAAAAGTCGTTTTATTTTTCAGGCGAGAATGCCATCAGGTTATCATTATTATTTGCTTATTTGTATTGCACCAAAATATGCTAGTGTGGTACAATGGTTACAACATATGGTCAAGACAATGTTGGACAGTGAAATCAGGACATGAGCTTACAAGACAAATCTATAGGTCGAGTCATATAGAATCAAGAGCAACGTTTTTGTTACGTATCGTTAACAAATTAATGAAAATTATTGAGACTTTCAGGAAACGTGCCTCTTCTTATGTTGATCACAGCCCATCACAGCAAGCGCTGGAAGCGGACACTAGGTTTCAGCACAGCCACGACAAAAGCACATCCAAGAGAATAGCACTCCCACGGGACAAAACTGCTTACTGTTTGAAAGAGCACAGGGTTGCTTGCAGCAAGATGATGTGACATGCCATACATCACACCACGTTAATCGATGGCAACAATCCCAAGGTTTTTTTGAGGACTATGTAATTGCTAAGAATCTGTGGCCACTCAGGTCTTTTTGGGTTATGGTTAGTGTTTAGGGTTAGGGTTAGTGTTGAGGATTAGAGCAGACATTTAGGTTTAGGGTTAGTGTTGAGGATTAGAGCAGACATTTAGGTTTAGGGTTAGTGTTGAGGATTAGAGCAGACATTTAGGTTTAGGGTTAGTGTTGAGGATTAGAGCAGACATTTGGGTTTAGGGTTAGTGTTGAGGATTAGAGTCGACATTTAGGTTTAGGGTTAGTGTTGAGGATTAGAGTAGACATTTAGGTTTAGGGTTAGTGTTGAGGATTAGAGTAGACATTTGGGTTTAGGGTTAGTGTTGAGGATTAGAGTAGACATTTAGGTTTAGGGTTAGTGTTAAGGATTAGAGCAGACATTTAGGTTTAGGGTTAGTGTTGAGGATTAGAGCAGACATTTAGGTTTAGGGTTAGTGTTGAGGATTAGAGTAGACATTTAGGTTTAGGGTTAGTGTTGAGGATTAGAGCAGACATTTAGGTTTAGGGTTAGTGTTGAGGATTAGAGTAGACATTTAGGTTTAGGGTTAGTGTTGAGGATTAGAGTAGACATTTAGGTTTAGGGTTAGTGTTGAGGATTAGAGCAGACATTTAGGTTTAGGGTTAGTGTTGAGGATTAGAGTAGACATTTAGGTTTAGGGTTAGTGTTGAGGGTTTGTCACAGATCCCTCTGGGGTCTACGATACTGGTCCCTGTACACAGTATACTATCTACCCCTCCGATCCTTGGATGGTCGGTAAAGCTCACTATTTTCAGGGAATTGATCTTGTAGTACCCAGCAAGAGTTAACAGGCCCCAAAGAAGGAAAACACACTTGGCCCCAATAGCATAGGTCTTTTTGCCTGGAGAGATGGTCAGCCTTAAACCAAGGGTTACACTCAGAGCAGGGTTGTCAGGAAAAGCGAGCTTCATACACAAAGCAGGGTTCTCAGAAATAACCGTGGTCATACACAAAACAAGGTTCTCAGACATAGCCTTGGTCATACACATAGAGGGTTCGTTATCGAAAGCCAAAGCCATGCACAAATTAGAAATCGCCAAAAGCACTGAGGGAAGCAAACTCCACATCAGGGCAATGACTCCACATCAGTCTGCCCGAGCAGACTGACTTTAAACCCGGTGGCTTCACGCCATGACGCCGCGTCCCGTCCCCTGACCACCCACGTGACCGCCACAAACTTGCATATCACTCAGCGCCTGGCCAGCGAGCAGTGAGGATGGTGCTCCCGGGTGCCGAGCAGGGTCCTGGACGCTGGACATGACAGGGTTAGGTTTGGTGTTAAGGGCTAGGGATGAATTTCTGGGTTAGTGTTGAGGGTTATAGTTAACATTTAGGGTTAGTATTGCGGGTTAGGGTTAGTGTTGAGGGTTATAGTTAATATTTAGGGTTAGTGTTGATGGTTAGGGTTAGTATTGCGGGTTAGGATTAGTGTTGAAGGTTAGGGTTAGTATTGCGGGTTAGGATTAGTGTTGATGGTTAGGGTTAGTATTGCGGGTTAGGATTAGTGTTGATGGTTAGGGTTAGTATTGCGGGTTAGGATTAGTGTTGAAGGTTAGGGGATAGTGTTGAGGGTTAGGTTTGGTGTTAAGGGCTAGGGATGAATTTCTGGGTTATGGTTAGTGTTGAGGGTTATAGTTAACATTTAGAGTTAGTTTTGCGGGTTAGGGTTAGTGTTGAGGGTTAGGGCTAGTGTTGACAGTTAGAGTTGGTATTAAGGGTTAGGGAGTTTCCAAGTAATATTTCTTTATGCCTGTATAATTTTTCTACATTTTTCTAAAATGCTACAAAATGTATCACATTTACTATAGGTCTACTATGCTCTTCAAAGCTATGTCACAAGTGTCATTTTTCAATATTCGACCTGATCTAGGCATCACTTTTAAACACGCTGCTTTTTGTAATCTGCCATGAGATGACCAGGAGTCATTCCAATAGAACGCCAACGTCTTTGTCATGTTCGCAGCCTGGTTAGAGTGTTATTTCCTATCAGGAACAGTTGAGTTTGTAAAACATAAATATGTAATGAGATGGACTTTCGCGTTGGTTCTCAACACGTTTGGTGGGGAGGGGGGACACTATTCGATGACTATAACGACAGAAATACGACTATACTGTAGAGGTGACCCACCTGTTCTCAATGGACGCCGTCCAATTTGGCTGAGCTGAGCAGAAATGAGGGAGGGGGAAAAAGAAAGGTTCCTGATTCGCCGATTCGTTTCTGTGTGTCCTCGTGTCTATCCGCGTTACTTCCCCTGGTTTATTGTGCTCACGGAAGACAAATGCAAAACCTGAGTTGGATCAACCTGCTCCTCCGAATTCAGCTCGAAAATGGGCAAACCTTAATCCAGCTGGGACCGTTTAGTCATACTCCATATTCATTATGCCGCAACATGTTCATTTTCGTGCGGGGGTTCACAGGCTCCGAAACGAGTTGCTTTAAAGCCCCGGCAATATTTTGTCGCTTCTCACAGTACGGTTCTCCTCTAGTATTCCTTTGAGGCCCCTGGTTTCTAACCACATCTCTGTTCCCCTGCCAAATCCTTGGAAGTGTTTAGTGACTGGAGCGCTGCTGCCTGGTCTCTTCAGAACTTCACACTTCATTTTTCCAGATCCTTGTGAGCAGCAGCAAATATTTCACCAGCCCGGCTTGCTGGCTACCGCCATAAATCAGACTTAGGACCCAAAATAATATCCAGGCCTGTCAAGGTAGCAAGTCTATTTTTTTATTATTTTTTTTCATATTTAATTTTTTTTTTATTCTAAAAGTCGAGTCCACCGGTAAATGAGGGCTTGTATCTTAGAAGCAGAAAGGGAGCAGAAGAAATTATGCTTGGCCCGCGGCCAGGACGAGTAGAAGATAAAACGCAGCATGCACAGTGAAAGGTTTGAAGGGATTTGAAAAGGACTTAAGCCTAAAGAGTGACTTTTCTTATAAGGGCTGCAATGAAACCTGAAACTGTTGCTGGATCCCATAAAGGTTTTGACGCTGGCTGCGCTCACACACCGGCATTCGGAATCGGAAAGAGAGTGGTATCTTTTCAGCTGCTGAAACCCCATCAGCCAACGGAAAACCCAGGAGATTGGAGGTCTCAGGTCACCCAACTAGAGTGCACCACCAGAATTCCCAGGTTTAACTACATAAGGGGTTAGTCCCTAAACCCCCATCCATTGAAAGAACGGTGGTGGTAACTACAAAGTACGGTGAAGTCACCCTTTAGGGTACTACCACCATAGTTTGTCGTTCTTTTCAATGTTCTTTCCACATAACTTTCTGCAGGACTAGATCACCATAGGTTTCAAGTGTGTTTCTACCATAGTTTCTGTCATAGTATTTTAGCATACATTTTGCCTTAATCCCACCGGTGTTCCAGTCGTGTATGTATGTACATTCTAGCTATACTAGTCAGTAACCTCTTCAGTACCAAGGAATTTTCCAAACAAAACACTGTCAGGAACTACTGTTAATTTGGAAAATCATTTTTAATTGATTATACAGCAAGGTCATGAGGCGCCCGGGGCAAGTCCACCCCTAACCCCCCCCCCCCCCATCTGTTTTATAAGAAATATTGAGTGGTAAAGCATTATGCCATCACTTTCAAATTTGCTCACAGCGTGGAAAATGAAAAGGCGAATTAGTGCCGTGACATTGTTTGCGTTATAAGTGAATAATGCCTTAGAACAGAGGGGGAAAAAAACACATTTTGCAATTCGTTTTTTTTCCCCGCTTTTTTATTTTTACACATTATAGGGTCATGTTTGGTATCATCGGAAAGACCAGACTATATCCTTTCCGGTGACACTTTACTTGACCTTGTGGGGATTACATTATGGTGATGCAGTGGTTCAAAGCACCCCCTTCACTCTACGCAGCAGATTAGGTTTTCGAAGAAACAATGCAGAATAACGCATTGCTCCATCCCCTTCACACTTGCTGCTGCTGTGGGAAATGAGAAGGTGAGGTAATGCAGCAATATTATTCAATTTATTATTGAACAGTGAATAATACTGCCACTTTTGGAGAAAAAAATAGATTTTTCTTATTTCTTATTTTTTCTATTTTTACGAATTACCTGTTCATTTTTGGTATCATTTGAAAGGCCAAGATCTGGCCTTTCCAATGAATCCAAAAAGGACCTCCTAAATTAAACGCTTTTGCTGCTTTTGGAGAAAAAAAACGGAAAAAACAGAAATATTTTTTTATTTTTTTTTATTATTTTTACTGAAAATCTGGTCATATTTGGTATCACTTGAAAGGCCAGAGTCTGCTCCTTCCAATGACTCCAAAACTACCTCCACTTCTTCGTTAAACACTTTTGCTGCTTTTGGAAGAAAAAGAACATAAAAAAAGGAAAAATGTAATTTGTTTCTTATTTTTCCAGATTATATGGTTATGTTTGGTATCATTGGAAAGGCCAGGACTTTCCAAAGACACCATCCTTCACCTTGTACGTTACACAGATCAAGAGATATGTCGGCCCAAATGACACCAGCATCTCTTGTAGTGGGATTCCCTGGGGCAGGAGGACTCCCTCTGTATGAAATCATCACGCGCATGCGGCCGGGGGGGCAGTTCCACAGCAAGGGCTGACATGCAAGATGTTAGCCCGCTGTAGTTTGAGGCACAGATTGATGCCAGATAGGCATTGAACTGGGATTGAAGTGTTGGCCCCTGCTTACGGCACCCCCCACAGGCACCTGGGGCAGTGCCACCCCCTGCCCCCCTCTCTACGCTACTGCTATACAGTAAGAAATATTTGGGAATATCTCCAATGCATTGCTTGGTGTAATAACCTATTCAGCAGGGAGATGATGTCATCCGCTGGCCAAAGGGAGTTACTTCAGTTCAGGTCTCTGTCATTCAGACACATTCCCAGCTGGTTTTAAAAAGTGTTTGCATGTCAGGCATCCCACCCACAGCGCTAAAAACTTAGGGTCATGTTCTGGAGCCCAAATACAAATGAATGTTGTTTCCAATAAATTAAATTCTTTTGCATTGCTCCTGTGGAACACTATAAAGACAAAGGGGGTAATTCAGAGAGCACCGAAATGTCGCTGACATTTCGGTGCTCTCTTGTTCCCCGCACTTCCCTGCACTTCGGGTAATCAAATTTCCCCACCCTGCACTGAATTCAGCATTCAACGCAGGGTCCCCGGAGTGCAGGGAAAATCCGCTGAACCCCTGTCGAACCGCTGCAAAAAACACGCCGACCACGACAGCAAAAGCCGACGAGCTGCCGATCGCAGCACAGACCAGCTGCCGGAAGAAGCCGACAAGCAGACGAGCGGGGTAAAAAAAAAAACAGTACGATTGAAAGTGTGAAAATTGAAACGCTGTTTGCAAAAAAACTACTGAACAAAAATGCCTGGAATTTACACATAAGATCCAATGAATGATAATAAAAAGGTCTGTTACAGAAAAGAGAAAAAACGCTATTAAAAAAAACAGAAAATAAATTGCTGAAAAATGCCTAAAAGATCCTAAAAAAATCAGTAAATAAAGAGACTTTTTGCTGCAAATTAAATAATAAGCGGTTTATTAGACATTGAATTAAAACGGGAATATTTTTAACATTGAAGGCTATGGGTTCGCCTGAATAAACCTGCTGAATGAAAACATGCAACAGCAGGGCATTTCAGCAACTTTTCACTGCTCTTCGGTGTCTCTGAATAGATTAACCATTGCTTTTCTATGGGGGATTTCACTGCCTTTGAAAAGGCACCCTACTGGCTGGCAGTTCACCAAAATTTGGCAGACTGCCTGCTCTCTGAAAAGCCGAATGGCCCCGAAATGTCACCGTACGGGGAAATTCCCTGTTCGGTGACATTTAGGGGTCAGATCAGCTCACTCTGAGTAGTTGATATCGGGGGACACCAAAAGGTTCCTCGCAGATGGGGTATAGTCGGACTAGGAGGTTGAGGGGTTAATATACAAATGACTCCACTTTAACCCCTTAAGGAGCATAGCTTTGTAGCACTGATGTGCGCTAAGGACCAGAACAATGTTTCTATTTTTGCTCTGTACATTGTCATCTGTGATTTTCGGCATTCTTATTTAGTGCACCCTCACATATTATATACCATTCTGCACAACTATTTTTATTTATGTTCAGTACATACTTGTATGTAATCATTTTACTTGAAAAAGTAAAGAAAGATGGGAACATTTGAAAATAAAACACTTTTCACAGTTTTGAATATAATAATTTGTGCTGTTAAATATGATGAAATGGAAAAAAAAAAAGTAGGGATGTGCGTTTCGGGTTTCGGAATTTCGGAATTTTCATGAAATTTCCCGAATTCGTGCAATGAATTTCGGCCGATTTTCCGAAAATTTTCAGATCCGAAAACGGCAGATCTGAAAAACTTTTCGAGCCGAAACGAAAACTTTTCGGAATTTTCGAATGGAGTAGAAATGTGTAAAATTGAAATTCATTTTCGTTCAATTCGTGATTTCGGCTCCATTCCTGATTTCGGTTCCATTTCAGTAATTTCGGACATCGTATTTATATCGCTGATTCTGTAATAAAATTTTGTATCATTCCCATCTCAATGTATCCTTCCTGGAAAACCAGAGAAACCTCAATGTATCCTTCTTGTAAAACATGAGAAATCTCAATGTATCCTTCCTGGAAATCCAGAGAAATCTCAATGTATCCTTCTTGTAAAACATGAGAAATCTCAATGTATCCTTCCCGGGAAACCAGAGAAATCTCAATGTATCCTTCTTGTAAAACATGAGAAATCTCAATGGCAGAATTATCATATAGTAAAATTATCGTATCGTATAATTATCGTATCTGAAAAACCATTAGTTTACGTCAAAACGAATAGACACTTTGAAACGACGAGAACAGACGTTCCGAAAAACACGAAAATTTAGATAAAAAAAGTCGATACGAAAAACGAACCGAATCGAAATGGAAATCGGCCGGAAGTAGTCGAAACGAAAATTTACAAAATCCGAACGAACCGAACCGAATCGAACCGAAAAAAAAATTGGTGCACAAGCCTAAAAAAAAGTAACTCAGAACAGATTCAGAGATTGAATGTGAGAATACCTCATATATCTTGAATGTCTGTAAAAAAAATTCTGCACGAGAGATGTTATTACTATTTTAGTGCTGAAATTTCACATACTCATTAGTGATGGGCCGAACACCTCTGTGTTCGGTTCGCATTCAAAAACGATCATTTGAAAAAGTTCGTATTCGAACGTGTACACGATTCGAACTCAATGCAAGTCAATGGGACTCGAAAGTTCGATTTTTAGAGTGCCCTCCAAGAGGGCATATATGCAAGATATTTGCCATAAAAGGTGTATGGGGGTCCGGGTAGTGCCCTGGGGGACAGGAAACAAGGACAAAAAGTTAAAAAAAAACATTTTTAAAGGATGAACATTTTTAAAGTGATTTTTCCATGACATAAAGGTTAAGAATAAAAACGAAAAATTCCTTCAAATATCGTGCTTAGGAGGTCCCCATAACCTGTCCGTGAAGTGGCGGATTTGTAGGATGTATAGAACCATTTAAAAAGAAAAAAATGACATTTTAAATGACGGTAAATGTTTTTCCTTAAATCTATTCATAAACAACTGCTTGGGGCGGCAGTCTGTATGAAAAGAGGAGAGGTTTTAGGACACGCAGAACAAGTTTAGTGATTTTTTTGGCTAAATTATGGTGAAACTTATTCAGGCTTTGGATGAAAGTAACAACAGGTGCATTAAAATTGCGTGGGCATTAACATTTGCTGTGGCGTTCACTGCATATTTGTAATGATTCCCCAGGACAGACCTGGTAGGATCCCTGGTAACAGACCTCTAACTCTCCGATCCTTAGGATGGTCGGGACTCGGGACCACTAAACCTAACCTCTAGCAGCCACACAGGCCAGGGAGACAGCACCAACAATATACACCACAGATTGAGATCAATATATATTTGTACTGCGCTATAGTATATGGCAGGATGGAAGCGCACCAGCAGTAACAAGCAGCGGAATATACCAGACAGGGGTGCAGAGCGAGAGTAGTTGTTATAACAAAACCGGGTCAGCAACGTTTAGGCACTTGTACTGCGCTACTGTATATGGTGAGAATCGGCACACACCAGTAGCAACAGGAGGCAAACAGAACAGGCAGGGAGTACACAGAGAGAATAGTCAAATGGCAGGCAAAGCCGGCAACAGATTGGGTCCTCAGAACAAGCAGGGTAAGTAACAAGAATACTTCTGAGAAGATACACTATTGGTGTAGCGGGGAAGCCGGCTGCGCATTTTGCATCGCTCCCTCTACACTAATAGCGTATCTTCTCAGAAGCTTCACACAGCGCGCCAGTGTATGCAGCGTCTAACAGCGTGGGAGATGGGAGGCTGAGCTTGTTGGTGGATCCAGGAATCAGGTGAATATTAGAAAGAAAGAAAGAAAAAAAAGGATTTTATTTTATGTTCCTTGGGAAATGTGTCGCCTTACCTTAGTCTGGTGGTCAGTCAGTGGAGGCTCCCTGGATCCTGGTTGTGGGGGGGGGGGGGTCTGCCGTGGCTGCAGGTGCAGTGGCTACCTCCCTGCGCCGCCTCTCTGCCACATGCACCTGGCCGTCCGGCAGACTCCTTGGGAGGCCCCAGCGGGCTGCTCTCTACAGCGCCTGATTAGAGGGCCCCGTCTGCCTGATGTTTTAGTAACAAGATTGTTTTATCCCATAGGCTTCAATGTTAAAAATATTCCCGTTTTAATTCAATATCTAATAAACCGTTGCTTGTAATATTCTGCAGTAAAGAGTCTCTTTATATTTAGATTTTTTAGGATTTTTTAAGCATTTTTTTAAAACAAATCAAAATTATTATTTTTTTTCGAACTTTTTGTGAATGGCCTGAAAGGTTCGATGTTCGTCGAACGGCTGAACGTGAAATGTTTGATTTGAACCCCATTTTCGAATTGAACCGAATGCCCATCCCTAATACTCATTAGATTTCCCGCTCGGTAACATGGCAATTGACTTTTGCCGATATGCCTGGCCTGTCAGACAGTCAGCAACAGCGAAAACATGATTTCCAAGCACTCTGCATCCCAGGATGGGGATTTCAGTGCATGACAGTCTATGCTGTGGTTGGGCGTTAAAGCAACGCACTATATGACAGCACAGAGCACATTGTGATGTCCTCAGGGCCAGAGTTACATCTCAGGAGCCTGCTGAGTTAGTGCAGTGGCATTATTTGCTTTAGAAGTCAAAGCACATAATGCCACTTCCTTAGAACATAGAAAAAAGTTAATTTTGCATTACATTTGAATTTTTTTTATTTTTAAACATTGCATGGTCATATTTGGTATCAGCGGAAAGACCAGACTCTGACCTTTTCAATGAAATCTCACGTGACCTTGTGTGGTGTAAAAATCAGAGATGCGGGTTCGAAAGCCTCCCTGTCTCTCCTCACTGCAGTGCCACGGTCTAGGTTGTCGATGAAACAATGAATTGTGCCATCAGCTCCACACTTGCTGGCACTGCGGGAAATGAGAAGGTGAGTTAGTGCTGCATCATTTGTTCACTTTATAATTGTAAACTGAATAATAGTGCTGCGTTTAAAAAAAAGAGAAAAATATAAATATTTTATTTTTACTTGAATCTAACCCGGTTATGCTTCAAGTCACTGGAAAGGCCATACTCTGGCTTTTCCAATGATACCTTACCTGTCCCTCTCGCAGGTTAGGCTCCAGAGATACAGGGGTCTAAGGCTGGGGTCAGACAAACGCAGTGCGAACGCGAGTGCGGCCGCACTTTATCACGGCCGTAGTAGCAGCAAATGACGGGCAATGACGGGCAATATACAAAGTATGGCCGCACGAAAGTGCGGACGCGCAAAGCAAGCGGCAAACAAACGCATTTTTTCGAGAACGTGATACCGCTAATACTGACGTACAGAGTGTGCTGCGTCCGCTAGCGGCGTGTGTGCGTGATTAGGAGACGTCAGACGCTGCTAATGTCCGGCCAACATAACGTCCAGACGCAAAAAGGGTTTTATTGATGATCCGTACAAAATCACGGACGAAAATGCACATCGTATGACCGCTATCGCGTATTCCGTGAAAAAATACGTCCATTCGTTCGAACGCACTTTTTCACGGACGACACAAAAAACGTGTTCGTCTGACCCTAGCCTAAATGATTGTAAAAAAAAAAAAGCTTTTTAACAGTTTTTATTCTTACAGAGCAAGGCGCCCCCTTGTGGTAGGCGCCTGTAGGCACATGCCTACTCTGCCTATTTATAAATCCAGCCCTGGATGTCCTTTAGGGGTCGAAATGTGAATTTAATCGTTCATCGTGGGAAATTGTCTGTCATTCATAACTATTGGCTGTGTGTTACTACGATTACTTTTACAACTAAAGTGCCAACATATTCCACAGCGCTGAACAACAGGTAAGACGAAACAAGCATAAAATTAACAAATAAGTTTGACAGATGGAGAACGATGGGAAAAGAGGACCCTGCTCTAGTAGTGAGCTTAGTTTACAATCTTAGAGGAGAGGGGTGACACCGAGAGGTGGAGGTAAATAGCAGAGTATGAGAAGCAATGGGGTGCATTAATGGGGCTGTGTGGGAGATAGATCAGGAAAGGTGCAATGGGCGGGTTATGGAGTGAGCTGAAAGACCTCTCATGTGTTTTTAGCGGCATATTGAGATACCGGAGGCACAGGGAGAGTCGGATGTTATGAGTGAGGCAGTTCCATACATAGGGAGCAGCACGAGAAACGTCTTGTGGGCAAAATATGTGCTCCTAGGTACTATTAAGAGCAACCATGGCATATGTTCAGGATCTGAGTGGGGTATGTTCAGGATCTGAGTGAGGAATGTTCAGGTTCTGAGTGGGGTATGTTCAGGTTCTGAGTGGGGCAAATTCGGGATCTGAGTGGGGTATGTTCAGGTTCTGAGTAGGGTATGTTCAGGTTCTTACTGGGGTATGTTCAAGTTCAGACTGGGCCATGTTCAGGATCTGAGCGAGGTATGTTCAGGATCTGAGCGGGGTATGTTCAGTATCTGAGCGGGGTATGTTCAGGATCTGAGTGGGGTTTGTTCAGGTTCTGAGTGGGGTTTGTTCAGGTTCTGAGTGGGGTTTGTTCAGGTTCTGAGTGGGGTATGTGCAGGTTCCGAGTGGGGTATGTGCAGGTTCCGAGTGGGGTATGTGCAGGTTCCGAGTTGGGTATGTGAAGGTTCCGAGGGGAGTATGTTCAGGATCTGAGTGAGGTATGTCCAGGTTCTGAGTGGGTTTTTCCTCACTTTCTGAGTGGGGTATGATCAGGTTCTGAGTGGGGTATGTTCAGGATCTGAGTGGGGTATATTCAGGTTCTGAGTGGGGTATGTTCAGGGTCTGAGTGGGTTTTTCCAGGTTTTTAGTGGGGTATGTTCAGATTCTGAGTGGAGCATGTTCAATTTCTGAGTGTGGTATGTTCTGGTTCTGAGTGGGGCATGTTCAGGTTCTGAGCGGGGCATGTTCAGGTTCTGAGTGGGTTTTTCCTCACTTTCTGAGTGGGGTATGATCAGGTTCTGAGTGGGGTATGATCAGGTTCTGAGTGGGGTATATTCAGGTTCTGAGTGGGGTATGCTCACGCTCTGAGTGGGGTATATTCAGAATATGAGTGTGGTATGTTCGGGTTCTGAGTGTGGTATGTTCGGGTTCTGTTTTGAGTGGGGTATGTTCGGGTTCTGAGTGGGGTACTTTCAAGTTGAGTATTCTCAGCATTAGATAAATCGTTTTAATATCCTTAGAAGAAAACGATTCTTCTCTCCCATGATCTCGACCCACTGTAGTAATTTTCCATAGAGTCGCGGAACCCGTGACTCAGGCGTAATGCTTATAACCAGCGACGTCCCGTCCTGTTATTACTCGGCGCACTGTGTCATTCAAACCAATCTCTAACTCAAGTGGAAATAACTGAAAACTCATATCCTTACTCATCCTGACAGCGTTTCATTTTGTCATTAGGCACGGCGGCGAGGGAACAAATGTTAAACATTACACGGAATTCTGCCTTGGTGGAAATTATATAATGCTCCATTGAAGGCTGCCAAGAGGCGCCATTTATCTCGCTTGTCAAATATATTCTTAACAGCATTTAATATGGAAACACGAGATGATTGCTAAAGCTCCGACGTGCAAAATGATGTACAATCCGGAGCAAGATGTATATCAACATATATTTTATTTCCAATATTATTCCGTGGGACGATGTGTTATTTCTTCCACACTGCTTTCAATATATTAAGCAGCCATTACCTTGCTGCTGCAGCGCTGCTCTAGTGTATGTCTTGGAGCTACATATATGAAAATGATTGTAGCCGTGAAGTTCACAATCCTTCAGTGAACTCAGCAAGGTGAGGGTTAAATAATATACCTTTTATATAGCTTGGAATTCTCAATAAAAGCTTTGATTCGATACATAAGGATATGAGAAGAGCAGGAAATTGCTGCTAGAAAATCCTGACAGGAGTCAACAAAGTCTGGGTCTTCACAGTGAAACTATGTCGTTATAAGCACAGGCTTCAGCTACAAAGCTTTTGAGGGACACTTTACCCATCCGGACCGCCTTATGGTTTTAAAGTGGTCAAGATGTGAGTTGTGCCTCCCCCCTACTCCCCCTCCCTTCTGCCCCAGTCGGACGAAAATGCTGGGTGAAGCAAAAGAGTTTTCTCCACCTAACTAATGTCACCAGCAGTCGGGATTTTAAATTTACTGGCATCAGTCACCAGTGATGACAGGTCACTCTGCTTGATGGCTTCACCCTCACAGAGACCACCGGTGATATTGATTGTCTGAGAGTCACGCAGCCAATGGATACGATGCCTGCGTAGGCACGCGCAGCTCTGATCCATCGTTCTGTGCAGCAGAAGCTGTCGAACTTGAGTATGTAATGTTCGCAAGTACCGAGCAATGTGCATTTTCCGGATCCTAAGATACGCAATTTGCATAGTATCATGGAACTAGATTTCTTATTTGTTTCACCCCTATGCTTTTATTTAAGAATGGATTAGTCCACTCCCCCTGTCTAACTCGCATGGTTAGTTTGGCCCAGTCCCATTTCCTGTGCAGCAAAGCTTCACTTCCTTCATGCTATCCACAGAGGCTTGTGAGTAGCAGCATGCTGTTTATACCAGGCATATGCATTCTGTTTTACCTTCCTCCCATAATAAAGCACACCAGAGTAGCTCTCTCTATCCATCTTCCTCCCATACCAAAGCATACCCAACAGAAGCTGTCTCTACCAACAAGACACCTTTTATTTGCTTTTACTTTCCCAATAAAGTGAAGAAAATATAAAGGACTTTGTGTGCTTTCAAAAGGGGATGAGTTAAGCTATATGACTTCAATCATATCCTGCATGTGACATTCACTTCTTGCATAGGGAACAGAACCTAAACTAAATAATTTGCAATCTCCCTATCAATGTGTCAGGACAAAATCAAATGGCACACTGACCACAGTCCGTTCTCTCAAATATCTAGGTATGTGGTTAGACCCAAATCTATCCTTTGGCCCCCACATCGCAAAACTCTCATCTAAACTTTACCCCAAACTAGGTGCCCTGTACGGTAACAAATCCTGACTGAGCCCCGCGGTAAGAAAGACGATTGTACAACAAATGCTTATGCCGGCTATTGAATATAGAGATGTAGTGTATTCAGGCGCCCCGCAAACAAACCTTCATAAACTTACTACATTGTATAACTCATTCTGCCGCTTTGTGCTACAATGTAACTACATGACTCACCATTGTGACATGTTAAAAGAGCTAAACTGGCCGTCGCTGGAATCCAGACGCACCCTTCACCTTTTCAACCTGGTGTTTAAGAGATTTTCTGAGAAGCTACCACCCTACCCGAATAGGCTGCTTCCCTCAGCAGTTCCCTCATCCTATAACCTCCGATCCAGGACCTGCACCTTACTTACAATACCACAATACAAAAAAGAAAGTGGCTCGATCCTCATTTTCCTACATAATAATAACCTCCCAGACGCCACCAAATCTTCCCCCAGTCTAAAGTCACTTAAGAGTTCCCTATTAACATACCTCAATACAGAATGCACCTGTAAACCTGTAACACAGTGACTATATACAGAATGCACCTGTAAACATGTAACATAGTGACTATATACAGAATGCACCTGTAGACATGTAACATAGTGACTATATACAGAATGCGCCTGTAAACATGTAACACAGTGACTATATACAGAATGTGCCTGTAAACATGTAACACAGTGACTACATACAGAATGCACCTGTAAACATGTAACATAGTGACTATATACAGAATGCGCCTGTAAACATGTAACATAGTGACTATATACAGAATGGACCTGTAAACATGTAACATAGTGACTATATACAGAATGCACCTGTAAACATGTAACACAGTGACAATGTACAGAATGCACCTGTAAACATGTAACATAGTGACTATATACAGAATGCACCTGTAAACATGTAACACAGTGACTATGTACAGAATGCGCCTGTAAACATGTAACACAGTGACTATATACAGAATGCGCCTGTAAACATGTAACACAGTGACTATATACAGAATGCACCTGTAAACACGTAACAGTGACTATATACAGAATGCACCTGTAAACATGTAACATAGTGACTATATACAGAATGCACCTGTAAACATGTAACAGTGATTATATTTCCTACATATTTATTTTCTGTGTTAATCTGTATATTTGTGTTGTTTTTTAATATCTTGCATTGTATTACTTTGTATTTCTGTAACAATTCAATGTTCTTGAACCCAGGACATACTGAAAAAAAGAGAGAAATCTCAATGTATCCTTCCTGCTAAAATACTTTATAAATAAATAGATAAATATGACCCTGGGGTTCCAGAATATGTAGATTCAGAAGCTCCTGAGCCGACGGGGTCGAGCGTCGCACACTAAGGTAGAAAAGGTAAGTATTTATTTCCTAAGAATAATATATAAGAAATAATTGGGCAGATACCGTCAGCAACATCTGCCCAATTATTTATGAGAAAAAAAAGTGGGGGTTAATTTTTACTAGAGTGTTCCTGCAAAGGAACCCTGTGTTAAAAAATGTACCCCTTCCCGTATTTTTCCCCCGTAGCTAATTATTAATTAATTATTTTCCTTCAATTTTTCTTAGATTAGGTGTAAACACTCACCTTTTCTCCCTCGTCGCGCGCTGCTCCTCCTCTCCAGTAGGGATGAGCCGAACACTCCCCGAGTTCGGTTCGAGCCCGAACCCGAACTTCCCATTTGTTTGGGACCGAACCCGAACCCGAACCCCCATGCAAGTCAATGGGGTTTTTTAGAGTGCCCTCCAAGAGGGCATATATGCTACATATTTGCCATAAAAGGTGTATGGGGGTCCGGGTAGTGCCCTGGGGGACAGGAAACAAGGACAAAAAGTAAAAAAAAAAACGTTTTTAACCACTTCACTGTGGAGGACGCGCTCAGCGCGTCCACCCGCAGTATCGTTCCTTGCGGAGGACGCGATGAGCGCGTCCTCCCTTTGGGGCCAGCGTTCGGCCGGGTTCCGGCCGATCGCTGGCCCCCCCGGTGCGGGCTGACATCCTCGATGTCAGCCCAGCACCCGGAACGGCCGCCGGAGTAATTAGGTGTCATCGCGGCGGCGTGATGACACCTAATTCAGGCGCCCCCCCGCAAGTTTTTTTGAAAAACTTTTTTCTTACTCATGTTTGGTATTGTTGGAACGGCCATGCTCTGGCCGATCCAACAATACCAAACATTAACCCCTAACTGCCACGGATCGGGAGATAGGGGGTTCATTGGAACCCCCTATCTCCACCATTGGTGGCAGTTAGGGGTTAACTCCAGGACTGGCTATACATTTTAGCTATAATTATCAGCACCCGAGTAATCACTATTCAGTATTGCTATAACAGCTACTAGCTTTACCACTATATATCTCTAATTTATCCTCACACTGCTGTGTTGTATACGTTGTTTTTAATGTTGGTATTTGGGAGTGTCTCTTTGTAAATTTATTAAAGGCATTGGTGCCATTGTTTGTTGCCGCTCCCAGATAAATCAGTTTTTGTAAAGTGACATGCACCTTGCTGCTGACTGCCTTTCCCAATGACTTGATAACATTGTCTTCCACGTGCTGGTATAGTGCTGGAATGGCCTTGCGTGAAAAGTAATGATGTTTTGGAACCTGCCACTGTGGTACAGCACATTCAGCAAATTCACGGAAGGGAGCAGAGTCCACCAGCTGGAAAGGCAGCAGCTGCAATGCGAGTAATTTTGCTAAGCTGGCATTTAAACGCTGTGCTTGGGGATGGTTGGGACTATATTTTTTCTTTCGCTGCAGCAGCTGCGGCAATGTAATCTGACTGCGGAAATCTTCAGCTACTGGGATGATGTCACATTGTGAGGAAGGACCTGCTGGTACATCCATTACTGTAGCATCATCCCTGTCGGTGGAGGTTGTAGGCAATGACATGGCAGGACATACAGTGTGGGTAGAGACAGATGAGGAGGAGGAGGACCTACACAAAGTTTTGTGCCAATGGGATGTGTGGCACTTGTTCATATGTCGCCTCAAGCACGTGGTACCCAAGTGTCCGGTGTTTATCCCACGCTTCAGCCTCCTCTGACATAGATTACAAATAGCAACGGTGGGGTCTGCTGCACATTTCTTAAAGAACTCCCAGACAGCAGAGTTCCTGCATGTGTTCTTTGAGACAACAGCGCTCTGCACCGGAGCAGCTCTGACATGTGATGCCTTGGACTGGCTAGTGCTATGGTTGGTCACAGAGGATGTTGTGCCTCGTGTTTGCTGTGCCTCCTCCTCCTCCTCACTTGATTCCTCAGTTCGATCTGGCACCCAGGTGGAGTCAGTGACTTTATCATCATCAATGTCGTCTTCACCCCCTATCTCCTCGTCACTGGAGCCAACTTGGCAGTATGCTGCAGCTGCTGGGGCAACATGAGTGCCAGTTATTACAATTCAGCTGACTCCTCCGTGTGTGATAGCGAGGCTACGGCAGGAGTAGCTGTGGACATGGAGGCTGCATTAGATGCTTTGGCAGCTGAGGCGGACTGTAAAGCACTAGAAGCCTGGCTGGCAGAGGACTCGGAGGATGAGGATGGCCTGGTTAGCCAATCCACCAAGTCCTCTGTATGTTGCTGCTGCTTAAGACGGCCAGCACCAGTTAGAAAGGACAAGCGTGCCCCTGCAGAGGATGCACCACATCCACCATGACCAGAGACACAGCCTCCTGACACAGGGGCTGCTTGCCCTCTTATCTGTGGCTGGGAGAGTCTGCCTGTCCTTTTGGTTCTTTCAGACATGGTGAGTGATATATAGATTAATATACAGAACTCTGATTCAACTCTGGTATAAAGATTTAAATAACTCTGGTATAACTCAGTGAGACACACTGATAGCTGGCAGCCAGTGACAAGAGACAGATCACCTTAATTCACAAATGTTTTAAATAAATTAGTGAGCCCCAAAATACAGCGTGGTACTGTTTGTGTGACGAGACACAGATCAACTTAATTCACAAGTGTTTTGAAGAAATTAGTGAGCCCCAAAATACAGTGTGGTACTGTTTGTGTGACGAGACACAGATCACCTTAATTCACAAGTGTTTTAAAGAAATTAGTGAGCCCCAAAAAACTTGCTGGCTGTGTGACGAGACACAGAAGATCACCTTAATTCACAAGTGTTTTAAAGAAATTAGTGAGCCCCAAAATACAGTGTGGTACTGTTTGTGTGACGAGACACAGATCACCTTAATTCACAAGTGTTTTAAAGAAATTAGTGAGCCCCAAAAAACTTGCTGGCTGTGTGACGAGACACAGAAGATCACCTCAATTCACAATTGTTTTAAAGAAATTAGTGAGCCCCAAAATACAGCGTGGTACTGTTTGTATGACGAGACACAGATCAACTTAATTCACAAGTGTTTTAAAGAAATTAGTGAGCCCCAAAAAAACTTGCTGGCTGTGTGACGAGACACAGAAGATCACCTCAATTCACAAACTTTTTAAATAAATTAGTGAGCCCCAAAATACAGCGTGGTACTGTTTGTATGACGAGAAACAGATCACCTTAATTCACAAGTTTTTTAAAGAAATTAGTGAGCCCCAAAATACAGTGTGGTACTGTTTGTGTGACGAGACACAGATCACCTTAATTCACAAGTGTTTTAAAGAAATTAGTGAGCCCCAAAAAAACTTGCTGGCTGTGTGACGAGACACAGAAGATCACCTTAATTCACAAGTGTTTTAAAGAAATTAGTGAGCCCCAAAATACAGCGTGGTACTGTTTGTGTGACGAGACACAGATCAACTTAATTCACAAGTGTTTTAAAGAAATTAGTGAGCCCCAAAAAACTTGCTGGCTGTGTGACGAGACACAGAAGATCACCTCAATTCACAATTGTTTTAAAGAAATTAGTGAGCCCCAAAATACAGCGTGGTACTGTTTGTGTGACGAGACACAGATCAACTTAATTCACAAGTGTTTTAAAGAAATTAGTGAGCCCCAAAAAAACTTGCTGGCTGTGTGACGAGACACAGAAGATCACCTCAATTCACAAACTTTTTAAATAAATTAGTGAGCCACAAAATACAGCGTGGTACTGTTTGTATGACGAGAAACAGATCACCTTAATTCACAAGTGTTTTAAAGAAATTAGTGAGCCCCAAAATACAGTGTGGTACTGTTTGTGTGACGAGACACAGATCACCTTAATTCACAAGTGTTTTAAAGAAATTAGTGAGCCCCAAAAAAACTTGCTGGTTGTGTGACGAGACACAGATCACCTCAATTCACAAATGTTTTAAAGAAGTTAGTGAGCCCCAAAATACAGCGTGGTACTGTTTGTGTGACGAGACACAGATCACCTTAATTCCCAAGTGTTTTAAAGAAATTAGTGAGCCCCAAAAAAACTTGCTGGCTGTGTGATGAGACACAGAAGATCACCTTAATTCACAAATGTTTTAAATAAATTAGTGAGCCCTAAAATACAGCGTGGTACTGTTTGTGTGACGAGACACAGATCACCTTAATTCACAAGTGTTTTAAAGAAATTAGTGAGCTCCAAAATACAGTGTGGTACTGTTTGTATGACGAGAAACAGATCACCTTAATTCACAAGTGTTTTAAAGAAATTAGTGAGCTCCAAAATACAGTGTGGTACTGTTTGTATGACGAGAAACAGATCACCTTAATTCACAAGTGTTTTAAAGAAATTAGTGAGCTCCAAAATACAGTGTGGTACTGTTTGTGTGACGAGACACAGATCACCTTAATTCACAAGTGTTTTAAAGAAATTAGTGAGCCCCAAAAAAACTTGCTGGCTGTGTGACGAGACACAGAAGATCACCTCAATTCACAAATATTTTAAATAAATTAGTGAGCCCCAAAATACAGCGTGGTACTGTTTGTATGACGAGACACAGATCAACTTAATTCACAAGTGTTTTGAAGAAATTAGTGAGCCCCAAAATACAGCGTGGTACTGTTTGTGTGATGAGACACAGAAGATCACCTTAATTCACAAATGTTTTAAAGAAATTAGAGAGCCCCAAAATACAGCGTGGTACTGTTTGTGTGACGAGACGCAGATCAACTTAATTCACAAGTGTTTTGAAGAATTAGTGAGCCCCAAAATACAGCGTGGTACTGTTTGTGTGACGAGACACAGATCAACTTAATTCACAAGTGTTTTAAAGAAATTAGTGAGCCCCAAAAAAACTTGCTGGCTGTGTGACGAGACACAGAAATCACCTCAATTCACAAACTTTTAAAATAAATTAGTGAGCCCCAAAATACAGCGTGTACTGTTTGTATGACGAGAAACAGATCACCTTAATTCACAAGTATTTTAAAGAAATTAGTGAGCCCCAAAAAAACTTGCTGGTTGTGTGACGAGACACAGATCACCTCAATTCACAAATGTTTTAAAGAAATTAGTGAGCCCCAAAATACAGCGTGGTACTGTTTGTGTGACGAGACACAGATCACCTTAATTCCCAAGTGTTTTAAAGAAATTAGTGAGCCCCAAAAAAACTTGCTGGCTGTGTGACGAGACACAGAAGATCACCTCAATTCACAAATATTTTAAATAAATTAGTGAGCCCCAAAATACAGCGTGGTACTGTTTGTATGACGAGACACAGATCAACTTAATTCACAAGTGTTTTGAAGAAATTAGTGAGCCCCAAAATACAGCGTGGTACTGTTTGTGTGATGAGACACAGAAGATCACCTTAATTCACAAATGTTTTAAAGAAATTAGAGAGCCCCAAAATACAGCGTGGTACTGTTTGTGTGACGAGACGCAGATCAACTTAATTCACAAGTGTTTTGAAGAAATTAGTGAGCCCCAAAATACAGCGTGGTACTGTTTGTGTGACGAGACACAGATCAACTTAATTCACAAGTGTTTTAAAGAAATTAGTGAGCCCCAAAAAAACTTGCTGGCTGTGTGACGAGACACAGAAGATCACCTCAATTCACAAACTTTTAAAATAAATTAGTGAGCCCCAAAATACAGCGTGGTACTGTTTGTATGACGAGAAACAGATCACCTTAATTCACAAGTATTTTAAAGAAATTAGTGAGCCCCAAAAAAACTTGCTGGTTGTGTGACGAGACACAGATCACCTCAATTCACAAATGTTTTAAAGAAATTAGTGAGCCCCAAAATACAGCGTGGTACTGTTTGTGTGACGAGACACAGATCACCTTAATTCCCAAGTGTTTTAAAGAAATTAGTGAGCCCCAAAAAAACTTGCTGGCTGTGTGATGAGACACAGAAGATCACCTTAATTCACAAATATTTTAAATAAATTAGTGTGCCCCAAAATACAGCGTGGTACTGTTTGTGTGACGAGACACAGATCAACTTAATTCACAAGTGTTTTAAAGAAATTAGTGAGCCCCAAAAAAACTTGCTGGCTGTGTGACGAGACACAGAAGATCACCTCAATTCACAAACTTTTTAAATAAATTAGTGAGCCCCAAAATACAGTGTGGTACTGTTTGTGTGACGAGAAACAGATCACCTTAATTCACAAGTGTTTTAAAGAAATTAGTGAGCCACAAAATACAGCGTGGTACTGTTTGTGTGACGAGACACAGATCACCTTAATTCACAAGTGTTTTAAAGAAATTAGTGAGCCCCAAAAAAACTTGCTGGTTGTGTGACGAGACACAGATCACCTCAATTCACAAATGTTTTAAAGAAATTAGTGAGCCCCAAAATACAGCGTGGTACTGTTTGTGTGACGAGACACAGATCACCTTAATTCCCAAGTGTTTTAAAGAAATTAGTGAGCCCCAAAAAAACTTGCTGGCTGTGTGATGAGACACAGAAGATCACCTTAATTCACAAATGTTTTAAATAAATTAGTGAGCCCCAAAATACAGCGTGGTACTGTTTGTGTGACGAGAAACAGATCAACTTAATTCACAAGTGTTTTAAAGAAATTAGTGAGCTCCAAAATACAGCGTGGTACTGTTTGTATGACGAGAAACAGATCACCTTAATTCACAAGTGTTTTAAAGAAATTAGTGAGCCCCAAAAAAACTTGCTGGCTGTGTGACGAGACACAGAAGATCACCTCAATTCACAAATATTTTAAATAAATTAGTGAGCCCCAAAATACAGCGTGGTACTGTTTGTATGACGAGAAACAGATCACCTTAATTCACAAGTGTTTTGAAGAAATTAGTGAGCCCCAAAATACAGCGTGGTACTGTTTGTATGACGAGACACAGATCACCTTAATTCCCAAGTGTTTTAAAGAAATTAGTGAGCCCCAAAATACAGTGTGGTACTGTTTGTGTGACGAGACACAGATCACCTTAATTCCCAAGTGTTTTAAAGAAATTAGTGAGCCCCAAAAAAACTTGCTGGCTGTGTGACGAGACACAGAAGATCACCTTAATTCACAAGTGTTTTAAAGAAATTAGAGAGCCCCAAAATACAGCGTGGTACTGTTTGTGTGACGAGACACAGATCACCTTAATTCACAAGTGTTTTAAAGAATTTAGTGAGCCCCAAAAATAATTGCTGGCTGTGTGATGAGACACAGAAGATCACCTCAATTCGCAAATGTTTTAAAGAAAGTTGTAAACCCCCAAAAAACTTGCTGGCACAGTGACAAGACACACATCACCTAAATTCCCTGATATTTGGTCGAAATGAGACCCCCCAGACCCCCCCCAGTAGTGTGGCAGACTGGCAGTAACAACACACACAACTATCTCCTTTGAAATCTCCTCTGAAATGCGTGCAGAAAGCGCTGCGTTGAAACCTTATATAGTGTGCTGCGGGACTTAGCTCTGTGAGCCCATGATTGGGCAAAATTTGCCCAATCAGGACTCTGAGCGGTGATTGGCATAGTGTTCAACCAGTCTTGCACCAGACCTGTGGTCAGGTGCAAGGCTGTAGCCAATTACGAGCTTCAGGCCAGTGAGAAAATGCATTGTGGTCCATTGTGGTCGAACATGCGGCGAACACCCGCAAATGTTCGCTGTTCACGATCTGCTCGAACAGGCTAAGTTCGGGTCAAACCCCGAACCGTCCGAACCCAAACAGCTCATCCCTACTCTCCAGCTCACGGCTTCCAAAATGCAGAAGTCCCTGAGGCTTTCTAACACAATTTGCAACTTACGTTGTTTATACTGTACAAATAGTTTGTCACTGTGATCTTGTGTGCTTTTGTATGTAAGTTCTGTATCACATGTGCAGAATGATGGACTGGTGCTGCATGCGCGCGTGTAGAACGGATCCATTGGATCTTTGTCTCCCAGAATGCTCACCGCTGCGAGCGTTTACATACAGGATGATGTCAACACACAGAGCGTGCTGACATCATCGTTGACCTATTTGGTGACCGGCAGGTGGGATATTCAAATCCTCTCTGGATGATGCTTGTGTGGCAGAGGAAACTCCTCCTCTTCAGACGGTGATATCCCCAAAACAGGAGGGAATGGGGGTCACTGCACACAGCCTAATCACCTTGGTCAGGGTTTGTAGAGCGGCCCTCAAACCCCCAGCGCGAAATGGCAATTTATCCAAACGGAATTTTCTTAAAAAAAATAGGTGAGTGGTCTAGGTGGATCGGTTTACTTGTTGACATTGCAACAAACAAGTTTGAGAAGTTCCGGTATGAAAACTCTTCAACAGAAGCCACGTTGGACCATAATCCCTATCAGACAAACAGACACGCCGGGTTTAAGCTGCCAATTTACACCTCTTTATTGGTCAGGGTGGAAAAGACCCACATCTAGCTACCGACATCTCACATGTAGCTAATGACAAAAATTATAACCGAGATCACAAACCCACAACACACAAAGGTCAATAAATCACAGCCATTAAAATCCTGGGTTCCTGGGTGTGGAACTATGAGGATATTGTGAAGAGACAACAATGGTGGCAACAAAGGCTTCGTGATAGGAGCATGGGAAAAATAAGATGCAACAGAAAGCAAGCTATATCCAACCAAAACAAACACACCACTAGTGGAATGCACACAAAACGCCAATATTATTGATGCACGTGGCTATTTTCATGGCGGAAAGAGCACACATGGAAGGACAGGTGTTGAAAGATAAGGGAAGACCATGCTCGTGTTCATTGTTCAACTACACCATGTGGGATTCCACTTCCAAGATACTGGGGTAAAGGTTCAATTGGATGTATGAAGGGATATGTGTCAGAACACAAAGAGTTCTTACCCTTTTTTTAGATCTTTCATACAATAATGTTATATATGTTTTTAAATAAACAAAATAAAACCTGTCGGACTATACAGGTTGATAAAGGAGCAAAATAAGTAAATGCACAGTAACAAAAACAACGACATGTAGAAAATGTTTTAAACAGCTCATATAAGTAGAAAATAAGTCAAACAAGCGGTTTTCCATCTCGAGAAATGATACTCCCATTTAAACTTTATTCCTTATCTTGCAAAACTACAGAGGAACACTCCCAAACCTCACTGAATCAAAACGTTCAACAAACTTTACTGCAGCATCACAGCAGCCAGGGATTTGGCAGAAAACAGAGAGAGCTGTGGGGTCAGTCACTGCTGTACAGGGATAAGATTCAGGGGGTTATGATGAGTGTGAATCCCTGTACAGTACAGATACAAGGTGTTGCTGTAATTGCCATACTCAGGCATTATGAGGCACATACAGATACAAGGTGTTGCTGTAATTCCCACACTCAGGCATTATGCAGCACATACAGATACAAGGTGTTACTGTAATTGCCATACACAGGCATTATGCAGCACATACAGATACAAGGTGTTACTGTAATTGCCATACACAGGCATTATGCAGCACATACAGATACAAGGTGTTGCTGTAATTCCCATACTCAGGCATTATGCAGCACATACAGATACAAGGTGTTGCTGTAATTGCCATACACAGGCATTATGCAGCACATACAGATACAAGCTGTTGCTGTAATTGCCATACACAGGCATTATGCAGCACATACAGATACAAGCTGTTGCTGTAATTGCCATACACAGGCATTATGCAGCACATACAGATACAAGGTGTTGCTGTAATTGCCATACACAGGCATTATGCAGCACATACAGATACAAGGTGTTGCTGTAATTGCCATACACAGGCATTATGCAGCACATACAGATACAAGGTGTTGCTGTAATTTCCATACACAGGCATTATGCAGCACATACAGATACAAGGTGTTACTGTAATTCCCATACACAGGCATTATGCAGCGCATACAGATATTGCATTGCTAATGATCTCATTATGATCACTACAAACCCCACTAACAGGAGATCTCACCATTTTATTATCTCCCCGCAGCACATTTACTGATACAAAGGCCATTTCTGCCTGTATGCTGATAATGCAGACCCCTGTGTGACATTGTGCGAGATAAAGAATGCCATCTAGAGTTTAGAACCTTTCATCCCAGTAACATTTCTAAAAAGGATAAATCAATGCATAAAAAATTAAAAATGAGCAAATTTACATTATTTTAATCTTTAAACTATCACCGAAGTAAAGACTCATATCACTTACTGTGCTCTCATGACTGCAGGGTTTATTCAGAGAGAGCGATCTGGCCCCAAAATGTCACTGAACAGGGAATTTCCCCGTATGGTGACATTTTGGGGCCGTTTGGCTATTCAGAGAGCAGGCAGTTCGCCAAATTCTGGCGAACTGCCAGCAAGTACGGTGCCTGTTCGAGGGCAGTGAAATCCCCATAGAGAAGCAATGGTTAATCTATTCAGAGACACCGAACAGCAGAGAAAAATTGCCGAAGTGCCTTGCTGTTCGTTGGTTTCAATCGGCAGGTTTATTCAGGCGAATCCCATAGGCTTCAATGTTAAAAATATTCCCGTTTTAATTCAATATCTAATAAAACGTTTATTCTTTTAATCTGCAGCAAAAAGTCTCTTTATTTATAGATTTTTTCAGGATCTTTCAGCCATTTTTTGGGATTTTTTCGGCAACATTTTTTTTCTGTAACAGCCCTTTTTATTATCATTAATTGGATCTTATATGTAAATTCCAAACATTTTCATACAGTAGATTTTTTTGTAAACAGTGTTTCAATTTTGACACTTTCAATAGTATTGTTTTTTTTTTTTTTACTTCGTTCCCCAACTTGTTGGCATTTTCCAGTGGCTGGTCTGCGATGTGATCATCGACTCGTCGGCTTTTTCCAGCGTGTTTGGCATGTTTTTTGCAGCGGTTCCGGCAGGTTTTCGGTGGGTTTTCAGCGGGTGTTCGGCGGGATTGCGGCGGGTTTGCCGCGGGTTTTTCCCTGCACTCCAGGGACCCTGTGGTGAATGCTGAATTCACTGCAGGGTGGGGAAGTTTGATTCCCCGAAGTGCGGGTATCAAGAGAGCACCAAAATGTCGGCGACATTTCAGTGCTCTCTGAATAACCCCCAAGCGTGTCTTTAGGGTATGATTGAAGAACCTCGTAAAGAATTTTCTCATCACAGCACTTTAAATTTATTTTCTTTTTTAATAGGATTGTTTCCTTGGATTATTCGCTTTATATGTACAGCACAATATTTTAAAAGGATGACCGCAGCCAGAAAAAGGCATTGTCATATATTTTTAACTTGCAGTTCTAAACATCCCCACTAGGGGCAGGGCAAGACGCGCACACTGCAAGCAGTACATTGGCATTATAAAAACAGAGCATTGCTGTACTTAAAAAAAAAATGGGGATATTAGGGATTAACTTTCTGTCTCGGACACTATCAGTGTTATTTAGAGTGCGCCGAATTGTCACAAATTTTCAGTGCTCTCCTGTTCGCCGCATTTTGGCGAGTTTGATTCGCCAACCCTGCGGTGAATTCAGCATTCAATGCAGGGTCCCAGAAGTGCGGCGAAACAACCCAGCGAACAAATCTGAAAACCCTCACAAAGCCGCTGAATCGATCCGGAGAACCGCCAAATACATCTGATGATCCGCTACAAAACCGCCAAATCGATCCGAAAAACCGCTGCAAAACCGCTGAATCAATCCAGTGAACCACCAAATGCATCCGACGATCTGCCGGAAAACCGCCAAATCGATCTGAAAAACTGCCGCAAAAATGTCTAATCGATCTGGAGAACTACCAAATGCATCCGACGATCTGCCGGAAAACCGCCAAATCGATCTGAAAAACCGCTGCAAAAATGTCTAATCCATCTGGAGAACCGCCAAACGCACCCAACGATCTGCCGCTGAACCGCCAAATCGATCCGAAAAACTGCCGCACAGATGTCGAATCGTTCCAGAGAACCGCCAAATGCAACCCACGACCCGTCGCAAAACCGCCGAATCGATCCGAAAAACCGCCGCAAAAATGTTGAATCGATCTGGAGAACCGCCAAATGCATCCAACGATCTGCTGCAAAACCGACGAAACAATCTGAAAAAAGCCAACGACTCTCCAAACAGACCGCCGACGGAAAAAGCCGACAATAATTCCATTGACTAATTCAAAGCCGCGGTCTCCGAATACGCGGAATCTCTGATCTCATTTTAAATTCTTTCCCGTGTTATGTAAATATGGGAATTAAGAGGTTAAAAAGAAAAAAGAAGAAGATGATGGAGTCTTGGAATCCTACTGGAGAGACAAAATAGCAGGAATTAGATTGTATCTGCCATACACAAAAACTGTTATTTCAGGAGTTATTTGCATGTTGATGAGATTTCCCTGTAAACGTAGTTGACAAGTCCTTGATCTCAATCCATCAGTCTACTGGCAGCCAATATAAACCCAGCAGCGTCGTCCTGGCTGGGCCATTCTAGCTCATTTTCATTCACAGTTTGATGTATCCAAGAGGCGGCCTGAGAATGGGTCTCAGCAGAAACTCTCTGTACGGAACATTATTATAATTTTGGTCTCGGGGAAGAATATGTCTTCTCGGATGAAACCGCATGTTACGTGACCACGTAGCAGCAAATCACAGAAGGAACCGCTTGCTCCACAAAGGAACATAGATGCTGACAGCAGACAGCACCCCACGGTACGTCTCGGCCAAAGCTGCTCTGTCCATTCTCCTGTTTTTTTTTAAAAAAAAAACACATAACATTTGGTTTTGGATACTTTCATATTCTGAATAAAATTACCAGACGCTTCCTGCTTTTTTTTATCCTTGACATTCAGGGTTATTCAGAGAGAGGTGAAAACTAGGAGAATGGCTGGAGAAGTGAAAATTCAAGGTCAGGATAGCCAAACCAGAAAAATTCTCTCATTTATCTCACTTTCCAAATCGGCTATTTGGTCTAGATTGTTCATTCTCCTGGTTTTCACCTCTCTCTGAATAACCCTGATTATTGTGTTACCGCCTTCACGGAGAGGACAAACAGGTTTATTCAGAGAAAGGTGAAAACCAGGAGAAATGGCAGGAGAAGAGAACAATCTAGACCAAACAGCCGATTTGGAAAGTGAGATGAATGGGAGAATTTTTCTGGTTTGGCTATCCTGACCTAGAATTTTCACTTCTCCAGTCATTCTCCTGAGCTTCACCTCTCTTTGAATAGACCTGAAAGTATCTACTCCGGCGTGAGTTTAACCCCTTCGCTGCTGAGCCATTTCACCTCTGTGTGCTGAGCTCATTTTGAGCGTCTTGTGCTCATCATGTTTAAACGCGTTTTGAAATCATGGTTTATTGTAGGACCCAAATTATGAAGGTTATTCACTACCTTTCGAATTTGCCACCGAATTGCACCGAACGGTGCAATTTCAGGGCAATTTGTGTATTCACAAAGCTGTCAATTCAACAAATACAGGCAAATTGACAGCGAAATATGGTGCACTTTGCCGCAATTCTGTGAGACCGAAATTGTCCCGTAGAGAACTATCGCGTCTTCTATTCACAGAACGCCGAATTGCACCAACCTTTCAGGGAAATTACCTGATTTTGGTGTTTCAATTTGACAAAGGCTTCAATGTAATAAATGGAATATCTTTTTTCAAAAAAGATTTAAAGACCATTTAATCTTTGTATTTTTCACAAAAACCTATTCTATTTTTTAACCCCTTCACTGCTGAGCCATTTCACCTCTGTGTGCTGAGCTCATTTTGACCGTTTTCTGCTCATCATGTTTAAACGCGATTTGAAGTCATGTTTTATTGCAGGACCCAGACCCATTATATATCCTTATTTTCAGCAGACTCGGCAGATATATAATATATCATAAGTATATGTATACGTCATGTCCTGCCAGAATGCAAAAAAAATGTTTCACATGTCCTGCAAACCTGACCTGTTGGGGGTACTTGAGGAACGCGGTTGGAAACCACTGATCTACAGCATGTCCAATTATTTTTTTCACATTTTATCATCCAAGCCTTTGTGGTTATATATTCTATGAGGGACTCTTGCTAAAAAAAAATTAGAAATTGCTACCCGTTAGTGTATTTTTCGGAGAATATTTATTTTTAATATTTAATTATTATTATTAAAGATTAAATTTTTATTTATTTTTTATTTTTATTTTTTAGACTTATCCATGCTCTGGTCTCTTTACAACGATACCAATCAAGACCCTCGAGCTGTCGTGGATTGGGAGATATGGGGGTCAAGAGGTCCCACCTACCTCCATCACAGGGAGTTCCATAGGAAAGTCAGTGGGCGGGGAGAGGCCCCTGAGGTTTGGCTGACATCCAAGATGTCAGCCACCTCCAGGAGAAGTCCGCGTTCCACTGTACTTTCACCTAAGGGGTTAAGAGAGGCATCACAAGAAAGGTCAGAATGTGAACTTTCCAGCGATGCCTCTCTTTCTTCTGTGCCCATTAGCCATGGGGAGAGAGGGGTCCTAAGGCACTCTCCTGACTCTCCTGGGGGGACACCTGAAACAGATGTCATCACGCAATGACATCAGTGTGCCTGGATGGGTCATATGGAACTTCCTTGAAGTCAGATCGCCCCGGGAATCCCTTTTACTCCGGAGACCCCATGACGTGTGGAGGACGTCCTCTGCACGCAACATGCAAACCCCAGGACATCCCCCATATGTCTTCCGTAGCAAAAGGGTTAATGGTGCCACATATGACCCTCTAGCCAGTATGATAACCCCTGCATCTCTTTTAAAGGAAAATCCCTAACAGACAGGTAAACATCCTGTTTCTGATGTCATAGCGATTATGCGTGATCATGTCAGGGAGTCCCATAGTGAGGCCTGACATTCTAGATGTCAGTCCGCTGCGAAAGATGCCTGTGACCGTCGCTGGGATGCGGGAATTGGACGACGCACTGCGTGTGTCCCTCACATTCTAGTGGGAATACAGAGGATGCGTTCAACGCGTCATCTGCAGTGATATGGTAAAGGTGAAGGCTGCTATCTGAGCACTGGGATGTAATGGCTAAAAAAAAACCTGAAAAAGATGAAGAAAAGAACAGAACAGTGTGTAAATGTATTAATTCCTATATAAAACCTTTAGCCGCACGGGAAGCATGATGAGTGTGCTGCGATTACAGTCATGGCCGAAATTATTGGCACCCCAGACATTTTTCCAGAAAATCAAGTATTTCTCACAGTAAAGTATTGCAGTAACACATGTTTTGCTATACACATGTTTATTCCCTTTGTGTGTATTGGAAAAAAAACAAAAAAGCGAGGAAAAAAAGCAAATTGGACATAATGTCACACAAAACTCCAAAAATGGGCTGGACAAAATTCTTGGCACCCTTTCAAAATTGTGGATAAATAAGATTGTTTCAAGCATGTGATGCTCCTGTAAACTCACCTGGGGCAATATAAAAATCACACCTGAAAGCAGATAAAAAGGAGAGAAGTTCACTTAGTCTTTGCATTTTGTGTCTGTGTGTGTCACACTAAGCATGGACAACAGAAAGAGGAGAAGAGAACTGTCTGAGGACTTGAGAACCAAAATTGTGGAAAAATATCAACAATCTCAAGGTTACAAGTCCATCTCCAGAGATCTAGATTTGCCTTTGTCCACAGTGCGCAACATTATCAAGAAGTTTGCAACCCATGGCACTGTAGCTAATCTCTATGTGGGTGGACGGAAGAGAAAAATTGATGAAAGGTGCAACGCAGGATAGTCCGGATGGTGGATAAGCGCCCCCCAACAAGTTCCAAAGAAATTCAAGCTGTCCTGCAGGCTCAGGGAGCATCAGTGTCAGCGCGAACTATCCGTCGACATGTAAATGAAATGAAACGCTATGGCAGGAGACCCAGGAGGACCCCACTGCTGACACAGACATAAAAAAGCAAGACTGCAGTTTGCCAAAATGTACTAGAGTAAACCAAAATCCTTCTGGGAAAACGGCTTGTGGACAGATGAGACCAAGATAGAGCTTTTTGGTAAAGCACATCATTCTACTGTTTACTGAAAATGGAATGAGGCCTACAAAGAAAAGAACACAGTACCTACAGTGAAATATGGTGGAGGTTCAATGATTTTTGGGGTTGTTTTGCTGCCTCTGGCACAGGGTGCCTTGAATGTGTGCAAGGCATCATGAAATCTGAGGATTACCAAAGGATTTTGGGTCACACTGTAGAGTCCAGTGTCAGAAAGCTGGGTTTGTGCCCGAGATCTTGGGTCTTCCAGCAGGACAATGATCCCAAACATACGTCAAAAAGCACCCAGAAATGGATGACAACAAAGCGCTGGAGAGTTCTGAAGTGGCCAGCAATGAGTCCAGATCTAAATCCCATTGAACACCTGTGGAGAGATCTTAAAATTGCTGTTGGGAAAAGGCGCCCTTCCAATAAGAGAGACCTGGAGCAGTTTGCAAAGAAAGAGTGGTCCAAAACTCCGGGTGAGAGGTGTAAGAAGCTTATTGATGGTTATAGGAAGCGACTGATTTCAGTTATTTTTTCCAAAGGGTGTGCAACCAAATATTAAGTTAAGGGTGCCAAGAATTTTGTCCAGCCCATTTTTGGAGTTTTGTGTGACATTATGTCCAATTTGCTTTTTTTCCTCCCTTTTTTGTTTTGTTCCAATACACACAAAGGGAATAAACGTGTGTATAGCAAAACATGTGGTACTGCAATACTTTTCTGTGAGAAATACTTGATTTTCTGGAAAAATGTCTGGGGTGCCAACAATTTCGGCCATGACTGTATATTATGTTGTTCGATTATAGACTCTCGAGCAGGAGCCTCTTTTCCCGTCATTTTCTGTGTGACAATCAAACTGGTTAGTTAATTTTATATTTGGTTTGTTTCACGCAGCGCAGCCATCAGGGGCGACATGATATGTTCAGGGGCCCATTGGCTCCAGGGGGCCCTGGCTAGACCCTGTGCCTCTATGTGTTGCAGACAACAGTGTACCCCATGCCACCACCCAGGACTTGCCCACCAAGATATCAGCAAATTTCCTGGTGGGCCGTGGCATCTGGGTACTCCAACTCATCAGTTAGGGAGCGATCAGTACGGTCTTCGCCAGGTTGAGGTGAACACTCTAACGCCATCAAAAACTTGTTATCCACTCGTTGGAGGAGAAGAGCAGCCAAAATGATTTAATTTTTAATTAGTTTACTGAAATGGGCAGCTGATGGAAGGGGGGGCATCCAATGGTCTAGTAAGGGCCCTCAAGAATTCTGATGGCGGCCCGGCTCCCACCCGTTGTACAGCACTGCAAATTGTCCGAGTTGTCCACAGATGATCAGGCGTTGGAAGCTATAATGTTTAAAACCATTAAACAATAACACCAACAACTTTGCTCATTGGGATAATATATTTATATACAGGCCACGGCATATCCACCATACTTTAAAATTATATATATGTTCAGTATATATAAATTATGACTATCCCAAAGTAGGCTTGTACACCGATTTTTTTTTCGGTTCGATTCGGTTCGATTTCATCGGATGTTTAAACTTTTCGATTCGGCTCATTTCGACCGATTTCTGTTTCGATTCGGTCCGGCTCGACTCGTTTTTCGTGTACATTTTTTTTTCGGAATATCGACCATTTTTCGTATTTTCGTGTCACTTAGCTGGTTTTTTGTATCGACTTTTCGTGATTTCGCAAATTTTCATTTTTCGGAATTGTACATGTTTTCGGAATATCGACCATTTTTCGTATTTTCGTGTCACTTTGCTCGTTTTTTGTATCGACTTTTCGTGATTTTTCGGAAATTTTCGTTTTTTCGGAACGTCTGTTCTCCTCGTTTCAAAGCAATAAATTTCGATTTGACACATTTCAAGTCCATTCGAAAATTCCAAAAATATTTCGTTTCGGCTCGGAAAACTTTTCGGATCTGCCATTTTCGGATCTAAAAATTTTCGGAAAATCGGCCGCATCCGAAAACACGAATCGGGAAATTTCGTGAAAATTCCGAAATTCCGAAACCCGAAACGCACATCCCTATCCCAAAGGAAGACAGTGCTGTATGAACTCTCTCCTCGTCTACCTGTACCTTTAGCAACGTAAACCAACTTAAATCCAGTCCTAGTCCTCTTCCTTCTCCCCACCAAGAACCCTTCCTCAGCACTGCCTCCCAACCCCCGCTGTGACAAAGGGGAATGAAAAAACCTAACCAAGCCCAAACAAGCAATACGAAACATCCAAACGTGAACCTATACTGGAATAGGGTAAAAAGAGGGAGGGTGGGGATGCTTCTCTCCAGTTTACCTCAGGAAAAGAAGCGCAGAGCTACCGCTCGTGCGCCTTATAAGCCTGTCCCCCCGGCCCCGCCCCCTCACTTTCCCGCTCCTAACGTCCCACCTTCCCTTAAAACCAGCGCAAGCTGGCCTCGGGGACAACTCAAGGGCCCTCCACCTTAGTTGTTCCAGGCCTTCATTATGTTGGTGCTTTATGAATAACAAGGTGGAAAGCCTGCCCAGAGGGCAGTCTATTGTGGATATACTGCCCCAGCTCGTGGATATATGCCCCAGCTCGTGGATATATGCCCCAGCTCGTGGATATATGCCCCAGCGCGTGGATATACTGCCCCAGCTCGTGGATATTGCCCCAGCTCATGGATATATGCCCCAGCACGTGGATATATGCCCCAGCACGTGGATATACTGCCCCAGCTCGTGGATATATGCCCCAGCTCATGGATATATGCCCCAGCTCGTGGATATACTGCCCCAGCACGTGGATATAGGCCCCAGCACGTGGATATATGCCCCAGCACATGGATATACTGCCCCAGCACGTGGATATATGCCCCAGCACGTGGATATATGCCCCAGCACGTGGATATACTGCCCCAGCACGTGGATATACTGCCCCAGCACGTGGATATACTGCCCCAGCACGTGGATATATGCCCCAGCACGTGGATATACTGCCCCAGCACGTGGATATATGCCCCAGCACGTGGATACTGCCCCAGCACGTGGATACTGCCCCAGCTCGTGGATACTGCCCCAGCACGTGGATACTGCCCCAGCTCATGGATATTTGGCCCCCACCTCTCATGGATTTATGCCCCAGCTAATGGATATTTCCCCCTCACCTCTCATGGATATATGCCCCAGCTCATGGATATTTGCCCCCCACCTCTCGGATATTTGCCCCCCACCTCTCATGGCTATATGCCCCCCAGCTCAGACCCCAGACCAGACATGGGGCGGCTGTTCAAATGCTCTATCGGCATTCGGACAGCTGCCCCATGAGCTCCGCGCCATACTTACCTTCCCGAGCGGCGAAGTGAAAGTTTCCCCGCTTCCGGTCGTTGAAGGACCCAAGCCGCGGTCACGTGACCGCGGCTTGGGTCCTTCAAAGAGCGGAAGCGAGGGATCTTTCCCTTCGCCGCTCGGGGGTTGGATGCGCGCGGCAGCCGGGTAGAGGCTGCGAGCGCAGCCTCTACCCGGCTGCTGTGTGCATCTTGTAACCGCTGCGGCGAGCGCACAGCCGGCTCGTGCCGCGGCGGTTGCATGCACGCGCAACCACCCGCCGCTGGTTGCGCGCGCATGCGCAGAGTAAGGCTTGGCGACGGACACGCCAAGCCTTACTCAAGTATATTATAGATAGTAAATGTAGTGACTTTCAAACACAAGAATCAGAGCTTGGGACACGTTCAGAAACACACAACGATCGCACTTAGGGTCTGTCACTGTATACGCGCACAGTCAGTATTGTATGGTGTGCGCATATGTTGCATTTATTCCTTACAAGCCTGAAATTATCACAAACTGTTCGTTTTCCGGCTCTGTGTCATGAACCAAATACAAAACCAACCCCCAAAAAGTGCAGAATGGGGGAACTAGGCCCAAAATGAGGATCTGAGGGGTTCAGCAGTGGAGAACAAACTGCCTTCCTGAATAGTCCTGCGCCACCAGGTTAAGGTGGAACGCATGGGAGCGCAGTTCCTCCACTATTTTTGCAGAAGGAACTCAGTTCCCATTGGTCCCTCACACTATAAAGCGTGTGTTCAGCGGATCAATCTGTTAAATCACAATAAATACAGGATTTATCATTTATTTTTGCCAAAATACACATATATACATAAATATATCAGATTTTAGCGTGCGTTCGTGTTAAGGGTGAGATTATAATTGCTAACTGGGGGAGGGGCAGAAATCTTGGCGAGTTCCCACACTTCTTTTTATAGGATGTGACCCCCGTGTGCCCTGATACCTCCCGTTCCTTTTAGTGCCTCCATTGCTGGCTGCAAAATCTAATGCTAATCTCAACATTTTATACTGTATATTTACAATATGTGGGTGTTCGGGCGCTTTGATGGCGTGTCCGCGGTGATCAGATCACAATGATCACAGTCCTTTTTTATCCCAATTATTTTTATTTCTCTCTACATCACCAAACTATTTTTATTCAGGACTAATGCTTTTTCTCAGCCAATAAATATCACGACGTGACACTAGTTAAATAAATCTGTAGACCCTGCTGGTTTCAGACTCACGGCTCTCGTCGGTGGTATGCGCCCATCACGTCTCATGATAAATACACTGACTTGTGATGCTTTTCAAACTCTCAGAGCGCCTTCGCAATGCTGAATTAATCAACAGCAAAGCTCTCGAGACACATTGCTATGTGAGTTAGGACTGCTTTTATAATATCAGGAAAATGTGATAGACAGATATGGGACATTTTACATTTTCACTCCGTTTTTTGCATTTTAAATGTTTTTTTGTTTAAATTTTAAACATAAAATATGTAATTGCTAATATATATAGTAATATCATTATAAAATAGATTACTGCAGTGCATACATAATACAATTATTATTAATATATTATTTAAATTATAATTTCATACATTAAGACATATATGTTACAATTATTATTAATATATATATATATATATTATATTATAATTTCATACATTAAGACATATATATTACAATTATTATTAAGATATATATATATTTAAACACCATATATTTATATTATAATTTCATACATTAAGACATATATATTACAATTATTATTAATAAATATATATACACACCATATATTTAAATTATAATTTCATACATTAAGACATATATATTACAATTATTATTAATATATATATATATATATATATTTATATTATAATTTCATACATTAAGACATATATATTACAATTATTATTAAGATATATATATATTTAAACACCATATATTTATATTATAATTTCATACATTAAGACATATATATTACAATTATTATTAATATATATATATACACACCATATATTTAAATTATAATTTCATACATTAAGACATATATATTACAATTATTATTAATATATATATATATATATATTTATATTATAATTTCATACATTAAGACATATATATTACAATTATTATTAAGATATATATATATTTAAACACCATATATTTATATTATAATTTCATACATTAAGACATATATATTACAATTATTATTAATAAATATATATACACACCATATATTTAAATTATAATTTCATACATTAGACATATATATTACAATTATTATTAATATATATATATACACACCATATATTTAAATTATAATTTCATACATTAAGACCTATATATTACAATTATTATTAATATATATATATATATTTATATTATAATTTCATACATTAAGACATATATATTACAATTATTATTAAGATATATATATATTTAAACACCATATATTTATATTATAATTTCATACATTAAGACATATATATTACAATTATTATTAATAAATATATATACACACCATATATTTAAATTATAATTTCATACATTAAGACATATATATTACAATTATTATTAATAAATATATATATATATATATATTTATATTATAATTTCATACATTAAGACATATATTTTACAATTATTATTAATAAATATATATACACACCATATATTTAAATTATAATTTCATACATTAAGACATATATATTACAATTATTATTAATATATATATATATATATATATATTATATTATAATTTCATACATTAAGACATATATATTACAATTATTATTAATAAATATATATACACACCATATATTTAAATTATAATTTCATACATTAAGACATATATATTACAATTATTATTAATATATATATATATATATATATTTATATTATAATTTCATACATTAAGACATATATATTACAATTATTATTAAGATATATATATATTTTAACACCATATATTTATATTATTTTATACATTAAGACATATATATTACAATTATTATTAATATATATATATACACACCATATATTTAAATTATAATTTCATACATTAAGACCTATATATTACAATTATTATTAATATATATATATATATTTATATTATAATTTCATACATTAAGACATATATGTGTGTTCCATGTACAACAAAATGGAGGTTTTTGTTTGTTTCAATGGCCATTGCAACGTAAGCCCACTCGCCACTTCAAGGCACCTCTTTAGAGTGGGTACCTAACAATTGTAACCAAAAGGCCGCTCTACTGAGCAGCTCCAAGCCCCTCCAGCTGCTTTTCAGCCAAGGAGAGGCAAAGATGGTGGCTTTTATTTATACACGCACCAAACACTTCCCATTTGGGATCAAAAACAAAAACATGGAAAAAGGAACAGCTGCAGAACGATGGACTGGTGTTACAAGCATGATATACATAAATACGGAAAAAATGTCGTTCTGCAGCTGTTCCTTTTTCCATGTTTTTGTTTTTGATCCCAAATGGGAAGTGTTTGGTGCGTGTATAAATAAAAGCCACCATCTTTGCCTCTCCTTGGCTGAAAAGCAGCTGGAGGGGCTTGGAGCTGCTCAGTAGAGCGGCCTTTTGGTTACAATTGTTAGGTACCCACTCTAAAGAGGTGCCTTGAAGTGGCGAGTGAGCTTACGTTGCAATGGCCATTGAAACAAACAAAAACCTCCATTTTTGTTGTACATGGACAGGGCCGTCTTTAACGTGGGGCAAAAGGGGCAGCTGCCCCGGGCCCAGTCACCTGAGGGGCCCAAAGCAGCTGCCCCCTTGGGCCCACGGCAAAGACCGCCGGTGATGCCAAAAACTACTTGTGAATGTGTTACTATTTGTTGTCCTCCTCAGGCTCCGCTCCCTATGAAGCTGCCGGTGGCAGCGCCATCTGGCTGTGTGTGTCACTCACGCAGGGGCGGATTGACCACTCGGGCACCGCCAGAGGGCCCGGGGCCACCCGCAGCCAGGGCCAGACTGACGACCCATCGGGCCCTGCGTGTACCCAAGAGGCACAGTGCTCAATCTAAGAGGCTGAGCGGCGCCACAGCGTGCCTCCATAGCTGCGTGCCTCCCATATTCATATCATGCTCGGCACATTGCAAATGGCACCGCCCCCTTCATCATGTGATGCATAGTGCAAACTGCACATGCGTAACGGCAGAAGAGGGGGGCACATCACAGGGTGCGGTGCGGTGCAGTTGCAGCCTGTGGATGGAGGTCAGCGATGAAAGCAGAGCCAGCCCAGCCCAGCCTGTGTCCACTCCACACAGAGGCAGAGAAAGGAGGACAGGGGCCGAGAATTTTTTGTAAGTCCAGATTGCCTCTTGAGACATTCACCCAACCCCCCCTTGGTACCCTGCTGGGTTAGCACTCTGTAAAGGCAAATAAACCAGACTTATAAACTTTGAGTAGTCCCAAGTTTATCCTGCAGCATGCAGCAGGATGAGGTGTCCATCCCTTAACTACTTACATGTTTTCTTGGGATGAAGGAACCAGTCACTTTACTGTTTTTATTTGTATATTTTATTTTATACTTTCTAGCCTATAATAGCTGTGTATTTTTTCCACCACTTGACCTGTTGAAGGATAAAGTCCTTGTTGTTTTTCCTTTGCTTGTGGGTCCGAGCCCAAGATATTTCAGTGTTCTGGAATAGCAGCAATAGATCATATTGCTAATGCTGTATTTAGCACTTATAGGCCTTCTTACTACATTTTAATTGTGACTGCCTCTCCAGGCCATGCTTATCCCAGTGTTGTGATTATCTGCACTTTATTGTTTCAAGGTTGCATTTATATTCCCTATATTATCTCTGTTTTCCTGGTGCCTTGTAGTGAAATATCTAAAAAAACATCAGACCTTGATTTTTTTCCTGCAGTTCCAGAAGTGGGAATCTGAGGGAGTAAGAAACTGGTGGGACCCACTGGGGGGACATGCTGGGGGGGGGGGAGTAAGGTGAGGGAGGCATGATAGGGGTGAACAAGGTGGGGAAGTAAGGTGAGGGAGGCATGTTGGGTGGACAATAAGGTGAGGGGGGCCTGCTGAGGGGGTGAAGTGAGTGACTTGCTGGGGAAGGGGTGTAAAAAAGAATAAGATGGGTCTAAGAAAAAAAGTGTAAACCCTGGGGTACTCTGTGATATGTTCATACACACTGCACATTACTGTGAGTTTTATGTCTGTGGAGCTCTGTGATATGTTCATACACACTGCACATTACTGTGAGTTTTATGTCTGTGGAGCTCTGTGATATGTTCATACACACTGCACATTACTGTGAGTTTTATGTCTGTGGAGCTCTGTGATACACTCATACACACTGCACATTGCTGTGAGTTTTATTGCTGTGGAGCTCTGTGATACGCTCATACATACTGCGTGTTTCTTTTGTTTTTTTTTGGGTGGGCAGCATTTCATCCTTCGCTTCAGGCAGCACAATGTCTTGGGCCGGCCCTGGTGTGTGTGTGTGTGTGTGATTTATATATACATATATATATGATGTGGTGATGTTTGGGTGTAAGGTGTATATTCTGCGTAAGTGTATGATGTGAAAATGTGTATATGATGTATATATTCTGTGTACGTGATATATACAGTATATAGAATGTGTATGTGTACAAAGAATGTATATACAATAGTACGTGTATATACGATGTGTATGATTGGAGTGGAGAGCAAAATTCTAAAGGGGGGGGCCCAAGAAAATATTTGCCCAGGGCCCAGTCAATATTAAAGACGGCCCTGTACATGGAACACACAGAAACGAGCGCAGATGACACTCTTTTTCCTTGTTATGTTTATGCATTGACTGGGCTGTTACTCCTGGCAGTTGCTGCCGCTCCGAGGATAAGTGAGTATGAGCGCGACGCCATTTTTTCTGTATTAAGACATATATATTACAATTATTATTAATATATATATATATACACCATATATTTAAATTATAATTTCATACATTAAGACATATATATTACAATTATTATTAATATATATATATATACACCATATATTTATATTATAATTTCATACATTAAGACATATATATTACAATTATTATTAATATATATATATAATATAATATATAGATTAATGTTATTATTACATACACTATTGCATACATTTCAGATTTTTATTAATATACAAAATACACATTACCGTTATTATTACATAAATTAATGCTTACATGCTACAATTAGTATTAATATTTATTATATATATATATTGTAAATATATTTATTAATAAAATTGTTTACATTTAAAACTAAAGGAAAAAAATTAAAAAGCATTTAAAGGAGCGAAAATGTGTAATTGAATTTTTTGTTATGTGCGGTAATAAAATGTAAATGGAACAAAAATAAATGTTTTAAAATTAAATTAAATTTAAAAGAAATATATATTCATATTGTTACATACATGAATGCATACGTATTACAATTATTATTAATATATGCAATATACTATATATATATTCATATAATTACATACATGAATGAATACATATTATAATTTTTATTAATATATACGCTATATATATTCATATAAATGGAATATAAAAAAAATATTTAAAGTTTAAATTAAATGCATATTAATATTTTTATCATTATAATTAATTAATCATAATGCAGTACATAAATTAATGCACACATATTGAAAATATTATTAATATATACACTATAAATAAATAAAGATATAAATATGTAAAAAAGGTATCACTACTTATACTATACTCTGGTGATTTTTGGCATCGGGACTAACATGGCTTATCCAATCTACACTATATATTATATAAGTAATAATAAATGTATTTACATTTAAATTATAGAAAGCACATTTAAAAATCTGGGAAGGAGTTAAAATGTATCATTTATTTTATTTGTTATGTGTAGTATTAAAATAAACATTTTAAAAAATATATAGCTGGCGCTTTATAAATAAAGAATAATAATAATAATAATATATATATTTTATAATTAAATTTAAAAAGAAGGATTAAAGAGATGTTCCCAAGGCGACCGATTCACATTTCATTTCTTTTTTTTTTTTTTTTTAATTAATAGGGTAATTACCAACACGAATCTCTCCTCCAGTCTGGGTACCCGGAGGGACATGATTATAAGGACCCAACACGTCCCGCTGTCCCGAGGAGCAGAGAGCGTGGATGGAGACAGGATGTGCTGGGTACTTTGCTCCAGGGAGTTTAATTTTACTTGTGGACGTTATAAATTCCGGGAACAATTAAGACTCGCTCTGATGTCAGCCAATTCCGGAGTCCGCCATGTGAGAAAGATACCGGGGTGTTTATACATCTGTCTCTGGATGGTGACATGGGGAGGAGAATCGGGAGTCTTCTCCATGTCCATCCTAATCCCCGACACGACAAACAAACAGACAACTTTTCATGTGCGCCGTCTCTCCAGCTAGTAAATATTTATGCAGTCTGTGGTCAATTATCCCAATCTTCTCCTTGGGAACGAAGAACCTTTGGTTAAAAAGAGACATAAAACATTTTCGCTGACTAATAGGAGGACTATAAAACCGTACGGCGGGTGCCCCTGTGGTCAGGAAACGGGCCTGTGAGAATCTTGTTTGGATCCCAACAATAGGCCTCCAAAGCGCTGGTTTTATTACATCGAGCTGCCGTCTGGTGAAAACATCAAGTCGGTGAAATAAGTACATTCTGAGGGCAGGAATCTGACGGATTGACGAGAACTGATGGGATTTTACTAGCGCAGGCCGCACAGCTGGTGAGATAGCTCAGAGGATAGTGCTCCAACTGCTGGACATGACACAGTTGACTCACCCACCTGAAGTCAAAATATGAAAGGAACACACTATTATAAATTATAGTTCCCATTTTTGCCAATAAATAATTGGGCAGATCCTGCCGACAGCCTCTGCCCTGGTATTTTTTTCATATTTTTAGGTGTTTTTACCTTTTTTTTTTTTTGTCCCTCACCACGCGCAGTCCCTCCTCTTTGACACGCGCAGTCCCTCCTCTTTGACACGCGCAGTCCCTCCTCTTTGACACGCGCAGTCCCTCCTCTTTGACTAAGGGGCTCCCGAACCCGGAAATCCTTGAAGCTTTTCTGCACAATTTGTGCTCCTACGCAACTTGTGAAGTTTAGCAACCTGCAAACTGTGCAGTGCTACTTTTTACGTATCCAAGTTCCATAGTACCTGCGCAAAGCGATGGATCGGAGCTGCACGCGCATGCACAGATCTGATCCATTGGCTGACTCTCCGAGAACCCTCGCTACAGCGATTGGTCTCAGAGAGTGATGTCAGCACTCTCTCTGACATCAATATTGACCAATCTGGTGACCGGCAGCTGGGAAATAAAAAGAATTCCGGCTGCTGCTGACGCTGGGTGGGGTGGTGGAAACCTTACCACTTCAACCAGGGATAAAACCAGATCAGTTGAACTGGGAGGGAGGAAGAAGGGGGGCACTCCTCACATCCTGGCCACCTAAAAAAAAGTGAAGTGGTCAGTAGGATGGGTAGAGTGTCCTTTAAAGTAGTAAAGGGATGAAAAGTTTAGGACATCTTTGAACAGTGCAATGTAACCGTCACGGCTGTCAGTATTGGTTTAATAACCAGCATGGGTACGGGTGTGGATTATCAGACAGTAAAAATCATCTTGCGTGTAATGCATTCAATCACTAAAACAACCATATAAAATAATGAGATAAAGTTTAACAGAATTATTCAGATTTTTTGCAAGATGCAAAGAAATACCAAAAAAGAGTGTAATACACAGCCTGGCCAAAAAAAGTTACCCCTGGTTTTAACTCGGCCAATAGGTGCTCGCCTTCCATTGGATAATTACTGCAGTGATTAATATGTTTCAGCATAAAATAAGGTCACGTGACTCCCTGAATATACTGAATGAGCAGGTTTTTTCATCAATGGGTTTTTTCTCCCCTGATGGCACAGCGGGCATATTCCAAGATGGCAATGCCAGGATTCATTGGGCTCAAATTGTGCAAGAATGGTTCAGAGAGCATGAGACATCATTTTCACACATGGATTGGCCACCGCACAGTCCAGACCTTAACCCCATTGAGAATCTTTGGGATAATGTGCTGGAGAAGACTTTACGCAGCGCCGCGACTCTCCCATCATCAACACAAGATCTTGGCCACAAATTAATGCCGCTCTGGACGCGAATAAACGCTGTGACATTGCACGAGCTTATTGACACAATGCCACGGCGAATGCGTGCCGCAATCACATCAAAGGCAACACGACCAAATGTTGCAGTGCATGAGTTTTTTTGGCCAGGCTGTGCTTATAAATCACTGCATTTAATATAGTAGCGATACGCTCATTTATATTACATGATGTATACACACACAGGGTGTTTTATATAGAAAAAAACTGAGTTTTCTGTGTAGATCATAAACTAAGGAGAGTAAATTGATGAGAGTTTCGGGGAACGTACCTCCTCTTATGTTGAGCACAACCCATCATAGCAGGTAAAGGAGGTGGCCGCAAGGTGTCAGCACAGCCACAACAAAAGCCTAGCCAAAAAAATAGCACTCCCTCTGAGAAAACAGCTTACTGTGTGGAAGAGCACAGGTTTACTTCTTGAAACATAGAGTCACTTGAGACAGTGGCAACAAACCAGAGTGTCAACTCCAATAATCTATGGACACCTCAGCCGCCCTATCTTACCAGCCCAGACTTCTTTTTGCGCAGCTCTCTGACGGAATGAGAGTACCGTAACAAGCCCCGTGCAACTCATGGCTTAGTGGATAACATTAGGAATCGATATCATTGATAATCCAATATTAGGATGCTTCGGCAACAACATGCAGCACCATGTCAACATGTGCCTAACAGAAAATGGCAGGCACTTCCAGCACGTGCTGCGATAGGATGTGCTCAACATAAGCAGAGGGACGTTTCCTGAAACTCTCATTTATTTCCATTCTTTTGTTTACGATATGTAACCAAAGCTTTGGGTTGGGGTCTGCATGAATTACCCCCTTATATCAGTAGCTCAGTTGCTTTCGGGTCACCTTACTTACTTACCAGTGACAATCATGGATGTTGAAACACAGAGACACCTGGGAACAAAAAACTGATCCATCGAGTCTTCCCATTATGAAACTTTGGCTAGTTTGTTTATATTTTCTTTGTAATATTATTTGTTCTTTGCTCTATACTCCTCCTATCCCCAGGAATTTCTGAATTCCTTCGCGTTGTTATCATTTACCACCTCTGCTGGAATTCTACGAGTTGTTTACCCTTTTGTCTCACAACACCTGTGTGTTCATGGAAAAGTCTGCCCTTTCATAAAACCTAGTGATCTGATACACAGCCCAATCATACATATACTGACATTTCACATCAGACGAATTCAGAATATTGAAAGCGTCCGTATATATGTTCGGCCATTTCCAGTATTCAGAGCAACAATGTAATAAAATTCAAAAAATTGACAGAATGACAAATGAATGGAATGATACCTAGAGTGACGCATTTACAACAAAATCACGCCCACAATGTCACACATGCACCAAAATCACCCCCAGAATGACACACATGCACCAAAATCACAGCCAGAATGACACACATACACCAAAATCACACCCAGAATGACACACATGCACCAAAATCACAGCCAGAATGACACACATACACCAAAATCACAGCCAGAATGACACACATACACCAAAATCACACCCAGAATGACACACATGCACCAAAATCACACCCAGAATGACACACATGCACCAAAATCACACCCAGAATGACACCACATACACCAAAATCACACCCAGAATGACACACATGCTCCAAAATCACACCCAGAATGACACACATACACCAAAATCACACCCAGAATGACACCACATACGCCAAAATCATGCCCAGAATGACACACATACACCAAAATCACACCCAGAATGACACACATGCACCAAAATCACAGCCAGAATGACACACATACACCAAAATCACACCCAGAATGACACACATGCACCAAAATCACACCCAGAATGACACACATGCACCAAAATCACACCCAGAATGACACCACATACACCAAAATCACACCCAGAATGACACACATGCTCCAAAATCACACCCAGAATGACACACATACACCAAAATCACACCCAGAATGACACCACATACGCCAAAATCATGCCCAGAATGACACACATACACCAGAATCACACCCAGAATGACACACATGCTCCAAAATCACACCCAGAATGACACACATACGCCAAAATCATGCCCAGAATGACACACATACACCAAAATCACACCCAGAATGACACACATGCTCCAAAATCACACCCAGAATGACACACATACACCAAAATCATGCCCAGAATGACACACATACATCAAAATCATGCCCAGAATGACACACATGCTCCAAAATCACAACCAGAATGACACACATACACCAAAATCATGCCCAGAATGACACACATACACCAAAATCACACCCAGAATGACACACATGCTCCAAAATCACAACCAGAATGACACACATACGCCAAAATCATGCCCAGAATGACACACATACACCAAAATCACACCCAGAATGACACACATGCTCCAAAATCACACCCAGAATGACACCACATACACCAAAATCACACCCAGAATGACACACATGCTCCAAAATCACAACCAGAAGGACACACATGCACCAAAATCACAACCAGAATGACACACATGCTCCAAAATCACACCCAGAATGACACACATACACCAAAATCACACCCAGAATGACACCACATACGCCAAAATCATGCCCAGAATGACACACATACACCAAAATCACACCCAGAATGACACACATGCTCCAAAATCACACCCAGAATGACACACATACGCCAAAATCATGCCCAGAATGACACACATACACCAAAATCACACCCAGAATGACACACATGCTCCAAAATCACAACCAGAATGACACACATACACCAAAATCATGCCCAGAATGACACACATACACCAAAATCACACCCAGAATGACACACATGCTCCACAATCACAACCAGAATGACACACATACGCCAAAATCATGCCCAGAATGACACACATACACCAAAATCACACCCAGAATGACACACATGCTCCAAAATCACAACCAGAATGACACACATACACCAAAATCATGCCCAGAATGACACACATACACCAAAATCACACCCAGAATGACACACATGCTCCAAAATCACACCCAGAATGACACCACATACACCAAAATCACGCCCAGAATGACACACATACACCAAAATCACACCCAGAATGACACACATACACCAAAATCACACCCAGAATGACACACATGCTCCAAAATCACAACCAGAAGGACACACATGCACCAAAATCACAACCAGAATGACACACATGCACCAAAATCACCCCCAGAATGACACACATACACCAAAATCACACCCAGAATGACACCACATACGCCAAAATCATGCCCAGAATGACACACATACACCAAAATCACACCCAGAATGACACACATGCTCCAAAATCACACCCAGAATGACACCACATACACCAAAATCACGCCCAGAATGACACACATACACCAAAATCACACCCAGAATGACACCACATACACCAAAATCACGCCCAGAATGATGCATATGCTCGAAACTGAAACGGAAAATGAAGCATGCACTCCAAAATGGATGCACCAAATGAGGCGTGTGCTTCAAATGGATTCACCAAATGAGGCGTGTGCTCCAAATGGATGCATGAAAGGACGCATAGGTAACAATAAAGCTGTGGAGCATTCCATATTTATCTGATTATATATAGATCTGGCCATTTATAATCGGATCGTTTCGGATCAATTTGGTATGTTTTTATTCGATTTGAATAAATTAGGAATTAGTGGGCAATTAGGAATTCTATCCGAATCGCCAAGTTTTTTATTCAGTCGAATTCCGAATTGATCCGACCCAGATCGCTCATGTTTAGTATCCTCAATGTTCAAAGACTCCTGCAAGATTCCATCATGGCGCAAACTCGACCTGGTCATTTTCTGGAGCAATGCAAGGGAACTTAATTTACTGCAAACATCATTCGCTTTGCAAAATGAGCTCCATATGTGCTGCCACATTTTCAGCACCTTGGACATGTCAGCCAAGGTGCTGAAGCTGTGTTTTTCTTTCGCAGAAACATTGAGCTCCAGCTGTATTGTTATACATGTAGAAATGGTTTCGCTAGCCAACGCAGAAGGCAAACCTCATTTTAGGTGAGTCCTGATGCTAATGCATTAACAATGCCTACTTTTTGGTGACCTTACACACATTACTGACCTCTGTGCGTTTGTTTGGTGTGGGGATATGGAATTTAACCACTTCACTATCAAGTTGTTTTCCATAAAACCACTGCCACTACTCAGTGGATTTATGGAAAACAATTTTCCTTTTGAAGAGATTGTAAAACTTAATGTACACATCGCAAAATACATTTCAGATACATTTTAAAGACAGTAAGCTCATTTGACAGGCAGATGGCTCCCCCTTCAGGTCAGACGTCGCTATGACAGTATGTATCCATGAGGCAAATGCAGAGAAGAGTCACTGTCCGTCATGGACACAAAGAGCAGCTCCGTGAGCTGCAGCCCATCGGATGTAATGTCCGGTATGCTGCAACTTTAGGGGCATTTTCTGGAGCTCATATACAATAAGCAAAATTCTTACGCATTGCTCCAGAATGAGACCAGATCGAGTATACTTGATGTCAGGGCATCTGCAGTTGCTTTTGACGGTCGAGTATACTCGATCGTGGCAGCGAAGAGTTTAACGGCAAGATGTCTCTTTTATGTGACTTCCGATACAGCCACCATGTATAGAATTCCTTAAAATAAGAACTTTCTTAGTTTTTAATCTCTTGTTTTAACTTTAGCGCTTGCGGAGGGGGAGGGACGGGTTCCGCCTCCCCTTCGGGTGTGGTTGTGTGGTTGCTTAATCACTTGAAGAACTGAGAAAAGGATCGAAACGCTCGGAAAAGTAATCACCACCATCTTAATTTCCATAAACGTCCACCACGGGCAAAGCGGGCTCGTTTGATGCAGAATATCCTTTTAATTTTTTAATTTATTTTTTTTCATACGCCAGGGGTTTCGTTACCGGCTCTCGCCGAGCAATGATATTTATTATGAAATAATGGGGGGGGGGTGTTATTCGATGATGATTCACGCGTCCTTTTTTTTTTCTTCTTCACTTTATATTCACCACAAATTTTTTATTTTGACTCTGCTACTGCATCACTGTCTGAAGTACAAGGCCGTGTGGAACCTATCGCTGTCATTAATTTAATATGTTCCCTGTATCATAATGGAAAGGAAGCGTGTGGAAGCAACATTTTCCACACTTTGTGGTGAAACCACCATGCTGTTTTGATTTTCTTGAGTTTCCGTGTGCTGAGCGCTGCTGTACGGTCGACGTTTATTCTGCAGATACCCGTCGATAGGGCACATGGACGTTTGATGTTCTCGGTGGAATCGGCCACCGAGCAAAGTAAGGATTGTCGGTTCAATGAAACATTATACGCAAAATGACTACAAAGGGGGAGAGAGAGACGTCTGCCATCGGGACTCAACGTCTTTGTCCATTTATTAAATATTGTTTGAAGGAAAATTGCCCAAAATGTAATAGTTCTGGGAAGAGTTTCATGACCCACAAAACGTGACTGGCACGTAAGCAACTGCTGGAGCTGTTGGCATCTCCGAAGGGTGGGGCGTCTTAATGTTCTAACATTACCATTCTAAACATCAGAAAAAAATGATATTTATTAATCTTCCAGTTGGACGTTCTTCCTGGAATCCAATGGAAATGATAACCTATTCCGAGCTTCACGTGGCTCCCGATGGAAAGGATGGACTAGGGAAGAGTGGGTGTAGGGTGGGTGGGGTTGCTGAAGTTAGGACTTCTAAAGATTTTGAAGGATTGACATAAAAAGAAGAAAAAATAGTAATTAACCTCTTCACTACCATGATTGTGTATATAGGATCTGCAGTATCATAGACGGCAGCCGCAGATCACATTTACATGATCTGGAGCTACGCTGTATCAATGCAAATTAAATTTGTTTGTTGCAAAATTTCATTTTTGATTTGGGTTCCAGAAAGTGCCCCTAACTGTTTTAGCGCCCCGGGCATGATGTCCAAGGTGCTAACACTTTTTAAAGCCAGCTGGGGAATGAACAAACTTTTCCTCACCTGATCCTGCACAGAGCCCAAAACTGCAGTAACTCTTTCTGGCCAGCAGATGGCGACAGCTCCCTGCCAAATAGGTTATTACAGTGAGGAATACACTGGGAGTATTCCCAAATATTTCTCACTGTATAATGAATTAAAAATGATTCGATGGAAATTCACTTGGTAGTGAAGGGGTTAAGAAAAAACCCTGAAAGCATAATAAAAAATAATATTTTTTAACTAATTAAGTTTGTAAAAAATTGATCATGTTTGTTTCTGTAATTTAGTTCTTCTGAGTAAGATAGTCCTGTAGGTCAACAAACGATCAGTTGACCATGCACCCACTCCAGTATCTTTCCTATTCTTCTGCCTTTTTTCCGTTATAAGTTTTTTTTATAAATATCTAACAACCTTCGCTGCGTTGGACGCGCCCAGCGCATCCAGCCACGCGGGGACTTGGCTGTGGAGGACGCGCTGAGCGCGTCCTGCCATTGCAGCCACCATTGGCCGGGATTCTGGCCGATTGCTGCGGCCTCCCAGTGCAGACTGACATCTTGGATGTCAGCCCAGCCTCCGGGACCCCGGCCGCACAAATAGCTTGGCACGATGACGTCCATTCTAGGCACCCCCCCCCCCAGTGCAGGGAAGGTGCCTGAAGGGGAGGGGTAGGTTTTGGACCTCTCTCTCTCCCCATCGGTAAGGGACACCAAAAAAAGGCAGGCACCGCTTTGAAGGGGCGCCAGAACACGGTCCCCTCCCGAAGCTGACTGACATCTTGGATGTCGGCCAAGCTTCCAGGATCTCCCCCTGCCTAGTTTATATAATATATACACAGTATATAGACAAGTTTAAACTCACTCTTGGTGGAGCCTATATAAGCTCAAGGTGAAGCGCCTGGACACCGGTCTAGCCTGTTTTGTTTGTTTTTAACATGCATTTAAATAAATTTTAATTCAGTTCGAGTCCCTTTTTTGGATTTGACCTGAATAACAAATCCATAGGCGCTTCACCTTGAGCTTATATAGGCTCCACCAAGAGTGAGTTTAAACTTGTCTATATACTGTGTATATATTGTATAAAATCGGGTACACACACGGAGATCTTTATTCTTTGCCTTTCCATATATTTGAGGACATGACGAGAAATCATCCCACAAAGGAGCGTTGAATATCATGAAAGAAATCTGGAGTGTACCCTGATGCTGTGACCCACTCAGAGCCAGTGATAGGGCTCTATTTTTGGGAGTGGAGCAATTATATGCTACACAATCTCTGCATTACCTATCGTAATTTGCTGCACTGTTATATATCTTTTGCTTCTTTGTACGTATTCATGTGGATTATGTCCTATGGGAGAGCCATCTAAGCCCTGAGAGCGATCCAGGTCACGCTGACCAGATACGTATACGTTCCTTTTTTAAATTGATGGGGTTTTTTACCCTCAGTTCAGTGGCGTTTGGCGGCTGATTCGCTTTATTCAGTTCAGCGGATCGGCGGCTGCGTTCAGCGGTTTGCGGCTGTGTTTAAATCTTACTGTGGCAGTACCTATTTTTGGCCACCGGGGGAGACAAGCGCGATCAGAGACACTGAACATGGGGACTACATTTCCCGGCGTGCTTTGCAAACAGACAGGAAGTGGGTGGGACACAGACGCTGTACATCCTGAGCCTCGTGGATAACGCGCCAGAGCGCGCCAGGCAGTGCATGGAAGAGGAAACAGTGCTGCTGAGCGGAATCGTGACCAGGCCGGAGCGCAAGTGTGGCCTATCAGGAATCGAGTGGGGTTATCCTGCCTTGCCAGAAGGAGCCTTACCCACCGGCCATCACCACCAAGTGTATTCCAGACAATCTGAGGACCCCGAGTAAGGAGTACCGCGAGTCCAACGGATGGGAGAGCAGGCGGTAGCTGGACAAGTCCGGGCTGAAACACAGAGAGCCTGAATATCGATCCAACAGCCGGTATCCCAGCGCGGAGCCAAGCGGAGAGACGTCCTGGGTCAGCGGAGCCTCGGTGATCAGCGGATGGGTGAGAGGCCTCCAAGGCCGTTTTCACAAAAGTTCAAGCACGCTGTTGTTTATTTCTGAAACCCACAGGGCCCCAACTTGACTAGTCGAAGACATCACTTAAAAGATTCACTGGCCAGTTGAATAGTACCCGGGTACCATAACACACACATACACTCACAATTCGGGACTTAACCTGTTCGAGCCTCACTCCCTAGTATCTGAAAAAGGGGAAAAGATTCGCATCTTATTTTATTTTTCCGCTGCGCGTTTCTCGTAATTACGAAGCATTGTATATTTTTCTACTCGGTCGCGTTTTCCAGAAATACGAAGTCTCGCATTTCTTTTTCCGCTGCGCGTTTACCGCAATACGAAATACTGTAAATATATCTACGAACACCGTGTCTCATTATATGCCTTTTACTTCAGTAAACTATATAATTTATAAAATCCACAACGGTGCTGGAGTATATTTATCCCCTAGTGCGGGGAGACTGACCCGTGGTTCATTTTCAGCGGCTCCTCCGGGAGTGAGCGCTACACACTGTAGGTATCAATATGCAAGGTGATAATGCACACAGTGTATAGAGTAAGGGAAATATACACTCTATTCTATTCCTGATAATTTGACACAAATACCGGCTCTCTCGGCTATACTTTTCGATGGAAATATCGCCAACTTGAATTTATCGGCTTGCCAATTTCAGAAAAATTAAGAAGTGCTGAAAGGTGTTGATAAATTAATTATATAGTAGCAAAGTAGAGGAAATTAGACTTTGTTTAACCCCTTAGTGACCGGGCGGTTTTAGGATTGTCAGTCCAAAAGTGCCTACTGCTGTTTTTACGTTTCTGCGCTGTTTGTGTTTAGCTCTAATTTTCCTCTTACCCGTTTATGAAACCCACACATATTACTTACCATTTTTCCCGCCATTAAATGGGTTTTCTAACGATACCATTATTTACATCATATCGTATAATTTACTATAAAAACAATTATGAAATATGATGAAAAAATAGAAAAAACACACTTTTTCGACATTGAATCCCCAAAATCTAAAACCGCTAATAAAGACCCCGGCTAACTAGTTTCGAAATTTTGTCCTGAGATTAGAAATACCCAATTTTTATATGTTTTTGCTGTTTAACTCCTTCACTGCGGAGCCGTTTTTTGACCGTTTTATGCTCATCATGTTTAAGGCTAGGGTCAGACGAACGCATTTTCACGTTGTCTGTGAAAAAGTGCGTTCGAACGAATGGACGCATTTTTTCACGGAGTACACGATAGCGGTCATACGATGCGCATTTGCATCCGTGATTTTGTACGGATCATCAATAAAACACTTTGTGCATCTGGACGTTATGTTGGCCGGACATTAGCAGTGTCTGACATCTCCAAATCACGCACACACGCCGCTAGCGGACGCAGCGCACTCTGTACAACCGTACTAGCGGTTTTACGTTCTCGACAAAATGCGTTCGTTTGCCACTTGCGTTGCGCAGCCGGACTTTTGTGCGACCGTACTTCGTATATTGGCCGTCATTGCCTGGCACTTGCTGCTAGTGCGGCCGTGATTAAGTGCGCCTGCACGCGCGTTCGCACTGCCTCAGTCTGACCCTAGCCTTAATGTCAATTGAAGTCCTATTTTATTAAACCCTCGACAATTTTTTTTTTAAAAAAAAAAACTCACTTTTTAAAATTAATTTTTATTATTTTCTTTATACTTTTACACCAAACCTAGTGATGTTGGTATCATTGGAAAGGCCATAATCTGGCCTTTTCAATAATAGCAAACACGACTCTCTAGCTGCCACGAATCGGGAGATACGGGGGTCCAAAGAATTCCCCTAGCTCCGCTTGGCAGCTAGGGGGTTAACTGGCCCACTGAGGTCATCGCACATACGGCAACAATGTCAGTGGGTGGGGGTGACCCGGAGGCTTGGCTAACATCCAAGATGTCAGCCACTTCCGGGTTCAAATCTTGATCTGACACCTTAGGGGTTAAAGAGAGGCATCGCTGAAAAGGGCAGACTCTGCCCTTGTCAGCAGTACCTTTCCTTTTTTTTCTAACCCTAGCTGTTTGGGAGGGCGAGGCATCCAAAGGAACCCCCTTCCCTTTCACTCTTTCAGGTTCCCACTGCAGGCGCAAGGGGTGCCTGAAAGTGACGTCATCACGCACGGCAATGATGTCATTGCGACGGCTGGGGCCCATAAAAACGTCAGGCAGACTTCAACAAAGTCATTCCGGCGTGGGACTCCGGCCAGAGAGGTGAGTATAGGGAGGGAGGGGGCATAAAGAACCATGACGTACATAGTACGTCCTTGGTCCTTGAGGGGAATTTTCACCAGGATGTACTTCAGTGGTCCTTAAGGGGTTATATATCGTAATTTTAAAATAGATATGCTTAAAATCCAAAATTTGATGCAAAACAATTTAATTTGCTTTTGGGCTGCAGAAGGTGCCCTCAAAGTTTTAGCCCTGTGGGCATAATGCCCACGGTGCCCAAATTTAGCCAGTAGATGGCAATATCTGCCTGTAAAATAGGTTATTACAGTAAGGAATACACTGGGAATATTCCCAAATATTTTGTATTGTATTATTATTTTAAAATGATTTGACGTAAAATCATTTGGTTTTGACGGCGTCTAAGGTAAAAACCTGACAACATAATTTAAAAATCATACTTTTGAACTATTTAAGTTTTTAACCCCTTAACGACAGACAGGCGTCCCACGTTGAGGATGGTTAAGGCTGGGGTCAGACCAGCGCACTTTTAATGTGCGTTCTGGCGCACTTAATCACGGCCGCACTAGCAGCAAATGCCGGGCAATGACGGCCAATATACGAAGTACGGTCGCACAAAAGTCCGGCTGTGCAACACAAGTGTAAAATGAACGCATTTTTTCGGGAACGTAGAACCGCTAGGACTGACGTACAGAGTGCGCTGCGTCTGCTAGCGTTGTGTGTGCGTGATTAGGAGACGTCAGACCCTGCTCGTGTCCGGCCAACATAACGTCCAGACACCCAAAGTTTTCTGGTTTGGATCCGTAAAAAATCACGCACAAAAATTGTGCATCGTATGACCGTTTTCGCGCATCCGTGAAAAAATACGTCAATGCGTTCGGACGCACTTTTTGACGTTCTCGTGTAAAAATGCTTTCGTTTGACCCTAGCCTTAGTGCCGTTGCGAAGCGCAGATTGTGCCCCGCAGTCGACACATCACACACGGCGCCTGTCAATGGCTGCAGGGGGACGACCCGAGTTCAGTCAATGACATCCAATGATGCCCCACGTCGGAGAGCGCAGGCTGCGGGGAGGGGCCATTGAAGACATTGTACGCCCTGTGTCTTCAAAGCCCTTCCGCAGCCAGTATGCGCATAATACGTCCTGGGGCAGTAAGGGGTTAAAAAATTGGTCATATTTGAAAAAAATATATTTCCCCCCCCCCAAAAAAAAAAAAAAAACATCGGTACCTGACTTTTTGGAAAATCACTTGGCAGTGAAGGGGTTAATAAAAATCAATATACAGGACTACATTTTTTATATTATCTTCTTACAGGACTGTTAAAACATGAACTTTTTTCCTGGAGTGTCCCTTTTTAAAAAGACAATGTATTGTGCGCACCTATTGTGGGGCAGCCATCGGGGGGTGACAGCCCATGATATGTTCAGGGGCCCAGTTGATCCAGGGGGCCCTTGCCAAACCCCATGTGCCAAATAGGTAAGGGTCCAACCCTTAAGTGCCAAATAGGTAAGGGTCCATCCGTGTCACCCAGGACTGGTCAACCAAGACCCAAGATACCAGCGGTTTTCCCAGTGGGCCGAGGCATCTAAAGGCCGGTCAGAGCACTCGATTAGTATGATCGGCACCAGGGGACACTTTTTATCCCCTTGCTGGACCAGCAGGGATTTAGCCCCTTCCCAGTAAAATAAGGTTTGCAGAAAAAGGCGAAATGTTATATTTTTCATTAGCGTATTGAAATGGGCAGCTGACGGAAGGGGGTCCTGACCAGTGGTTGGTAAGAGGTCCCACGATTTCCGATGGCAGCCCTGCCTATGAGAGTGAATCACTTTGAAGAACAGAGGTTTAGGATTTTTTTTAGTGGACAAAGTGCATTGAGCTGAACTTGAACATATCGAGTTCAGACGCGGAACTTCTTGCAGCCTCGACATGCAACTTATTGACACCTATAATCACAATGTTTCCTGCGGATAAATATCAGAAGGATCAGATAGAAGCATTATAAAGGTCAGATGCTCAGACCCGGCCGTATTATCACTTTGTTTTGCCGCTGAGCCTCTTTGTGATGTTACGCAGCACACAATAATAAACACGCGGACGTTAAGTACCCCATGTATGTCGCAATGGATTAATAGCTCTGGGAAAAGTACAACTTGAAAAACACAAACACAGAGTAAACGAGTACAGAGCCAAAAATAACTGCCGTGCACACAAGCCATCACGGAATAAAAGTAAAGCGGGTAAGGGGGTGCGCGACCGGCCGCTTAACATCCTCAGGGTCGCTCAGCATATAGGAGGACACGCGAGGTCAGCCGTCTCCATCACTGCTGTAACAGCATTCAATACATTCCTGCCACCGATACTGAGCCAAAAGGAGAAAGAAGGGTCTGGGCAGGATGCTGTCAGGATGCTGGACCTCGTACCACTGAGAAGCCGTGGCACATAACGGGGGGCACATATAGGGGGGGCACATAAGATACCACAGTCAAAAGTGGGGGGCACTAATAATTTTCACCACTAAATCAAACCACTGAAAAAACTAACAGGGTTATTCAGAGAGCGGTGAAAAGCAGGAGAATAGCTGGAGAATGAAAAATTCTAGATCAAAATAGCCAAACCAGAAAAATTCTCCCTTTCATCTCACTTTCCAAATCGGCTACTTTGACCTAGAATTTTTTATTCTCCAGTCATTCTCCTGCTTTTCACCTCTCGCTGAATAACCCTGTAAGTATATATAAATAAGATTCCAAAATCCCCGAGTAATGTGACGAGTAACGCGATGCAATGATACCTTTATGTTGTAATAACCGGATACATAAACTTAAACCGATAACTGCTTCAGCGACTCCAGTTTTCGCAAATTACGGTGACCATTCACTAAATAGGGAATTCACTATATTTTCAGCGAAATAGATTCCCCCAAAATGTGACCGAAAGCAAAGGCTCTAAAGATGAATAGACCCTTTAGTTTCTAACTCCCATAATAACTAGGGATGAGCCGAACACTCCCTGAGTTCGGTTCGGAGCCGAACCCGAACTTCCCAAATGTTCGTATCCGAACCTGAACCTGAACTCGAACTCAATGCAAGTCAATGGGGCTGAAAATTCGGTTTTTAGAGTGCCCTCCAAGAGGGCATATATGCTAGATATTTACCATAAAAGGTGTATGGGGGTCCGGGTAGTGCCCTGGGGGACAGGAAACAAGGACAAAAAGTTTTAAAAAAAACGTTTTTAAAGGGACAGTGAGTTTTCCATGAAATAAGGGTTAAAAATAAAAACGAAATATTCCTTCAAATATCGTGCCTAGGAGGTCCCCATAACCTGCCCGTGAAGTGGCGGATTTCTAGGATGTATAGAAATATGTAAAAACCAAAAAATGACATTTCAAATGACAGTAAATGTTTTTCCTTTAATCTATCCATAAACAACTGCTTGGGGCGGCAGTCTGTATGAAAAGAGGAGACATTTTCGGACACACAGAAAAGGTTTACTGATTTTTTGGCGGTGAAAAGCAGGAGAATGACTGGAGAATGGAAAATTCTAGACCAAATAGCCGATTTGGAAAGTGAGATAAATGGGAGAATTTTTCTGGTTTGGCTATTTTGAACTAGAATTTTCTCTTCAGTCATTCTCCTGAGTTTCACCTTTCTCTGAATAACCCTGTCAGGGTTATTCAGAGACCGGTGAAGAGCAGGAGAATGAATGGAGAATGGAAAATTCGAGGTCAAAAAAGCCAAAGCAGAAAAATTCTCCCATTTAGGCTGGGGTCAGACTAGCGAATTTTTAACGTGCGTTTAGGCGCACTTAATCACGGCCGCACTAGCAGCAAATGACGGGCAATGACGGCCAATATACGAAGTACGGCCGCACGAAAGTCCAGCTGCGCAACGCAAGTGGAAAATGAACGCATTTTTTCGAGAAAGCAGAACCGCTAGTACGGACGTACAGAGTGCTCTGCGTCCACTAGCGGCGTGTGTGCGTGATTTGGAGACGTCAGACCCTGCTCATGTCCGGCCAACTTAACGTCCAGACACCCAAAGTTTCCTGGTTTGGATCCGTAAAAAATCACGCACAAAAATGCGCATCGTATGACCGTTTTCACGCATTCCGTGAAAAAATACGGCAATGCGTTCGGACGCACTTTTAGACGGTCGCTGCAAAAAATGCGTTAGTCTGACCCTAGCCTTATCTCACTTTCCAAATCGTCTATTTGGTCCAGATTGTTCTCTTTTCCTGCCATTCTCCTGGTTTTCACCTTTCTCTGAACAACCCTGAGAGAGAGGTGAAAGCCAGGAGAACTGGTAGGAGAAGAGAACACTCTAGACCAAATAGCCAATTTGGAAAGTGAGTTAAATGGGAGAATTTTTATGGTTTGGCTATTTTGACCTAGAATTTTCACTTCTCCAGTTATTCTCCTGCTTTTCACCGTTCTCTGAATAACCCTGTGAATGTTTAATCCCGAGGTGAAAAATAACATTGCTTTAGATGTTATTTTTAATTTTTTTCAAACACCAGTTAAATGCAGCATATTAGGAAGTTTTAGGAGGGAAATTAATTCTCAAATCTCAATCAAAAGCAGACACCACCCCACCCCTCAGTACCTCAGTGTAGTGTTCAATGTATCAAATTGATTACCAGACTAAAAACACCTGGTGTTATGCCCGTTTGTGAACAGAGGTCATTTAGAGTTGAGAATCTTTCCACGTATACATTAGTTTTTAATTCAATATCTAATAAACTGTTGCTTATAATATTCTGCAGTAAAGAGTCTCTTTATTTCTAGATTTTTTTGTATTTTTTTAAGCATTTTCTATACTTTTTTCAAATTTTTTTTTTTTTCGAACTCGAACCGAACACACCCAAAATGTTCGAAGTTCGCGAACTTTCGAACTGCCAAAGTTCAGGCCGAACTCCGAACCATCCGAACCCAAACAGCTCATCCCTAATAATAACCCCTAAAATGCCATAGACCCAGGGAAATACAATATCAGTAATAAACAGTGTGTCATGTAGCCTACCCATTAACCCCTAAAATGCCATAAACCCAGGGAAATACAATATCAGCAATAAACAGTGTGTCATGTAGCCTACCCATTAACCCCTAAAATGTCATAAACCCAGGGAAATACAATAACAATAATAAACAGTGTGGCATGTAGCCTACCCATTAACCCCTAAAATGTCATAAACCCAGGGAAATACAATAACAATAATAAACAGTGTGTCATGTAGCCTACCCATTAACCCCTGAAATGCCATAAAACCAGGTAAATACAATACAAATAATAAAGAGTGTGGCATGCAACCTACCCATTAACCCCTGAAATGCCATAACCCAGGGAAATGCAATAAAAATAATAAAAAGCGTGGCATGTAGCCTACCCATTAACCCCTGAAATGTCATAAAACAGGTAAATAAAATAAAAATAATAAACTGTGGCATGTAGCCTACCCAATAACCCCTAAAGTGCCATAAACCCAGGGAAATACAATACAAATAATAAACAGTGTGGCATGTATCCTAGCCATTAACCCCTAAAATGCCACAAACCCATGGACATACAATAAAAATATTAAACAGTGTGGCATGTAGCCTACCTGTTAACCCCTAAAATGCCATAAGCCCAGAGAAATACAATAAAAAACAATAAACAGTGTGGCATAAAGCCTACCTAGTTACCCCTAAAATGCCATAAACCCAGCGAAATGCAATACAAATAATAAACAGTGTGGCATGTAGCCTACCTATTAACCCCTAAAATGCCATAAACCCAGGGAAATACAATAAAAATAATAAACAGTGTGGCATAAAGCCTATCCATTAACCCCTAAAATGCTATTAATCAAAGGAAACCATGACATGTATACACTGTGAGGTATGTAGCCAACCCATTAACCCCTAAAATGCAATTACTTAAGGAAAAAATGAAATGTATACTGTGAGGGATGAAGCCTGCCCATTAACCCTTAATATAAACCTAAACAAGGCAAAAATTAAAGCAATACACTGTAATATATAGTCTGATTGTTAACCCCTTCACTGCTGAGCCATTTCAGCCCTGCGAGGTAAACTGAGGTAAGCTGGATGCTGATCCCTGGCTGGGGGGCAAGGAATAACCTGGGGGGGGGAATTGCCCCCTTGCCCCCCTGTAGTGACACCTATGCTGAGAAAGATGAAGAAAAACGGGGAGATTCAGAAAGAATAATATGCATGTACCCAAACACTGCTCTAGCAGTGAAGCCTAAGGCAAATCTCAATTGTGAGGCAATATTATTGTGCAAAAATGCAGAATTCAGCCCCAAAAATATAATTAAAGGGACGCTCTACTCATCCTGACCACTTAATTGTTTTAAAGTGGTCAGGCTGTGAGGAGTGTCCCCCTTCCCCCCTCCATGCCCGATTGGTTGAAATCGCAGGGTGAAATGTGTCACCAGCAGCTGGGATTTTTAATTTCCTGGCTGCCGGTCACCAGCCGGTCACCAGCCAGGTCACCATTGCAGCATGTTCCGTTCCGTGTCTTTGTCTTTTGATCCCAAGGTGGATTTGTTTCTGGGGGGGCATAAATAAAAGCCCACCAGTCTACCTCATGACTGAAAAGCAGCACAGGCAGTTATGGTTCGGTATACAGCAGCCTGTGGCTTCATTTTGGATAGGACTCACCCTCACTAGAGGTGCCGTGACGTTTGGTGGGTGAGCTTACTCTTTTAATGGCCATTAATAGAAACCAAAGCCTCTAATTGTGTTTTGTTTCACACAGTGTAATGGGAATAAGCGCAGGTGACATTTTTCTTCTTGTTATGCTCTCTGTATTTGTCAATGTTTATTTGACACTGTACAAAAATCGACGTTTCAGTCCCACACAGGACTTTTTTCAAGCTGCCCCTCTGTGGGAATGAAACATCGTTTTTTTTGTTTGTATTATCACAATAAATAATATATAGTTAAAAGACTCCAGGAGTGCACGCCTTCTTGATGAGGTGTATGCCCCCAGCGACGGTTTGCACCGGAGCAATTAGAAGTGGATATCCTGGCTGTGGGTCCCAGGTGAATCTTATTATTTAAATATAATATAATATTTTTCTTATAATAAAGTATTAATACAGAATTTATTTTACTTGAAAATATAATTTATATTTATTATTTTTTAGTTTTATTGCTGTGGAGCTCTGTGATACGCTCATACAGACTGCACATTACTGTGAGTTTTATTGCTATGGAGCTCTGCGATAGGCTCATACACACTGCACATTACTGTGAGTTTTATTGCTGTGGAGCTCTGCGATACCCTTATACACACTGCACATTACTGTGAGTTTTATTGCTATGGAGCTGTGCGATACGCTCATACACACTGCACATTACTGTGAGTTTTATTGCTATGGAGCTCTGCGATAGGCTCATACACACTGCACATTACTGTGAGTTTTATTGCTGTGGAGCTCTGCGATACCCTCATACACACTGCACATTACTGTGAGTTTTATTGCTGTGGAGCTCTGTGATACGCTCATACACAACGCACATTACTGTGAGTTTTATTGCTGTGGAGCTCTGTGATACGTTCAAACACGCCGCACATTACTGTGAGTTTTATTGCTGCGGAGCTCTGTGATACACTCATACACAATGCACATTACTGTGAGTTTTATTGCTGTGGAGCTCTGTGATACGCTCATACACACTGTACATTACTGTGAGTTTTATTGCTGTGGACCTCTGTGATACACTCATACACAATGCACATTACTGTGAGTTTTATTGCTGTGGAGCTCTGTGATACACTGATACACACCACACATTACTGTGAGTTTTATTGCTGTGGAGCTCTGTGATACGCTCATACACACTGCACATTACTGTGAGTTTTATTGCTGTGGAGCTCTGTGATACGCTCATACACACCACACATTACTGTGAGTTTTATTGCTGTGGAGCTCTGTGATACGCTCATACACACCGCACATTACTGTGAGTTTTATTGCTGTGGAGCTCTGTGATACGCTCATACACACTGCACATTGCTGTGAGTTTTATTGCTGTGATGTTCTATCCCCATCTCAGTCCCTGATGCTCTTATGGGGGTCGTTAGGTGGGTGTGTGGGCGTACGGGAATGGATAGGTGTATGTGTCGATGCCTGTTTATCTATATAATAGGGGGGAGTAGGAGTATATACAGTGGTTTGAGCATAGGGGTGCATATCGAGGAGTGTATAAATATGTGTATGTGTTTGTGTTTGTGTTTCTGTATAGAGGTAGACAAAAGTGGGCTGCACACCTTAAAATGTCCGGGCCTATTTTTGGTCCCAATCCGGGCCTATATATATATAATGCAAATATGATTAGACATTCAAAACTGGGTCAGTGCGTTAAAGCAATGCACAAAACGAAAGAGTTTCATGTAACACTTTCGTTTAACATGTAAAAAGACTACATAGCCATCCCCACCCTGTTTCGATTCTATACATGTCTAGCTTTTTAGCTACTAAGATGTTATTGTGGTTTTATCAAATTCTGAGAAAACTGTTTGCACTCCGAGAATGTGACTCTCTTAGCAAGTGAGAAAGTGTCGATAAAAAGAGTAATGGAAAATTATAGCGTGAACTATTTGTTAGGTGACGATGTATGATGTATGTGCAGGCGCGGACATACAGGACACCCCGTTGGAGCCAAACGTTCCAGGAAGCGTTAAGCAAGCGGGTGCTATGTTTACAAGGAAGGTAAAAGAAACAGAGGTTTCCTGCGTGTGTGTGGCATTCACATTTTATTGGATAATTATTCACTAAACTCAGGCGGGATTTGTGGGAAACGGACAGAAACGATATAGAACAAAGTATCACAGATTAAGATTTAAAAATGGTTGTTTGGGACAAAAAGAAGAGATGGTTTTGGATTTCTTTTTGCCATTTGGCCAAGTGTTGTCAGGAGCCCGGAAAAGGAAACTCTGGGATTCCGGAAACATGAGTTACCACTTTGTATCGTACAAACTACTCCTGAAAAAACAAAATGAGTGGGTACTTAAGGAGGCATAATGCCGAACTTGGTGTGAGATATGAATCACGCGTTTCACCAGAAATCTCCTGCTTTGCAGAGGGCACGGATGACCATTTGAGTCTGTCTCAAGCTTTTCTTCAGCTTGTTTGGAGACTTCCACCATAGATAGCCACAGGGAAGAAGATGACTAAGGGCAAAAGCACACCAAATCCCTGAGGAATACACAGCCGTGTGGTCCATGTTACCTCCAGCCTTATAGAGTAAGTGGGCGGTTTCCCCTTTGAACAAATCCCTCATTGGTTGGCTGTTGCAGGAAATGAGAAGCTCATTCCCTAGTTGAGATGAGTGTGCACCATGGAATGTGTTCTCCATCCATCCTAGCACCCACTCAACAAACCACCAAGATTGTGTCATGTCCATGCAAGACTCAAACCTCGATGAAGATTGATAGTCCAAGAGGATGGAGTGCAGCGAAAACAATGTTCCTTTCTTTAAGTCCCAGGAGTAGATTTCCCAGATCCTGAGTAGATTTCCCAGAGTTTTCTTCCTAGGGTAACCTCAAAAAAGGAAAAACATCATTGTGCGATCTGATGTATACCACATGGATAAACCAAAGAAGCGTCATCCCAAGCATGGGATAGGCATAAAGCTATCCTAAACAAAAGATAAATCCAGGTAAAGTATCCATGTAATTGGGCAGACTAGATGGGCCGAAAGGTTCTTATCTGCCAACATTTTTTCTATGTTTCTATGTTTCTATGTCAGCACACTCACGTGAAATAGAGCCTTCCTGGCTCTGGATGATGCGCCTCTGGGTTATTACCGGCTACCCACTTGCCCTTTTCGTACAGGTAGTCTTGATACTTCAAGTCTTTACACCCTTAAATACGGATACAGACAGGGCATAGCATAGACTGTAATACTATGGAAAACAGAAAAGTGGAATAGAAATATACTCACTTTCTTGGACCTAACCTAGTTCCTTAGGAATCAGGCTCAGAAGTTGTTGTAGGGTACAACTTCAAATAAAACCCCATGCGGTGGAGTAAAAATCAAAAATTTTATAAAACACAGCATAAAATACAACAAAAATATAAAATAAGGGAATAATTAGTGACCAGAGTGCATTTCACCCATTTAGATTTCGTCAGTGGCTTCCTCAGCTGGGTAAAACCTGGGTAATTTTTTTTTTATTTTTACTCCACCGCATGGGGTTTTATTTGAAGTTGTACCCTACAACATCTTCTGAGCCTGATTCCTAAGGACCTAGGTTAGGTCCAAGAAAGTGTGAGTATATTTCTATTCCACTTTTCTGTTTTCCATAGTATTACAGTCTATGCTATGCCCTGTCTGTATCCGTATTTAAGGGTGTAAAGACTTGAAGTATCAAGACTACCTTTACCGAAAAGGGCAAGTGGGTAGCCGTTAATAACCCAGAGGCGCCTCATCCAGAGCCAGGAAGGCTCTATTTCACGTGAGTGTGCTGACGCTTCTTTGGTTTATCCATGTGGTATACATCAGATCCTTTTTTGAGGTTACCCTAGGAAGAAAGCTCTCTTCAGGATCTGGGAAATCTACTCCTGGGACTTAAAGAAAGGAACATTGTTTTCGCTGCACTCTATCCTCTTGGACTATTGGTATATATTTTGGTGGTTTGGGACAGGAACCACGTGTGAGTGCCTGTAGCGATCCTTCCTTAATATCTTATCAGCGCTGCCATATTGTGTTTGTAAAGCTCGATGAAGATTGATTTGTATCAACTCTGGGACCCTGCAGAATGGTTGTCCTGATTGAGGAAAATGTCTTCATCCCCTAGACTGCTTGGCCTGATTCTTCGCCCACAACTCAAACTGACATCATCTCATCAGCCGTCCCCACCTATCAATTTTAGCAAGATGTTTCTTTTTAAACTGATCTGCATATTGGCACTAATAATATAATAATAATAATGTTAGGGGAAGTGTTTTCACAATGGATATTATTAATGATTAATAGATATATCCTGGTCCACAAGAGCATTGCAAATGAGTAGATTTGGGCCCTGCCAACAGTCCCAGATCCTATATGAGAAAGGTCTGATTTAAAACTGCCCAAAAGATGGGTGATAGGAAGAACCATCCATAAAGTGCAAAAAAAAAGGTTCATCGATGAACAAGCATATGTCCATGTAAATCTACACCAAAAGATTTTTGCCCATACAAGATTCAACTTTCAGCAAATGGATAGCCATAAATGGCATGAGTGTCCATTCAATGACGTTTTCCAGCACATGGAGCAAATCCTTCCCGACCTGACTTCATACTCTCCAATGGCAGGTAGGATATTACCAGGGGAACCCTAAAACACGTCTTGGTAATTCACCATGGGCCGAGTTGACTCAGCAATAGCTTCAGCTTCTGAAACAATCTCAGGTAAACATGATGTGAAAATGTAGTAATGATTACGAGGACACCAGTAGGAGGTCTCCTCATAAGTTGAAGGTATAGATAGAACAATTAAGGGTTGTGGAATGAGTATATTCCGCATGCTTGCAAGGTTACTTTCGCCCAGCACGCAGACAAAACCCAGAAAGGCAAGAAAAAACGCTAATCTGAGAAGCTGGTGCTTAGAATGGCCAGGTACTAATCTAAAATACATAGAAGTACAGATCAGGGACAGGAGAGATATCGTAGTAATAACAAGCCAGAGGTCGGTACACGAGATAAACATAAGCCAAGGGATAAACACAGAAAACACAGTCGAATATACAAGCCAGAAGTCAAACCAGAAAACCAATATGCAGAAGCTAAAGACACGTGCTGAGGGCTAGACTAAACCACGTCAGGGCTCAGAGCACAGTCAGTGACTGATATTTAAAGGCCTAGATCCCTGACCAGGTGCGGCATTCAAAGTGGCCTGATTCAGAGACTGGCACCCTCTCTGTTGGGAAGGCTTCACTGCAGGAGCACCAGCAGGCATGACATGTTGTTCCTTTCTTGGATTTTCTGGATACTGACCACCTTGGCTAGTTTACCCATATGTGTATTACTCTCCTACCCTTGAATTTAGCTACTTTACTCATGTATGTATGTCTTCCCTCCCCTTAACCACGGCTAGTTACTCTTGCGTTTGTTACTCTTCTGCCCTTGAATTTAGCTACCTTACTCAAGTATGTATTTCTTCCGCCCCTTGACCATGGCTAGTTATTCATGTGTGTGTTACTCTTCTGCCCTTGAATTCGGCTTCTTTCTTTTCTCTATCTTTCTGCCTCGCTGTCAGGAAATCAGACCTGTTGCCCTGGAAAAAGCTAACGACACCCATTTGCACAACTTTTTCCTTGTGTGGGAGCTGCATCCTGAGAACTCCATTCCAGATTTTCCACCAGCGAACCATAGGTGAAACCACTCCGACCTGCAGAAGATTCTGCTTCTCTATATTTAAAGGCGAGGGTTCTGCTACTAGAGCCTTTGCACTGAAGTGTCTGATGTACTTGTGGTGCACCCTGCATCTTGAGTTTGACTCCCAGCATTCCGTGAGTTGCTGTGCTCCTGCCTATCCAGGATCTGCCACGACCTGCCATGTGCCCATTCTGCTGTATTCAGGCTTGCTGCAGTGCCAACAAGATGGTAACCCTGTAAGGAAGCCACACTTCTGAGCCACGGGGTGCAGCAGAAGGAATCACTAGCAGGACAAGAAGCGCCAACTCCAGCACATCTTTCATTAATATTGACTTACAAGGTGGAAAAGGGATATACCACCAAGTGGTCTGGAGAGGCAGCTGACTCCACAAATACCAGATACTGTATGAGTTTTATTTTTTATTCTTCCCTGCACTGATTATTAAGACTTTCACAATCATTAAGACTTTTACAACCTGGAGTATACAGGATAAGACTGTAAATGTCACATTACTTTGTTTTATCCTAGATTGTTTTATACTATCTGCACCATTTTACTTGCATTGTATTTTATTTGATTGTATTGAGGTTGTTTGCCATCACCACCGGGTGGCGCCAGTGGCACAGATCATCACCATTTTTGCTGTAGTCCCAGTCACCAATCCTGGTCTGCCCTGTGGTTCCTGCCGCCGAGGAGATCCACTGCCTGCCGTATGATTTCTGTCACCCAGAGGACCCCTTTTCTGCTGTCAGTTCTTACCTTCCAGGAGAAGGTCTTCCTGTTTGCCATGTGGTTTCTACAATCCAGAAGACCCCATCTGCCATGAAGTTCCTACCATCCAGAAGACCCCCTGTCTGCCACGTGGTTCATGCTGCCCAGGAGATCCCCTGTCTGTCACGTGGTTCATGCTGCCCAGGAGACCCCTGTCTGCCATGTGATCCCTCCCTTCAAAGTCTGCCCTATTTCCTGTGACTCCACAGTCTACCCGGGCTCATACCTCGAGTACCAAGACACTCGCGTAGTCATTTTAGAACTGGCAGTTTAAGGCACCATTTCCTTGCCCTGTTTCTGTGAGTCCACGGTGTTGGGTCATCGGGTAAATTGACACAACGCCTGCGATTTACTAACTTTGTTAATAAGTGGGTGGGCTTAAACTGAACTAAGGATGGGTTTGTTCATTGTTGGCGAGTGGAGTCAGACATGGGTTGACTTTTAAATACATATCACAAAATTCAACACCAAAAAACATCAGTCGGAGACCCTTTGCTGCCTTGTTGTGGTGTGCACTTCCTAAGTTTGCATTTGAAGATGCTCGGGAAAGAAGTGACCTTTTTGGTTTTTTTTCATGACAACTGGATCACAAGGCAATAAGAAACCATCGACTACCTACAACTAATAGTAGCGATGCATGTTTACGTCTGCTCGTGGGACTTTTGGAAGTGTAACCTCTCGCTTCGTATTTATCTTCAAGTAACCACAATGTCGAGAGATGCCCGTTTCGCTCTTAAAAAAATGAAAATTCTCAGAGCAAACAAGTCAAGAAGGCATTTTATTACCGTGGAATAAAAAAAAAACAGCATTCAGGAGGCTGAGATACCGAGAACTGAAAGTATACAATTTATTTCTGGAAATGAAGGTGTCCTACTTATGTGATCTTCAAAGCCGTGCATGTAGCTGCAGTCTATTTGGTTGCACGGTATGGTTTTATACTGAGCATCTCGTAAGTTCCTTGACATGTCAGGTGATACCAGAGGGTCAAACCTTATATAAAGACAAAGACATTCAGTGCACTATTAAATTCTTCGCGCAAATGTTAACGCCTGCGCAAAAACGCATTAACGCGAGTGGAAAAACCCTTCGCGCAGAACGTCGTATTACAATGTACGCGCAAAAAATGTGCGTTAACGTCTAACGCGGGTGGACCTGTGCGAACCCTCCGCGAGCGTAATGCACTTTGCGCGTCCTATACTTAACATTGTGAGCGCAAATGCATTTGTGCGCTGGTACGCGGCTGGTATTACACTCTTTGCGCGCATAATTTTAACGTCTTTTAAAAGCTGGGGGTAACGGCAAATCTGAACGTCCTGGCCGATACCAAATACACCAGCGCGAAAAAGAAAATACAGCAAAGTATAGTTACACATTCTACACATACCCAAACAATAAAATAGAAAGGTTGTGCGTGTTTTTATTATTGCTGCAGCATATATGCTCAGATTGATTTTGGCAGGCGCAAAAACGTAACGGGAGACAATTGTGGTTCTTAATTCTGATTGGCTGAATTGCATGAAAAAACAGTCCGCACACTGATTTCTGCACGCAACGTTAATGCGCGCGCGTTTTTGCACATATTTTTTACGAGCAGTATTTTTTGACGGATGAAAAATTGCGCTCGGATTGTAATACCAGCGTTAATTTACGCGCGTTAACTTTTAACTGCGAGCAAAAGAAAATAGCGCTGCGCAAGCGTTTTTGCGCAAAGAATGTAATAGAGCCCCCATTGTGTCATGTGTTAGCTAAACAACATATTTGTGTCACTCTGCTAAGTACATAGAGTTGTACCTTCAGATCTTGAAGATCTCCATTCCCATGATGGCCATGAACCCTAGATTGGCAGGTCGGGTTGATCGTTTGGTTACTGGCGACTTTAATCCCATATTTTAATGGCGCTAGATAGAATTTCTTTCATTAATGCTATTTATTAAATGGAAGTCTGACATTTGGTGTTTTGGCAGAAATTTATCCCTCAGTAGATCAAGGTCAAGAAATGGTGGATCTCATAAAGAAACATAAATGAAAAGTGTAAGAGAAATCTAGATTTCTGGCAGATGACAGTGTTTTCCGGTTGCCGAAGGGCTCATGTTCTGGCCAAGCTCATTCAGCACGGCTTGGGAATTTTTCTCTGTCCTTATCAGTGTGCTACGAGAAACATAGAAACATAGAAAAATGTCAGCAGATAAGAACCTTTCGGCCCATCTAGTCTGCCCAATTACATGGATACTTTACCTGGATTTATCTTTTGTTTAGGATACCCTTATGCCTATCCCATGCCTGCTTAAATTCAATTACTGTTTTGGCCTCTACCACTTCAACTGGTATCCACCAAGTATCCACCACCCTCTCAGTAAAATAATGCTTTCTGATGTTACTTTTAAACCTTTGCCCCTCTAATCTAAGACTATGTCCTCTTGTTTTGCTACTTTGTTTCCTTTTAAATATACTCCCTTCCTCTACCTTGTTTTACGTATTTAAAGGTTTCTATCATATCTCCTCTGTCTCGTCTTTTTTCCAAGCTGTAGATGTTAAGATCATTAAGCCTTTCCTGGTAACTTTTCTCCTTCAAGCCGTACACCATTTTAGTAGCCCTTCTCTGAACTCTCTCTAAGAGGTCTATATCCTTCTGGAGATACGGTCTCCAGTACTGCACAAGTGAGGTCTCACCAGTGCTCTGTACAGTGGCATGAGCACTTCCCTTTTCCTACTGCTAATACCTCTCCCTACACAACCAAGCATTCTGCCAGCATTTCCTGCTGCTCTATTACATTGACTACTTACCCTTAGATCCTCTGAAATAATAACCCCTAAATCCCAACCCTCAGATGTTGAGGTTAGGACTGTATCAAATATTCTATATTCTATATATTCTATATTCAGCCCTTGGGTTTTTACGTCCCAGGTGCATTATCTTGCACTTATCCACATTAAAACTCAATTGCCACAGCTCCCACCATTTTTTTTAGTTTACCTAAATCATTTGTCATTTGTCATTTGGCTGATCCCTCCAGGAACGTCAACCCTGTTGCAAATCTTTGTGTCATCAGCAAAAAGACATACATTTCCATTAATACCTTCTGCAATATCACTAATAAAAATATTAAATAGAATGGGTCCAAGTACTTTTAGATGTTCAACAATCCTTTCCTTTAACATGGTTTCCATTAATTTCCCCACTACTGACGTAAGACTAACTGGCCTATAGTTCCCCGATTCCTCCCTACTACCCTTCTTGTAAATGGGCACAACATTTGCTAATTTCCAGTCTTCTGGGACGACTCCAGTTAGCAAGGATTGGTTAAATAAATCTGTTAACGGTTTTGCTATTACATCACTGAGCTCTTTTAATAATTTAGGGTGGAGCCCATCAGGCCCCATTGACTTATTTGTCTTTACTTTAGACAGCTGCTGTAGAACCTCCTCCTCTGTAAACTGATATGTAAATGTCTCATTAGTGTTTCCTCCTAACTGAGGTCCCTTTCCTTCCTTTTCTTCTGCAAAGACTGAACAAAAATATTCATTGAGGCAGTCAGCGAGACTTTTATCCTCTTCTACATACCTTCCTTCCTTTGTTTTTAATCTAACTAATCCTTGTTTTACTTTTCTTTTCTCGTTTATGTATCTAAAAAATGTTTTGTCCCCCTTTTTTTACTGACTGAGCTATTTTCTCTTCTGCGTGTGCTTTGGAAGCCCTTATAAATTGCTTTGCCTCTTTCTGCCTAATCTTATAGGTTTGCCTATCTTCTTCACGCTGAGTTTTTTTATAATTATTGAATGCTGTCTTTTTGTTCTTCACTATTTTGGCCACTTCTGCAGAGTACCACAGTGGTTTCTTCCCTTTTTTGTTTTTGCTAACAAGTCGAATGCAATTGCCTGTGGCCTTCAATAATGCTTCCTTTAAATAATCCCATTTCTCCTGGGCTCCCTTTAAACTCCTCCAGTCTGATAATGACTCCTTCACACAAAATCTCATTTTAGAAAAATCTGTTTTTTTAAAGTCTAAAACTTTTGTTTTTGTGTGGTGCGGCTCCATCCCTGTTCTTATATTAAACCATACTGGCTGGTGATCACTAGATCCCAAATTTTCACCTACAACAACGTCCGATACCAAACCTCCATTTGCGAGTATTAAATCCAATATGGCCTCTTTACGGGTCGGCTCCTCAACTACTTGTGTTAGAGATAATCCCAGTAGGGAGTTTAGAATATTTGTACTCCTGGTGCACCCAGCTGTTTTGGTTTTCCAGTTCACATCAGGAAGATTAAAGTCCCCCATGATAATAACTTCTCCCTTCATTGCCATTTTGGCTATTTCCTCAAGCAGCAGATTATCTAGCTCTTCTACTTGTCCAGGGGGTCTATAGATCACACCTACACGAGCTACTGTATGATTGCCAAATGTTAACGTAACCCAAACTGACTCTATGTTCACCTCGCTCACTTTTATTTGGTTCGTTTTTATGTTGTTTTTCACATACAGGGCCACTCCTCCTCCTTTCCTGCCTTCTCTGTTTTTTCTATATAAAGAGTACCCCGTTATTGTTATGTCCCAGTTATTTTTCTCACTGAACCATGTCTCAGTAACCGCAACTAAATCTACTTTTTCAGCTGCCATCATTGCCTCCAGTTCATTGATTTTATTGACTAAACTGCGAGCATTTATAGACACGACTCTGAGCTTGTCATTTTTCCCCCGCATGTTGCTTGCACCCTCCGATTTAGTTTTTGGGGACAATCAGGCAGATTATTTTTTACCCTTTTGTCCCCCCCTCCTAGTTTAAATATTTCTTTGCGAAACCTTTGAACTTCTCACTGAGAACATATGTTCCCCTATGAGTAAGATGCAAACCATCTTTTTTATACAGTTCCTTTCTGCTCCAATTAGAGCTATCATGGGACACAAAGCCAAATCCTTGCTCTCGACACCATTCCCAAAGCCACAAATTAAATTCCCTATTGCGCATCTGCCTATCCTGAATGTTATGCACAGGCAAAACTTCAGAGAATGACAGTGGATGCAATCTGCTGTATTTCACCTCCAAGAACACAAAAATCTTCCTTAATCTCCGAAACCTCATTGCTAGCCAAGTCATTTGTCCCTTGATGGACTAGAACATCCACTTCCCCTTGCTGCTTTGCTTGTTTGACAATATTGAGAATACGTCTCTTGTCTCTACGAGCAGTAGCCCCAGGAAGACATCTCACCAAACCACTACTCTCCAGTTCAACACCTCTTATGATAGAATCACCCAGCAACAATTGCCTTCTATCATGTCCCACCTTTTCCTTATTGTTCTTGGTTGCAGTCCTGCATACCTTAGGCATAGGGGATGGTGGTTCCTCAACTATGGTGTCTGAGCCTACTTCCGTCTCACCACTACACTCTGAAAGTGCCTCAAAAGAATTAAGAAGAGCCACAGACTGTGGGACATGCCTTCTATCCACAACTCTAAGTCTACCAGATCCTACAGTAGTCCATCTGCCGCTCCTAGGAGGCTTCTGTGGCAGTGGCTTTGTAACAGTCATAGCCATAGCCTGAGTTTGTCTAACAGATAATTTACAAATCTCAGACTTCAAACAGGCAATTTCCTGCTGCAATAAAGAGAGCTGCCTACATATCAGGCACACTCCAAACCTCCAAAAATTGGATCTAAAAACAAATGCATGACAGCTCTTACACTGGACCAAGCCTGCCATTATAAAAGAATGGATTTAAACCAACAAATCTTACCTTTTTGTAGGTTTTCTACCTCCTGTCTAACCTCAGACTACCTCCAGAGTATCTCCAGGATATCTCTAAGTGCTCACTTTGAAGGGTTCCCAAGCTCAATTGGCTTCCCAAGCTCAGAAGGTGAGATGGCAGTGAGTATGTAATGGTCAGGGCCAAAACTTCTGGTGGCAAAACCAGGTATTTCCCTACAAGCCACCTGGGAAAGATCAAAATATCTCCCCGATCAATCCATAAAGATGGTGATTTACTATTCTATGAGACTATCAGGGTTATTCAAAGAGAATCGAAAAGTCACCGCACGTTCGGTGACTTTTCATTCTCTTCAATTCGGTGCGATTTGGCGATCCCCTTTCGGCGACCCTGCGGTGTATTCAGCAAGCACCACAGGGCTGTCATAATGCAGGGAAAAGTCGCCGCAAACCCGACGAACATTCACCGCAAAACCCAGGCGAATGCACACTGAAACCCGCAAAAACATTTGGTTTAGCCCCGCCGAACACGCCGGAGAAACCCGAGCAGGAGCCGATCAGAGCACAGAGCAGCCGCCGGAAAAACCCGACACTGCAGATGAATGGAGTGAAAAAAAAAATAAACAGTACGTTTGAATGTTTGAAAAGTGAAACGCTGTTTGCAAAGAAACTACTTAACGAAAATGCCTGAAATTTACATATAAGATCCAATGAATGATAATAAAAGGGGCTGTTACAGAAAAAATAATTAAAAAAAAAAACTGAATTTTTTTTGCAAAAACATCCCGAAAAATGCTTAAAAGATCCTAAAAAATCTATAAATAAAGAGACTCTTTACTGCAGAATATTATGATAAACGGTTTATTAGATATTGAATTAAAACAGGAATATTTTTAACATTGAAGCCTATGGGATTCTCCTGAATAAATTTGCCGAATTAAACCACCGAATGGCAGGGCATTTCGGGAACCGTTCACTGCTGGTTTTTGTTCCCTGAATAGACGAAGCAGTGCTTTTTCATGGGGATTTCACTGCCCTCGAACAGGCACCGAACAGGCACCGTATGTGCAGGCAATTCACCAGGATTTGGCGAACTGCCTGCTCTCTGGATAGCCGAATGGCCAAGAAAGGTAACTTTCAGCGTTCGGTTCCCTTTCGGCAGTCATTCGGATCTCTTTGAATAACCCTGTATGTGGTTTTAGAAAGAACTCCCTCGTGTCCTGGACTCCTCCCTCATGCCATGTGTCCTCTGGACTGAAGATGGCTTACTATCAGTAGGGTGCCTAAAAAAAGCAGCATCAAAAGAAGAGACAGAATCCGTTGCCTTAAAAATGACGCAAAATGTTATGGTTAGGGTTAACCCTAACTCTAACTGTAACCCTATCCCTAAAACAAGCACAAATTGTAACTGAAACCTAGACCTAAACATAATTTCAAGCGCTAACTCTAACCCTAAGGCTAAGGTCAGACGAAAGCAGTTTTAACGTGCGTTTAGCCGCACGAAATCACGGCCGTGCTAGCAGCAAATGACGTCCAATGCCGGGGAACATACGACGAACGGCCGCACGAAAGTTCGTCCGTGCAACGCAAGTGGCAAACGAACGCATTTTTTCGAGAACGTCAAACCGCTACTACTGACGTACAGAGTGCGCTGCGGCCGCATAGCGGCGTGTTTGCGTGATTGGGAGACGTCAGACGCTGCACACGTCCGGCCAACATAACGTCCAGACGCAAAAGGGTTTTATTGATAATCCGTACAAAATCACGGACGAAAATGCGCATCGTATGACCGCTATCGCGTATTCCGTGAAAAAATACGTCCATTCGTTCGAACGCACTTTTTCACGGACAGCGTGAAAAATGCGTTCGTCTGACCCTAGCCTTATATTTAACCCGACCATGGAAAAAGATGATCCATTTCAACCCGAATCATCCATTTCAACCTGCTTGCTCTGAAGGGATCACCACCATCCGTTACAGCTTCATCTCTCGTTGCATGCTCCCTAGTCATCACAAAACCATGATAAGAAAATCATTAACAAAGACACCACTACAAAACGTATCAAAAAGCTGTTTATTGGAAATAAAATTCATTAACATCCATTTATAACAGTTATCAGGTGCAGCTCCTCACAAATAAATTTACAGACACAAAAAAATATAATAAAATAGAAAAAGTCCCTTTCAAAGAGGAGTAAACTTTTCCACAGACACCCTGTGGCTCACAAGCAAATTTTCTTAAAAAAAAAAGACATGTGCATAACAAGCAAATATTGAAGAACGCCATCTGTAACAAAAAGCATATATTTACAACAAAAAATAAAAATTAAAGGAAAATAAGGAAATTGTCGAAGGACTTACGGTTTAAGAAGAGATGTTGGAGTATAAAATATACGTTTTTTTTGGAATTGAATGTCCTTTGAGTACCAAGAAAATACAGATATGGTATAAAATATGTTTTACGGCTGATATGTATGAAAAAATACAGTCTCTGTAAACATGAAATATCCCTATATTCATTATTTTTAAGGCGTTGTACCGTCCAGTATATGAAACCTATGGCTAAAGTAGACGGTCCGTGCTTTGGTCTGTTGAGTTACCTGTGAATAAATACCGATGCTGTAGATTCGGTAATAAACAGCTTTCCTGAGAACCGGTTAAAACACACAAAGCAAGTACTTTAAAGCATATTTTGACGGAGTAAAACGAACGAGAAATTGTGCATAGATGACGTAAAACAATTAACTATTTATTTCATTTTCTTAATGTACCCAATATAAAAAAGCCCAAAATAATGTCTGTTAACCGAAGTAGTAATATTTTTGAATGGCTTTTTAATCACTTCCGTCTGTCCACATTTTCAGGTGTCCCTTTATTTCAGAGTAAGGAGTGGGAGTGGGGGGACCTCTCCCATTGGGAGCAATGAACTTAGGTATCCAGATACCCCATGTAATCGGTCAATGTGTACGTGGCGGATGTCAGGATATCTCCCATGATGGACCTAACTACATGGACATAACATAAAATATGTCAACAAGTACATAGCCTGATTGTCAAGACCCGTCTTGTGGTGAACCATCTCTATAGACAAGTCATACTGGACCACCAACCAATTTCATAGATATAGCATGTATTGGATCACCATCCAATAGCAAGTCACGACGCCCACCATTGAGAACCATCTACATAAGCAGGCCATGTAACAGGTCACCATATAAAGGGTCTACAAGTCAGGACCTCTTGCATGAAGTACCATCTATATAGGCATACCACATAAAGGGGCCACTGTGCAATAGCTCTGTAGTTCTGGACCGGAAACACTGCACATAGCTATCCCATGTAATCAGTCAACATGTACATGGCCAATCTCAGGATATTTCCAAAGATGACCCTAACTACATAGGCATAACATATAATCAGTCAGCATATACTCAGACTGTTTGTCAAGACCAGTCATGTGGTGAACCACCTACCGTATATAGGTATGTCATATTGGGCGGCAAACTATTTGTATAGGTATAACATGTAATGGAGCACCATCCAATGGTAAGTCAGGACTCCCAACATTGGAAACATCTACATACGCATACAGTGCAACAGATCACATGTTAAGGGTCTAAATGTCAGGATCTCTCCCATGAAGAACCATCTACATAGGCATACCATGTAAAGGGGCCATTGTGCACTGGATTTGTAGGACTGACTAGAACAATGTACCTAGGTATCGCATGTAACCAGTTAACATGTATGTGGCCGATGTCAGAATTTCTCACATGATGGACATGACTACATATCTATATCATATATCATATGATAAATCAACATATATTCGATCTGATGTCGAGATGTGTCATGTGATGAACCATGTATTATAAGCAAGTTGTATTGTACCACGAACCACTTGCAAAGATATAACATGTAATGGATCACGATCCAATTGTCAGTCATGGGTGGGAACCATCTACATAATCATACCATGCTACAGGTCACCTTGTAATGGGTCAATACGTTAAGACCTCCCTTGATGACCCATCTACCTTGGCATAACCTGTAGTAGGTAACATAATGACCGGTTACATGAGGAACCATCAATATCAATATAAAAGGTCTGTGCCAGATAACCTGTCAAATGAGGAACCGCACCATCTACAAATACTTAACATGTAATGGATCTGTGGTCCAGACATCTTCTTCCCTTCCTCTTTGATGTGGGAAAGGATTGGCGTTGGCAACAAAGTAAGATCACGTTTCTGTCATATTAGTGGCAGAACTTAAATAAAAGGATAAGACCATACAAAGAGTGGATGTAACCAGCAGTGAGGTGGGTTGAGTCAAAAAAGAAGCCACCAAACCATATCTAGAGAAGATCCCTTGACCCATAGGCCCAGCAACAAGACTCGCATAGCCTCCAGGTAAAACTGAGAAAAATCGGAAGGTCAAGAAATAGGAATGGCCAAACAAATAACACTGATAAGAGAAAGTACCACTGGAGGTCATGCAACTGGCAGATAAAGCTGTCTAAGGTTAAAACTCCTATCATATATGAGGGAGCCAGATGTAACGAAGAAGGATAAAATAAACTAAATGTATGCAGTAAATTAACCATTCAACCGAAAGTTATCCCTGATGAGTCTCAACAAATTAACAAATTCATAGTACGTCAAACAAGTTCCCTTTACAAAGATTTATTCGTAAATTTCACATTGATGATTTAGTATAATTGGTTTCTAATCTATTTTATCCCCTTTCCCTTGCTAAAATACCATCTCAAGGGTTCACCCCTTTGCACAAGTAGAGTATATTGACCCAAAGCAGCCAGGGCACCATTAAAAACACCAAGGGTTCATTTTATGCACATCATCATGGCACCCCAATATTAAAAGAAGGGGAATGTTGGTGAACTGGACGACCAAATTCCGCTGGTTTGCCGCCTGCAGCCATTCTCAGATCCTATAAAACAAAACTGAAACAGACGAAAAAAGGAGAATCTTAATTCACACGGTCACCAAGGGACTTTCTCTATTTTTAAAAAAGTAAAAAAGGTTTTTACAGGTTTCATTTTAGGCAGAAATCGAACTATATGTACCCAGACAGCGGCTACATAGGCTGACAATGACAAACATATAAATATAAAGACGGCTTGCTTCCAGCTACCACCAAAAATAAATACAAACAATAAAAGGTGATCATCGTATTACACTAATATTAACAAAATACAGAGACGGAAAAAAAGATAAATTTTGTAAATTAAGGCACATATTAAAGCAAATAGAACAATGGATGGAGATTTCAGTTTATGGTTTTTTTCTTTTTAAGAAAAGTCAACCTTAAAATTAAATTTGTAAAATTATATCGGAAAATTATGTAATTTGATGATGTCCTCCAACACTGGCAGAAGGATCATTAACTGGGTTCTGTACCTCTAATGTTCCAATGACTGCTTCTGTATGATTTCCTAAGGGGCTGCTAAAACGCGAATTTTTGCTGTTATGGTTTATTATCCAAGGAAACGTAAATCAGGCTATATTTTGGGTGAATCGTATTCAGAAAATAGGGTTACTGTTACCACTAGGGTTTGGGTTAGGCTTACAGTTCTTTTTAAGGTTAGGGCTAGTAGGATTATAGTTATTTTCGGGTCAGGGTTATGTTTCGGGTTGGGGTAACTCTCTGCTTGTTTTATGATTAGGGTAAGGGTTACTTTTAAGGTTATGTTAGGGTTACTATTTCATCTTGTTTTATGATTAGGGTTACTTTTAGGGTTAGTATTTCTGCTTGTTTAATTAATAGTTAGGGTTAGGGTTATGTTTCCAGCTAGGGTTATTCTTTCTGCTTATTTTATGAGTATGGTTACTTAAAGGGCTAAAATTACTATTTCTGCTTGTTTTAGGGTTAGGGTTATGTTTCCAGCTAGGGTTATTCTTTATGCTTGTTTTATGGTTACGTTTAGGGTTAGGATTACTATTTCTGCTTGTTTTAGGGTTAGGGTTATGTTTCCAGCTATGGCTATTCTTTATGCTTGTTTTATGGTTACTTTTAGGGTTAGGAAGGATTACTATTTCTGCTTGTTTTAGGGTTTGGGTTATGTTTCCAGCTATGGCTATTCTTTATGCTTGTTTTATGGTTACTTTTAGGGTTAGGAAGGATTACTATTTCTGCTTGTTTTAGGGTTTGGGTTATGTTTCCAGCTAGAGCTATTCTTTATGCTTGTTTTATGGTTACTTTCAGGGTTAGGATTACTATTTCTGCTTGCTTTAGGGTTACTTTAAGTGACAGAGTAAATATTTCAGCATGTTATACGAGTAGGCTTAGCGTTTCGGGAATATGCATTGCACAGTGAGCACAAATGTTTTCAGTAAACCAAATCAATTCAAACGCATCTGATTCTATCTGGGTCATTTTGGATCGATTGAGAAAATTTATTTTGGAAGTGATTCAGTTCTGATCTTTCAAAATCACCGGATATGTATTTGGGTCGAACTAAATCACACATGGCTAATGCCTAGACAAAGTCTGGACCATACCAATGCACAGAATGGATCATACCTCCCAGAGCAGACTAACTCCCAGACTGGGTCATGCCAATACAAAGTCTGGTTCATACCAACACTCAGCCTGGACCATACCAAAACACAGCCTGAATCATGCCATTGCATAGCCTGGATCATAGCAATGCACATGTTATTTCAAACCAACACATATGAGTGGATTATGCCAACTCACAGTCTTGACATTGCAGTACAAACCAGATTACACCAGAATACAAACTGTGTCATTCCACCACACAGGCTGGGCCATGCCAGCATAACAGCCATACCATAACAAGAAGAAGGTTGTATCAAGAAAAGTCATCCTTAAAATTAAAACAAACGGGTATCATGCCATCACATTGGCTGGTGGATCATACCAATACCCAGACTAGATTTTAAAATATCAAAAACAACACAATGGATGCCACCCAAAAAGACGGAAAAATGCTCACACAAACTTTTGTGTGATTTGTAAATTTTATTCTCTTATTATAAAGGTTGACTCTACTCTTAATTTTTCGGAGCTATATTAAACCAAAGGGAAAGTTTCAGTTCCGATTATCATTAAAGAGAGAACTGGGAGGTTTGTTTCTGACCTAAGTTAGTAATAGCCAACCTTGTATATAGATTTGTTTTGTGGACAACAAGTTTAAAGGCACATATCTGTGAAGTCAGCGTCAACTGTTACATCACAGAGCACATATACGGTTCTTGGACAAGTGCATGTTAACCCAACATACCAACCTTGAGCCAAGATATCAAATGTATTGAGCTTTACCCAGCGAATATCAATTAGAGAAATAACCAAAGGAAGACATCGACATTAACTGACTATTAAATAAAAAGAAAACGTCAAGAATTGATAATTCATTAGAATTGTAGGTTTAGTGCAAAATATAAAGAAAGAATAGTGTGATTGAAGACCAAAGGGTCAACTCACAAAACAGAAACGTTGGCGTGACTCAATAACCAACTTGGAAAATATAGGTAAAATCAGAAAATCCAATTCATTAGAGTTGGACACTTTTTATCCAATGATTCTAACTGGATCAAAATGTTATGAAAATCTATTTTCTTCTTCAACTCATTGATTGGTCAACAGAAAAGATATGGCTCCAAGACTCTATGTTGAGAAAAATGTGAATGAACGTAACAAACCGTTTAACCAAGCATTGCCTGAATTCAGTGCTGACATATAGTCATAAGTGCATAATCGAGTTCTTTAGATCAGTCACCTTCTTGCTGATCCTTATTGCTCACCGTGTTTTAGCCGGCGAATCTCAAGAAGGCAAGTACAATCAAACGTTTGGCCAAAGAAGTGCAAGACGATGATCAAGGTAAACTACCCGGAAAGTAAAAGTTCAGATCACTACTTTCTTGACTATACAAGATAGCCTTTACTACATGTCACCTTTGGTCCTTAAGAGAAATCAATAGATGAATGCAACCTGTAGGCCTATAATTGGACAATTTTTCTGGAGTTAAGTACTGAAAATTGAGCATTAAAGGGATGTTCGGTTGAAAACAGAGTTCCCTTTTTTCGGCCCTTAACTAATTGGGCAGAAGCTGCTGACAGCCTCTGCCCAATTATTTGTTACTATTCATTTTTTATTATTTCTGCTGATTTTACTCACCTTTTCTCCCTCACTGCGTGCAGCACCTCCTCTTCGGCTCAGGGACTCCCGAACCCAGAAGTCCCTGAAGCTTTTCTGCGCAATTTGCGTTCCTACGCAACTTGTGGCGCATAGAAGATCGCAAAGAGCTTTGCGACTTTCGCACTTTACATACACAAGTTCCGTAGCACCTGCGCAGAACAATAGATCAGAGTGGCACGCATGCACAGATCTGATCCATCGCTGCCTCTCTGAGACCTCTAGCTTTCATGAGCGGTCTTATAGGGTGATGTCAACATGCTTTTTGAGTACTGGTGTCACTAGCGACCGGCAGCTGGGAAATTCAAAATCCCCCATGCGGTGATGGTGGGTGAGGTGAAGGAAACTTCTCCACTTCACCCAGCGATAAAACCAGATCGGGCAGTGTAATAGGGGAGGAGCAGGGGGGGCACTCTTCACATCTTGCTCATGTTAAACAATAAAGTGGTCAGGATGAGAAGAGTGTCCCTTTAAGCAGTTTGATGCTCCGCTTTAGCTATTCTGTCAAGAATCACTCTTTATTAATAACTCAATTAGCTCAGGTGAAATTCACTTTAGATCAACTTAGCCAAAAGGCGGCCAACGTTGGACACAATAAAGTAGGCGTCAGGACTATATATGCAGAATATTAAAAGAATCCTCCAAAGAAGCCCATTGGATTTTTAAGACATAGTTTAAGTTAAAAAAGATGGTTGCAGTGCATTTTAATGGAATATGGTACCAAAACAAGAGCTTGTGCGACATCAATGTTCTTTCTAAAAATATATAATCAACTGCTTCTACACAGAACTAAAACACTCAAAAACTGTACCCCGTGATAATACTTAATTAAAAAGCTTTTCGGGACCTACATTGTGGGTTCACCTGCCTAAATATATTTGTACCGATTGGTTCACGGAATTTGGGGCAAATAGACATCCCTTGTTGCCCTCACTGCAAGTGTTTCTTTATTACATCGATACCAAATTGATATCAATTATATAGTGCATTGGGAATGCTACCAAGTTATCATGTGCAAATTATTTGAGATCTTGTCAATGGATCTCGTTGGGTTCCATTGAAAAAGCCAAACCACTTTAGAAGTCCTGAATCCATGGAAGGCACAAATAAATCAGAACATGTCATATTTTAGGCATAACATTCCGTCTGCAGTAAAGATTTTCGATGGCCAATCTTATGAAGGCTCCTTCAAATTTGTGGTCACGACCCACAAATAGCACAAGAGCCCAACCACACCATGGTCCTCTTCTGCAGAGCGCTAAAGTGTTTTATCGTCAAATAGTCCAGGAAAATATTCATATTTGCTTTTTGGCACTGGTGCCTCCTCAGTTTAGCTTCTAATAGTGGGATCCTTCTTAAATGTGACCCTAGGACTTTCAAAGTATCACAATAACGACCAAAAGAGACTTTTAAAATCAAGGGTCCCATTTTCCCCTTGGCTGACTTATCTGTCCATTCCTTCCGATAGAATGGTCAAGGCACCAGTTGAAGAGCAGTACGGTCCTTTGCCTTTCTCTCCTCCCCGTTACTTTCTCCTTTCCTCCTTTGCCTTTTTCCCTTACCTTTTTAACCCATCTCTAGTTTCCACCTTGGACTTTCTTCACGCCCAACACTGTATTTTCCTGCAAAGCAGTCATTCCTAGTGTAACCCACCCCTTATTGGTTCCCATCAATACTAATAATTTCTCATTTTTCAAACAGGGCTCTTTTACGATGTCCGACCCACTTCTAACCGTCCACATTACCCTTTGTCAACAACAACTAGCCGTAAAAATTTAGTAATGCTCTAAAAAGTATATCATGGTGTGAAAATTATGTTTTTGAGTATGACGTAAAGAATTTTTGCATTACTGGACGACGTTCATCATTTTCAACAGGCAAAACAAATTATAAAATCACACAATTTTTTAGAAATTGGTTTCAAAAAGATCATCTTTGGCAAACTTTTCACATGCGTCTCATCTTCAAATCTTTGGTCGTTAAATACCATACAATGGGACCCAATGGGACAAAAGAAGCATCTGGTGTTGGATTCGATGAGCAACGATATATTTATCCCTAAAGGTTCAACCAAAAATTTAATTAAATACTCAAAATTACATATTTGCTCCTGCACACCAGTTCGGGAAAATATATACCTTTGTGTGGTCCAAGCCCAGGGGTCAGCAACCTTGGCACTCCAGATGGTTTTCCCATGAGCTTCTGCCAAGCAAATCAGTAGCTGAGCCTCAAGGGAGATGTAGTTCCAAAAGCTCAGGAGGGGCCTGAGGTCGCTGACCCCTGTCCAAATGTGTTGATGATACATACGGAGTAGACTATTGGACATTAAATACACTTCTCCATTGACTGATCACCAATAAAATAAGAGAAATTCCATTAATAAAACCATGATTTTCAATATTTTAAAGCTCTATTGGATGTTTATAGGAAAGACCAACATTTTTAAAATTTTATATAAAAATCGAAAGTTGATTTTGAAAGCTGATTATGAAATTTCTTTTTTTTTGTCCCCCTTTGTCTTAAAAAGTGGGTTTTTATCAGCAATTTTCAGCACATATCCTTAATTAAATCAGTAAACACATATTGCATTCTATGCTCTCCCCAACTAATGCAGAACAGCTTTTTCTAACCAAATAAAAACTTGAATATTTTGGATATTCCTTAACCCCTATTGAGAAATCTAAGTTGATATGGCATAACAGAAAAAAAAATAAAAGACACAAAAAAAACACAACAATAAAAATATACACGTTTAGGGACCTGTCAGCACATTATAACATAAACACTTGATGGTCCAAATATCATTAAATAATTATAAATTAAAATATAAAACCATTGATCAAACTTATCCAAAAAAAAAAAAAAAGAAAACCAGAAAAAAAAATCCTCCAATTTTATACACATAGATCATTTAAAAATAAGACTAGCCGAACGACACGTAACAGAAAATTCATAAGTCTGGAGCTAATATTGCTACTTTTTATGCTTAGGCAAAATATGTTTTTTTTTTTAATATTTATCATTATTAAGTATTTGTCGCTTTCAAGGAAAAAGCAAGAATTAAAAAAAAGTTCTCTGTAAGTGCACCTTGCTTAGTCCATAGAAGGTGTAATATTACTGATACATCGTACCGCAAGGTTTTTGGTCATCGTAAAAAAAAATAATTAAAAAAGCGTTTTGTGCAGTTTTTCTATGGGAAATCAGGTAAAGGTCGAGGATTTCCCTTTAATTCTAGATAAGGCAGGAAGCGACAGCTCTGGCAAGAAAAGATTTAGTCGTTTCCCTATATATTCCCTGGTTGACGCGAGACACTTCAAAGAGTACAAAAAATAATAATAATAATAATAATAAACTACCGTATAAATTTTTTTTGGAATGCTTAAGTTCAACATAAATATTAATAAAATAACACAAGGAGAATTAAAAGGCAAAGTGTGCTTTTATCGAACTTAACGGCATAGTTACCGCCGGTAATGTTCCATTGTATCGTACTGTAAGAGTCTCAACGAGTTGCATTTAAACTTCATATTGCATAGAATATTGTTGAAAAGGCACTTCCATTCTACTGTTATAAAGGCGTTGTGAAGACTATTTGGTCACAGGTAAGAATAAGTGCTCAATAAGGCCTCCATACAGACTCATCCATTCGACCACTGGAATTCAACACGGTGGGAGAGCTGCTATGACTTCCATCCGCATCCACACCATCGTTTTGGTTGCCCAAGTTGGGATTGAGCAATGTGCCACCATTCGAAGTGGTACAGGGTGGAAGCATCCTAGACGGAGATCGGTCACCACCGGGAACCATTGGGAACTGGTAAGATCCAGAAGATGTACCATAGTAAAGGTAAGGAGTGCTGCTGGTTTGGAAGGGTCCGCTTTGGTTCTGGGACGAGCCTGGATAAGGCGGTGGCAGGTAGGTATGATAGTGAGTGGTTGCCGACATACCCAAAGACATCCCTGAGGTGACTGGAGGAGTGTACGTAAATGTCGCAGGGTAGTGCATACGCGGGTTGGAAAAGCGACTCTCCGTTAGGGATGAGATACTTGTAAACTGCCTTGGATCGGAAAATGGACCCAGCTCCGAAGCACCTAAAAAACAGGAAAGCGAAGGGTTGGTTACAAGACAACATAGATGAGGAGACTATGAATGGCAAGGTCAACATACAAGAAACGACCATTTCTGAATTTAAGACTATCCATACATGTATTAAACCAAGGTGCCCATCAGTGTGACCCTCAAACTCTACAAAATATATAGTCAGGGCTCAAAGTTTCTGCCTGCTGTGGAAATTTGGCCCCGTATTTGTGGAGGTAGCAGAGGAGTGGAATGATGGAAGAATCTGATGGGAGCACCACACCCACTAGTCACTGCGAACTTTTGGTGCTCATTAGCTCATTGTTACACTTTATAAAGCTAAACTGTAAGACACATAAATGCAATACAATCAATAATGCGCATGTTCACAAGACATTAAAATTCATAATAAAGAAAAAAAAATGGATAAGTGCTAAAATGGTCAAAAGGTCACATGCATCTATTTATTTTGAAGAAAACATCTCACGATGAACCCAAGACTTGCTCAATTCCAAGCCATGGCCAACAAACTTTTTTTTTTTGTCACTTCAGACACCTCAAGCTCTTCTACTCTCACAGGATGCACTAAAACACACAAATACAGTCACATTGATGCTCAAACACACACACACACACACACACATGCCCATTCACTCATACGTACAGATTCACTACTCGTTTTGTAGCGTAGCCCTCCAAACACACTGGCCTACACGGAATATTCTCCAAGTGTTTGTTGTTGACCGGTCATGACTGCTGCCATTCATTCAACAGCTACAAGGCTGTAAATTGTGATTTTCAGGGAATAATCAGGAGAAAATTTCTCCCAAACTTGCAGCACATTGAAGTTTTAGACTCAATTGCGATGCTGTGGCCAATGGCCATTACCTACTCCTCGTCTCAATGTCATACTGATTATATAATAAAGGTGATATTATTGCGATATCTTACAATAGTAAACAGATTGACCACATTTCTGTTGTAAGTTGCTATTATTTTATATGGAAACACAAATATATTCTTAAATCTCTATGTTATGACTGGGGGCCGGAGGACTACTAGACCTGGTCAGTTGATCTACTGTATCTTTGTGAACTGGACAAATTACAAAGTGCAGTGTGATATTTAATTTTGGTGCATTCCTCCTACATATGATCCAAGAAAATGGAGAACTCTGGATGCCACTAAAACAGTGGAGTCTACGACTTGTCCATGGTTGTTTGAAAGGTGCAGAAACCATGAGGAACTGGGAAGATCCAGAAGATGTACCACAGTAAAGGTTTGGATTGGTTGTTAAATGCTTTGTTTCCAGAATATTCTGTCAGTGCGAAGATGAACGGATCATGATGAGAAAGATGAAGTCTAGTCATCTGCCTAATGGAGGTTGGGCATCTCTTCACCATCACAGCACAAAATTTATTGCCCCTAGTGTATTATGGTGGAGGCGTTGACAACATCTATGGAACTAAAGAGAGTATGGTCCTATACTTAATCCCATTTATTCTGACTGCTGTCAAGAAGATGACTATTTGATTGGTTTACCAAGAAAGAACCAACAAGCAAACCATTGAAGGAATCTTATTGCCATCATTATCATTATCATCTAGTGATCACCAGTCAGTATGGTTTAATATAAGAACAGGGATGGAGCCGCACCACACAAAAACAAAAGTTTTAGACTTTAAAAAAACAGATTTTTCTAAAATGAGATTTTGTGTGAAGGAGTCATTATCAGACTGGAGGAGTTTAAAGGGAGTCCAGGAGAAATGGGATTATTTAAAGGAAGCATTATTGAAGGCCACAGGCAATTGCATTCGGCTTGTTAGCAAAAACAAAAAAGGGAAGAAACCACTGTAGTACTCTGCAGAAGTGGCCAAAATAGTGAAGAACAAAAAGACAGCATTCAATAATTATAAAAAAACTCAGAGTGAAGAAGATAGGCAAACCTATAAGATTAGGCAGAAAGAGGCAAAGCAATTTATAAGAGCTTCCAAAGCACACGCAGAAGAGAAAATAGCTCAGTCAGTAAAAAAGGGGGACAAAACATTTTTTAGATACATAAACGAGAAAAGAAAAGTAAAACAAGGATTAGTTAGATTAAAAACAAAGGAAGGAAGGTATGTAGAAGAGGATAAAAGTCTCGCTGACTGCCTCAATGAATATTTTTGTTCAGTCTTTGCAGAAGAAAAGGAAGGAAAGGGACCTCAGTTAGGAGGAAACACTAACGAGACATTTACATATCAGTTTACAGAGGAGGAGGTTCTACAGCAGCTGTCTAAAATAAAGACAAATAAGTCAATGGGGCCTGATGGGATCCACCCTAAATTATTAAAAGAGCTCAGTGATGTAATAGCAAAACCGTTAACAGATTTATTTAACCAATCCTTGCTAACTGGAGTCGTCCCAGAAGACTGGAAATTAGCAAATGTTGTGCCCATTTACAAGAAGGGTAGTAGGGAGGAATCGGGGAACTATAGGCCAGTTAGTCTTACGTCAGTAGTGGGGAAATTAATGGAAACCATGTTAAAGGAAAGGATTGTTGAACATCTAAAAACACGTAGATTACAAGATCAGAAACAACATGGGTTCACCTCAGGGAGATCATGCCAAACTAATCTTATTGATTTTTTTGATTGGGTAACAAAAATAATAGACACAGGTGGTGCAGTAGACATTGCTTATTTAGATTTCAGTATGGCTTTTGATACTGTTCCGCATAGAAGGCTTATCAATAAATTGCAATTTTTGAGCTTAGATTCCAATATTGTTGAATGGATTAGGCAGTGGCTGAGTGACAGGCAACAGAGGGTTGTGGTAAATGGAGTTTATTCGGCACAAGGTCTTGTTACCAGTGGGGTACCTCAGGGGTCAGTACTTGGACCCATTCTCTTTAATATTTTTATTAGTGATATTGCAGAAGGTATTAATGGAAAAGTATGTATTATTGCTGATGACACAAAGATTTGCAACAGGGTTGACGTTCCTGGAGGGATCAGCCAAATGACAAATGATTTAGGTAAACTAAAAAAATGGTCGGAGCTGTGGCAATTGAGTTTTAATGTGGATAAGTGCAAGATAATGCACCTGGGACGTAAAAACCCAAGGGCTGAATATAGAATATTTGATACAGTCCTAACCTCAACATCTGAGGGTTGGGATTTAGGGGTTATTATTTCAGAGGATCTAAGGGTAAGTAGTCAATGTAATAGAGCAGCAGGAAGTGCTGGCAGAATGCTTGGTTGTGTAGGGAGAGGTATTAGCAGTAGGAAAAAGGAAGTGCTCATGCCACTGTACAGAGCACTGGTGAGACCTCACTTGGAGTACTGTGTGCAGTACTGGAGACCGTATCTCCAGAAGGATATAGACATCTTAGAGAGCGTTCAGAGAAGGGCTACTAAAATAGTCTACGGCTTGAAGGAGAAAAGTTACCAGGAAAGGCTTAATGATCTTAACATGTACAGCTTGGAAAAAAGACGAGACAGAGGAGATATGATAGAAACATTTAAATACGTAAAGGGAATCCACAAGGTAGAGGAAGGGAGTATATTTAAACGGAAACAAAGTAGCAACACAAGAGGACATAGTCTTAGATTAGAGGGGCAAAGGTTTAAAAGTAACATCAGGAAGCATTATTTTACTGAGAGGGTGGTGGATACATGGAACAGCCTTCCAGTTGAAGTGGTAGAGGCCAAAACAGTAATTGAATTTAAGCAGGCATGGGATAGGCATAAGGCTATCCTAAACAAAAGATAAATCCAGGTAAAGTATCCATGTAATTGGGCAGACTATATGGGCCTAAAGGTTCTTATTTGCCGACATTTTTCTATGTTTCTAATAGAGCCTTCAATGTAAACAAAGTGCCCAAAAGGTACATTAGAGAGCATTGGTAGATTAGATAGATAGATAGATCGATATGTCTTGTAGACACCTAAAGAACGCAGAAAGACATAGGTCAACGGTCTGAATATTTGGCACAGATGGAAGATTAGCATGAAGATTCACACCCAGACTACACACCTGAAAAACATTCCACGTCCCCACGATAACCAACGAAAAACCATTATGGGGGAAATCGGAGGAGTATTTTCTTTATCGGTCTTCCCCGATGATTTTTTTGTTGTTGTTTACAGTTATTTTAATGGGTTGCTATTATTTGTTTTAATAAGACGGGCACGTAGAGTAACCTCCGCGAAACTATAAAGCCTTTTTGTCTAATCCCAAGTAAAATAATATTTATGGTTCTACCCAGGAGTAATGGAGTTGTACTTGGCTCAGTGTACCTGGCGCTCTGATAGATTCAGAGAGATGAGAGCCTCAGACTGTTGATAGAAAATCACTGAGGGATCAAATATTTGTTTTACGTAATGAATAGAGGTGCACGTAGGCGTGAGACAGAGACTGGAGAGGAGACTTTGACTAAAAAAAGCATCTGTGTGTGGAGTCCATTACAGATGCAATGCACGGAAAGCCATTCTGCTAGACAAGAAATGGTGGAGACGACATCTGTGCATTGGAGCTTTGGTGTCCCAGTGTCTTATAACTGCACATTGCTTGGTCTATACGTCCACAATAAGGAGCAAAGCTAATCTCCTAAACAAGTAATTGTGAATCCTGGCACCCCAGATATTTAGGAACTACATGATGATGTCCCATGATGCCCAGCATTCCTGAAGAAGTGTGACTGAGCATGAAACATGCAGCTCCTAAATATATCGGGCGCCAAAGTTCTCCATCACTGTCCTAAATTATGTTTGTCCAAGTTCTTGGTCAAGAACTACCATCCATAACTGGGCCACTATGTTTCTAAGACAAGACATTCAGCCGTAAGGTTGGCTGGGCGTTAGGGGACATGTCATTTGGGTAGTAAGGTGATTGGGCTATAGTTATCAGATGGTCCTGGGAAGCAGCAGAGCAGATGCCTTTATCAAGACGATAGTAGCTACTGAAACCCGCAAGATGGATACTAACTGGAAGTGCTCATAGCCAGCAATAAAAAAACTCTTGAGATCACCCAACAAGCAATGTGACATATTGTATAGTTGAGCAGGCTCGTCTACACCCAAGGTCCTGCAACTGGGACCACAATGGAAGAGCTCATTCAAATGTACAACGGCTGGAGCTGCTATACCAACCTTGCTTGAGGCTCGGAATTTGTGGCTCCTTATTGTACATGAAGGACTTCTACACTTTGTCTAGAAGCCTGTAATAAAGGCTCAGAATGACAACAGCGAGCTATTCTCTGGCTGGAGACGGTACCCTGCAAAGAATCTCGACTTCCGAGAGCCTGGTACTAGAGGCAGAAACACACCAAGTGCAATCAATGTGACACACGTCCTGGGGAAGGGGCGTCGTGCAGCATTGAGCGCTCAGTGCCTCATTCATTTTTCTTCTCCCAAGCTCAGCTGGCATCAGGTCGCGTACCTGAGCGTAGGGAGATGAAAAAAATTTACTTCCACCAATAAAAGTGCACATATATATCAACGTGATGGCGCGAAAGATGGACCAATTATAGGAACCAACTGATTGGTTGAAATTCGGTTAACTCCACCTCCCTGCGCTCCGCCTCACCTTGCACGCCAGCCGTCACTTGGGCCTGTTTTCATTCTAGACGGGGATGTTTTTCGGATTTCAGCTTTGGCCAAATCCGTACCGACGAATCAGCCGATATTTAAAAAAATAAATATCGGTCGAAACCAGCCAGTCAGTATTTTTACCTAAATACCTGCCCAACTAATTAACCCTTTAGTGACCGGACTGTTTTACCATTGTCTGTATGAAAGTGCCCGCTGCTGTTTTTACGTTTCTGCGCTGTTTGTGTTTAGCTCTAATTTTCCTCTTACTCGTTTATGGAACCAACACATATTATACACTGGTTTTCTCACCATTAAATCCGACTTTCTAAAGAAACCGTTATTTCCATCATATCGTATAATTTATGATAAAAAATTATGAAATATGATGAAAAAGTGAAGAAAAAAAACCCTCCACTTTTTCAAACTTTGAGCCCCAAAATCTCTTGCGCATCTACAACCGCCAAAAATAGTTTTTACATTTTGTCTTGAATTTAGAAATATGCAGGGCTCTATTAACTGCACCGCGCAAAAGTGCACGCGCAGCGCAATTTTTTTGGGCTGGTGTATTTGGTTTCGGCCAGGACGTTCAGATTTGCTGTTACCCCCAGCTTTTAAAAGACGTTAAAATTATGCGCGCAAACGTTGTGCGTTAATTCCATCGCATAGATTGTAATACCATCCGCGTACCAGCGCACAAACGCAATTGCGCTCACAATGTTAAGTATAGGACACGCGCAGTACATTACGCTCGCAAAGGGTTTGCGCAGGTTCACCCGCGGTAGATGTTAACGCGCATTTTTTGCATGGACATTGTAATACGACGTTCTGCACAAAGGGTTTTTCACCTCGCGTTAATGCGTTTTTGCGCAAGCTTTAACTTTTCCGCGAAGTATAGAGCCCGCAATGTTTACATGGTTTTTTGCAACTTATATGACAATAATTGCAATTAGCACTTTGCTATTTCCAAAGTGTTTTTTCTCTCTCAAAATATATTAGGGGTTAGGGAACAGTTTTTTTATATATATATATATATATATATATATTTTACTTTATTTTTTTAGCATTATTTGGCCTTTAGCATTATTTTGACCCCTCGAGGCACTCAGCATGCTTTCAGGTGAGTGCCTCGACCCCTGCCGGCCACCTCACTGGGTATACCGGCAGTGATCGCTCCTGAGGAGCGATCACGAAGCGGTCCAGCAGGTAAAAATACTATTGCATGATGCCTCAATGTCGAAGCATCCCTGCAATAGTAAAATAGCAGCTGGAGGCGATGGTGATCCCTTCCAGCGCTCTTTACTAAAGGTACCAGGTACGTCTTCGGTCATTAAGCAACCTTTTTCGTAGGACGTACCTGGTACGTCCTCGGTCGTTAAGCAACCTTTTTCGTAGGACGTACCTGGTACGTCGTCAGGCATTGAGGGGTTAAATTGAGCCCATTGGCATGAATGCTGGATCCACAGGAAATATGATGATGATGTCACAGGTTGTTATATTATAAAAAGTAATAGATCCTCGACGAGTAAGACCAGGCTCCAGCATTCCACGTGGACGTTCCTTTGGAAGACGAGACTGCGTTTTACATTTCCCATTTCATGTTTCAAGATAAAGCCTTCGTCTTCCAAAAAAAGTTTTAAAAAAAAGACACTTCCCAACCCGAGGAAACCAGCGGAGATCCTTGACAGATTGATTAGGAACTCTGAAAATAATATAAAAGGCTCTAGGAAAAGCGATTTGCTTTGAAACTAGAGACACTGCAAAACAAATGCCAACCCTCTGGCAGCTGGCTCATCTAACACTGGGCCACACACGGAGCCACGCCGGCCACGTGACTTCTCTGTCACATCCTCAAGTCGTTTGCAAGCCTTGCGTGAGCCTGTATTCCGCCACTGGAGGACGAGATATATATACTGGGGGAAAACGGACATATGGAAACACTTTCAGGGAATCCGTTTCCATGAAATTCATAACTAGACGAGTGGCTTCAGATGTGGTTACGAGACCAAGATAAGACTTTAAACACGCGCAGACGACAAACCCACCCTGCTCTTTGTTTGAGCTTTTATCTATGGGTGGGGAACAGAAGAAAGGGGGGGGGGAATTAAAAAGCAGGGGAAAATCCGAAAAGAGAGAGAGAGAATCAAATGATTGATGGCTTCGAAGAATTGGAAACCTTAGCGAAAAGGAGCTTAGAGTCTCGAAATGGTAACTACCACCTGCCACCCCTACCATTTATCAAGTCCCTAACTTAAAAAAAAGGATAAAACATAAAATAAAAGAGTACAAAGCCTGCGCTTTATTTGATAACATGTGCGGTTAATCAGCGTTTTGTTTTTTAGGTATCATTTATAATCCTGGTGGATTTCTGAGAAGTTAATCTCCCCGGTGGAAGGGGAACGGAGGGCAAGAAGGCTCCAGGGATTAATCTTTGATATAGCGTGTTTTAAAAGCCTTTTGTACAGGTCGTCGTGACTCATGGTACGTTGAGGGCTTCGAGCGAGAATAATTTGTTAACGGAGATCAAGGAGGAATTAATTTCTTGACGTGTCTCCTAGACGTTATGGAATCGAAAGGATTGTTTTCACCCAACACACATGATGGAGAAAGCCACCACCGGAAGGTCTCGGCTTGGCCGCCGTCGACACGTAACTACTTTTGGTTACAGTCGGACGAGTGTGATGGGAGCCGTCGTCCAGCAACAGCTGGATCTCCTTGGCCAAACCGCTTGTCTGATCGAGACTCCAGTCTCACATCAACGGTGACGCCAATGGGAGGTTGAAGCAGATGCCTGGGGTGGCTTGTTCTCGTTCTGTCTGTTCTGCTTCCTCTGTAATAGCACAGGCGGGCTGGTGCCTCTTGTTTAAGATGTTTTTGGGGCATTGCTTCTTTGTTTTTGTTCCCCCCCCTGACTGAAGAACTTCACACATTGTACATCTAAGCAGTCCCACCAGCCTAGGGAACCAAGGGTCAACCGGTCAACGGTCAACCATGCAAACACCCAAACGCTAATAAATATATTCCTCTTAGATTGTAAGCTCTGGAGCAAGGTCCACTTTCCTACTGTCCTCTGTGTGTCTAACTTGTAAGTATATTTGTTGCTGTGTCCATATCATTGTACAGCGCTACAGAACCTGTTGGCTCTTTATAAATTCCTGTAACTGTATATTACACATGATGCACCCGGATGCAAAACAGAAAACTATAACAGCAAGTCCCGACATTCAACTGAACAGAAAATATCATTTTCAGGGTGTTCTGCTCCTTGCACGACGTCTTGGGCCGTTACGGGCAAAGTGGCACCGGCCAGGACTAATATAGTGATCCAAGGTTCAGCCACATGTAAGGCACCTGGATTGCGGATATGTACGCGTCATGAATAGATGTAGAGTGAGATATTTTGGCCGGTTGTCTGTAGAGGGCACCCTGCAATCACTGTGACTTCTACATGCTGCTACTGACTTTGCAAACTGAGATTAACTCTGTAATGACATGCTCATCCTCACTATCTGTAGAGATGGATAGACAGACGGATATAAAGATAGACAGACAGATAGAGAGATAGATAGATAGAGAGATAGATGGATAGATAGAGAGAGCGATAGAGAAATAGATAGATAGATATGAGATAGATAGATGGATAGATGGATAGATAGATAGATAGATAGATAGATAGATAGATAGATAGATAGATAGATAGATAGATAGATATGAGATAGATAGATAGATACATAGATAGATATAGAGGTAGATAGATAGATAGAGATAGGTAGATAGATAGATAGGTAGATAGATAGATATGAGATAGAGAGGTAGATAGATAGATAAGAGATAGATAGAGGATAGATAGATAGATAGATAGATAGATAGATAGATAGATAGATAGATAGATAGAGAGGTAGATAGATAGATAGATAGATAGATAGATAGATAGATAGATAGATAGATAGATAGATAGATAGATAGATAGATAGATATAGAGGTAGATAGATA